>OZ024825.1:44143522-44540603 GCA_964016985.1 Anodontia alba | reverse complement strand
CCAGCACAAGGCCAGACACCCAAAGAAAAATCTGCGAATACTGAACATTAACTTCCAAAATTCGAAAGAAGGGCCATAATATAGATATGCTAGTGGAATCCACCAAACCAGACATCATTATTAGCACAGAGACTTGGCTATCGTAAGAAATCCAGTCCACCTATTTCTTTAACCTTGGCTTCAAGGTATACCGCATAGACCAAATGACCCCCATGGAGGCGTATTACTGGCAGTGAAGAACGATGGAGCGTTGGATGTCATCAGTCATAAAGAGCTGGAACTGATATCAGGAACAATTAAAATGGGCAACAAGAAGATGGTAATGTCATTCTACCGACCACCAGACAAAGTTGATGAGTTGTACTGGATAATGTAAAGCAAGCATTCAGCAGACTGAGGGCTTAGTTCAAGAGAGCCATCTTTATCATTGGTGGTGATTTCAATATTCCGGATATTGACTGGACGATGCATACAGTTACTGACACACGCTTTCCTCTCAGAGCTAGCCAAACTTTCTTGAATATTGCAATGGATCTTTGTTTGGAACAGCTTGTTTGTTTCCCAACTTGACTCCAGTATACTCTCAACTTGATATTTACATCATACCCAAGCTATAAAAACCGGTGTAAACCTCTACCCTCAACTGGCTTGAAAAGTGATCATGATATCGTCTTACTAGATACTGCTCACCGACCTCATAGATATCCTCCGCCCCACAGGAAGATATACATGTGGAAGAAAGCAAATGTCCAGGGCATCAGAGAATACCTCCAAGACTTCTCAAGAACCTTCTGTTCAGCTGCAAACCAGTCTTTTGAGCAAAGTGGACATCATTCAAAGCTGCCATTACTTCAGCAGTCGACAAGTTTGTACCCACCAAGATGTCAAACATCCGACAGACACATCCATGGGTTAATACAAGATTGAGACGCATGCTGAGACGTACAGAGAGCCCATCAAGAAGTCAAAGAAAGAAAAACACTGGCAGAAGTACAAGCAGCTACAAAGGTCTGTACAACAGTCTAGCAGAAGGACAGAGAACTCACATCTTCATGATGTTGTAAGTGAAGACCTTAAGAAAAAAAACTTCGTCTATGTTAAGAGTAGGAACAAGAAGCAGAAGGGGTGTCTCCACTCATAAACAAAGAGGGCTTCCTTCAAAGTGACCGCTCCAAGAAAGCGGGCATGACCGATTTCAGTCGGAATATACACAGGAGAAATCCAGCTACTTTTCAAATAAAGGTCCCAGTCCACACCCATCCATGCCAAGAATTAAGATTGGTTTAAATGCAATCATCAAACTACTGAAAGACCTAAATCCATATAAAGTAGCTGGACCAGGCTCAATAACAACACATATACTCAAAGTTGCAGCTGAAGAAATAGCTCCTATACTCTCCAAGATTTTTCAGACTTCTTTGGACATTGGAAGGGTATCAGAGGATTGGAGAGAAGCACACATCGTAACCCTGTTTAAGAAGGAAGATAAACATTTGGCCTCAAATTAACGTCCTGTTTCACTTAGATCCGTGACCTGCAAGATCCTTGAACATATAATCAAACACTTCCTGGAAAATGACATTCTATGTGATAAACAGCATGGATTCCGGGCCACCCGCGCCGGTGAAACGCAGCTTATCACAAACATACAGGGAATTGCCAGCCATCTTCACCCCCTTAGAGATTAGGTTGATGTAATTCTACTCGATTTCTCTAAAGCTTTTGACAAGGCTCCTCACAGAAGACTTCTACATAATGATTATGATAGAGTACGAGGCGACACCCTAACTTGGATAGAGTCATTCCTAAGCCAAAAAAAAAAATAAAATAAAATAAAATAAAAAAAGCAGCAAGTTCTGCTGGAAGGCAGTCTCCTCATAAGCAGATCTTGTATCTGGAGTCCCTCAAGGTACCGTGCTATGGCCATTTTTGTTCCAATCATTTATCAAGATACCAGAAAACACAACAAGTGACACCAGATTATTTGCTGGTGATGCACTGCTTTACAGACAGATCAAAACTGAAGAGGATGCAGCTCTCCTACAACAAGATCTTGAAATTCTGGCAGAATGGGAAGCTAGATGGCAAATGAGATTTAACTCCCAGAAATGCCAACATATGTACAAACAGGAAAAATAAAAGATGGCCAGTATACACACTACATGGACATGTCCTTGAGGCATTTGACAGCGTCAATTACTTAGGAGTACACATTAGTGACAACCTCACATGGAATAAACGTCAAAAAGATTGCCTTTGGAAACAAAGAACACACTACGGATTAGAAAATGGGAGTCTCGGTTTTATTGAGACTCTTTATAAGCAGTAATGAAGTTTGAAACACTGCTTACGCCCTCTAGCGTATACATGAGTAGAACATTTTGAAATATGCCACAATGGGCCCAATGCTCCCAAAGGAAATGAAATATAATCTGCACTATGGTGATGTACGGGGAGACGTTCTATCGCCGCCACACGGCACTAACACTAGCTGCAGTGTAGTAAAAGGTTGCCTTAAGAAACAAAAAAACTGAGTATATATTAGCAAGCAGGGCCCAGTTGTTCAAAGCTAACGACGTCGTTAGTTAACGATTCATTAAAATTTAAATCGAGTGATACACAAATATGCTGAAATTTTTTGCTGAAAAAATGAGCTACTCACATTTTTTCAGCAAAAATATCAGAATATTGTATATTGAATCCGCTAAAACAGTTAACGAAATGACCCTTAACGAGCTCGACAAGCTAACGACGCTTTGAACAACTGGGCCCAGGATACTTTCTCTGCAAATGCAGGACATAGCATAACCCTCGTGTAAGCGAATAGATACGGGTAGACCAGGATTCATCAGTATTCTCGTTGTGTGCAACAATCGTAGATGGATCCAGACTCTGTCTCAGCAACTCGCCATCGTTGGATCTGCCAACTAACACACAAAGACACATGTGGACAGGACAGCTGCTAAGGCCTCAAGCACTAGGTTTTCTGAGAAGAAATCTCATTAACGGCACCAAGAAAGTCAAAGAGAAGACCTAAACACACAACACATCTGTCCTCTCAACTCTTGAGTATGCAGCATCTATATGGGACCCCTACCTCAATACGGACATTCACAAACTGGAACAAGTCCAGCAAACAGGAGCCCGTTATCCGGAACAATACTGAGACAGAACGCTAGGCTGTGTCACTAGAATAGTCAGGGGACTTGAATGGCAACCATTTGAAGAGAGAAGGCGCAACATTAGATTTCTGATGCTCTTCAAGATCCAGCATGTGTTTATAGACATTGTGCCAGGAATTATTCTACGACCCAGCGATCGCAGAACCAGAGGCGGTTATCGTCTGCACCAACCGCCAGCCACTCAGGTTCTCCTTCTACCCTCTCACCATCAGAGAATGGAATGCACTGCCAACCAGGGTCACTGATGTTGACAGCCTCGGAACATTCAAAGCCGCTCTGGGCCCAGTTGTTCAAAGCTAATGACATCGTTAGTTAACGGTTCGATAAAATTTACCTCGAGTGATACGCAAATATGCTGAAAGTGTTTGCTGAAAAAATGTGAGTAGCTTTCACATTTTTCAGCAAAAAATATCAGAATATTGTATATTGAATCCGCTTAAACAGTTAACAAAATGACCTTTAACGAGCTCGTTAAGCTAACGACGCTTTGAACAACTGGGCCTTGGATGACACCACTGCTACAACCCCTTTCAAACAATGTCAGACACTGTGCATAGTTTTAAATTGTAAGTACCGCAATCTTGAACTTTGGAAGGTAATGGTTGTCACACACCCCTCCACAAGGTAAATTTTACAGCCTGAGAATACTCCTGAACTGCACCGGGAAGAAGAAAAAAAGATCAAGATGTCACTGGGATGCGCTGCTAAATTTACTGTCGATAATTTTCTCCTCTGTCAGGAGAACCGCCTTACAGCGTCGCTTGAAGTGTTAGTATTGATGATCCGTTGGCGCAGTGCCCATCCCAACTATTAAAGGCTAGTTTATCGTCTTAAAATAACTGGATTGTGTTGTGCATGTACGCTGGGCATAAACACCAATGATATGTACAGTTTAAAATCCCTGTTCACCGTACTAGTTGAGACACACACACACACACACACACACACACACACACACACACATATAGCACTTCACGAATTTGATTAAGATTGGTCGTTGTCAGTAATGACAGACGAAATGGTAATTAAATAGGTAAATGATAATGTACAAACCATCGTTATATTTTCTAGCATATAGTCCACAGTTCTAGCAGGTTACTTATTAAGTCCACAACACAGCAAACAGGTTGACTACATATTAGCAAGCAGGATACTTTCATTGCATTTGCAGGGCATAACATAACCCTCGTGTGAGCGAATAGATACGAGTAGACCAGGCCCCAAGGTTATAAAACTTTTTCATGCTCAACTCAGCTGAGCATGAAATTTGTCCTGCTAATAAATCTCATATTATTAACAATTGCAAATTCTTTCTTGCTAAATATAGCTGAGCATGGCATTTTCATATTTATTAGCAGAGTAAAATTCATGCTCAGCTGAGTTGAGCATGAAAAATATTTTTTATAACCTCGGGGCCACGATTCATCAGTGTTCTCGTTGTGTGCAATAATCGTAGATGGATCCAGTATCTGACACAGCAACACTTCATCGTTGAATCTGCCAAATAACTCCCGTATTGCATTAATAAAAGTCTGTCTAGTTGGTTGTAGTCTAATAAACTATAGAATGAAGTGCTGCAGGGACTCATCAATTACCCGTCATAGTAGACACAGCTTGGATACTTTATACTGTTTAAACTTTTTTCTCACGGTTTGGAGTATATATATGACCCGCATGACATTTTTACTGGAGCATCTGCCTTAAAAGATTGTTGGAGTCGGGATGATCTCGTCTATTTCAATCCATCTGGGGTTAAAAAGGGTTTATCAGAGGAAACTGCATCAGTATAAAGCATTTTTTTTGCAGAAGGATACAGAGCGCTTCCAACGTTAGAATTTGCAATTCATCTAGCATTTCTCCGACACGGCTAGTGTTTTGCCAACGCCTGCAAGTCCAATGGGACACAGTCTTTAGTATCATCTCTATTTAACGAGACCAAATTTCTGCATACTCCAGTTGTAGACGCATCAATGTTTTATGTACAGCAGACTTGGTTTTCTTAGGTATTAGAGCTTAGTCCCGGCGAAGAATACCAAGACGTAATCTCTGATATAGTTGACTATAATATCGGTTGTCTGCAATAGTGATACAAAGGTATTTGGCGGACTGAACTTGCATCAACGTTTGATTACACAGTGTAGTTACAATTTATTTGTTTGTGTGAGAGACGCCTCGTCCCTTCAACAGGATTGCATTAGGCGACATCGAAATTCACCTGATAATCTCCTGCATAATGTGCCGAACTGTTAGGTCTTCTTGCAAGCTGCAGTATTCCAGTATTGAACGGATGTTCATGTAGATGACGAGATCATCTACGATCATGCGAGTTGACGACTTACATTATCCGGAAGATCATTTATACAAGTTATAAGAACAGGACTGGTCCCAGGGTCGAGCTTTAAGGGACTCCGGATAAAATTGGGACCGGATCCGAGGCTTGGTAATAAAAAACAACAACAAACAAACAAAAAAACAAACAAACAAAAAAACAAAACAAAAAAAAAAACAACAAAAAACAAAAAAACATACGAGTGAGAGCACTCAGACAGTCACGAGCTGATATCCACTTATGCATGGATCCTCTAACCTATATTATTCCGATGTATATAAAAGCCGCATGTATAGTTCTTCATTTACATTTAGTTTGCGAAAGAAGACTCTTGAAGTTTCAACTACATGCACAGCTGCTTATCTCCACACGCATAACACCGTGTTGTGAAAAGACAACCGTAAGGAGATCTTCCGGAGGTGGTTGCGGAGAGTCAGTTTAGATAGTGTTAAAAGTGGGTGTCAGTTGAAATAATGCTGACACTTTTGTCCGATCGCAAAATCGGACGAAGTAATTCAACCTTTTATTTAGTCTCCCATATAATCAGATCGGAATTATAGTCCTTTTCGCGAATACGGAACAAACATCCTTTTTCTTCCTCTCCAAGGGTGATCAGATTTTGCCGTTTTGGTGACAGACAGGCACGTAAAACTCCAGTTCTTGGAGAGATTATGAATCTCTGGTTAATTACATTACTGTGGCAGTGACCGTTAAACATGTTACTTCGAGTTCAAAAGAAAATATATCGCATTCTTTTGCCATTGTACAGAAACTAGGCATTTTATTGACGGGCGGTGTGTACAGAGTGCGGTGGCGAGTAAAAGGATAGGTGGTGTCGTCACAGTTGTATCAAGGCATACTATGTTATACTTTACTCTGTATGTTCAAATTGTTTCTGTAGAAGATAAACATTGGAGTGTTTTAGGCTTTCTGTTTATCCACTTGCTCATAATATTTAACTGCTGATCGACGACTGTTCTCCGTTCGAAAACTACCTCTGTCCACTTTCTCACTCTATTCATTTGTTTCTGCAATATGCTGCATGGTGATTATTTAGAGATACGTGTACTTATTCGTTAACGTTATCTTGTCTCCAAAAAAGGATCAAACTTTTAATTATTTTCTTACTGTATATGCACACACGCTTAGTATAAAGATTGTTTCTGTTTAAGCTAAAGGAGATATATCTAAATAAAAGTAAAAAAGAATTGCCTTTGGAAACAAAGAACACACAAAATCACGACAAAGTTACTTTCTCTTTTCATGTACAGAAGTTTCGTTTTCTTTTTTTAACACATTGCACATAGTACCAAGCCTAGAAACTTGTGTCAGAGACAACGCATTATGTCAGGGCAATGTTCATATGCTTGTACGAGATAGGAATCACGCTCTGTGTGTGTGTGTGTGTGTGTGTGTGTGTGTGTGTGTGTGTGTGTTTGTGTGTGTGTGTGAGAGAGAGAGAGAGAGAGTACCGGCTTTTTTTGAGAGAGTCCTGGCTGTTTTTGTAGGACAAAATTGAATCTTGGATAAATGGTCGCTCTTTTATGTGGTACTTTATGTTTTGTGGCTTTATCTGTGTCGATGAAAGCTAGAAGCAAGCGAATGCAACTGTAGCCTATTAAACATTACACCATGAAGGAAGTTACCTCCCATTCATAAAGGCATTCATCAACATTATATTCCACGTTATAGACCAAAACAGATACTTTCACTAATGTTTCATGTTGTTAGTACTTAGTGTGGTTTTCACCACTAGACTTGGCAGACATTGCGTTATTTTTTAGACTTCGCAGGCATTGCATTAGTAAGCCAAGTTTAAATTAGGTAATCCGTTATTTTTAAGCGTATTGAAAACCTGATATGATCTTTGAGAAAAATTAATCTGTTTGCAGTCTGTATCTTAAAGAGACATGATACACTTGGTAGATTTTCGCCATTTTATACAGGACTGACAACTTTTTTTGTGACTTTCTGTTAACTTTCCTGCACACAAAGACCCTTATGAAAAGGGGTCTGGTCTAAAAGGAAAGAATTTGCTCTAAATGGGACTGTTATTGGCATGACATTTACACCATCACGAAAACATGCCTATATAATGTTGACCCCTTTAAACCCCACTTTTATATAGTAAAACTAGGGTTTACAGGGGTATACATTATTTTTCTTATTTCTGCTCAAAAACAAAGATTGTGCTACTCGTTAGAACCGCCTTGCCGTGGCGCTTCTAACGAGTACCCACAATCTATGTTTTGAGCAGAAATATGAAAAATATCAGAATTTTTATCTGATTTTTTTTGGTGGTAAAATTTTCAGTATATTTGAATAAGCTTGTTTTCGTAATGGTTGTGTGTGTATATATAGTTTATTTTTGTAATCTTTGCGCGCAGTAACATTAAACCTTGAACTTCTGCAGATAATTGGAAGTTCTTTAATTCCAGCATTGTAATCATGTTTTATCGGATTCGAAAATCTGCCATGTAATGAGTCTGTAATCCAACTCAGTGCTACCGACTGTTTTCAATTACATACTACAGTACACTGTAAGAGAAAATAAGTGGTTGTACTATTATCACTTTATTTAATGTGTTCGTTTCTTTTCTTAGAATTTATTTACCTACTCTTCGGCTAGTGTAAGGTGTTGTGTCATGCCGTATAAAGTCTCCTCGTACCTTCACTGTAGAGTAGTTTATATTTTCTAGTCCTTTGGGATCAATAAGCCCATTTGGCATAATTGGGCAGTGTTGTGAATTGCATTACAGTCCAGAAACATATTTAAGTGCTTTCGTTGCTTTCAAATAATCCATTTTTCTCAGAATTTACATACGAAAAAAAAAACAAAAAAAAAAAAAAAAAAAAAAAAAAAACAAACAAACAAAAAAATAAATAAATAATTAAATAAATAAATAAAAATAAAACGAAAAACAACACGGGAAAAATAAATGCGCCACTGCTGCTTGAACACGACGGCTTGAAGTGAGAAAATGCTCTTATGTTTTATGCGGGCAACGGAGACCCAGATCAGTCTGCGTATTAGAGAGAGAGGGAGAGAGAGTCCCGGCTTTTTTGTTTCAACAGAGAATCCTGTTTTTTTTTTTGTTTTTTTTTGTCGGGATCTTCGCGGCCTGCTTATAGAATCGAAACTGCAGATGAAATTGCTGACTACAGAAGGCCCTGGTTTGACTTCTCGGACACGCAGGCTGATCTGGGCCTTCGCTATTTGCATAACATAAGGACCGTTTTCTTACACAGAACAAAGTGCAACGGATGAGCTACGCAACATTTTGAATGCTTACGTCCAATGTATGACAGTATCAAATAAGACAGAAGCCAGGGCTGCGTTCAGTCACTCAAAACGTTCACATTACTCAGAAACTGCTGAAAACTTTCCATTCATTTGTGACAGTTTTCGGCGGACGGTAGCGAGTATCCAACCACAAGCAAAATGGCGGCCTATGCGAATATATATATATATATATATATATATATATATATATATATATATATATATATATAATATAATATATATATATATATATATATATATATATATATATATATATATATATATATATATATATATATATATATATATATATATATATATATATATATATATATATATTGTTTTTGCTTTTTTTGTCTTTTTGTTTTTTTTTTTTTTTGTATACTTGCTGCATGTAGTTACAAAAATATGAAAATGTTAACTGGATTGATTTCATACTCATGAATGATTCGGTCCTTTACAAAATTAATAATTATTGATATAATTTTTTCGATCTAACATCAAGTCTCGACAACAAGAATAACGGTTACTCTCCAATTTGAGGTCACATAATCTTGACCGGTTTACGATGAACGTCAATGAGATGCAAAATAGTTTGGGAAAAACTCTCGCGAGTGATTTGCTTTATTGAACAGTCCATATTTTAACAGTATATGTAGCTGATGAGTAACGGATATGTAACGGATGAGCCTGGGCAATATTTTGAAGGCCGAATTCCATAATATGGGAGTATCCAGTAAGCATTCTTTATAAATCTATAGCGGGCCGTTATCGGCCCGTCAGGGTAGCTGACGGGCCGATAACGGCCCGCTATAGATTTATAAAGAATGCTAGCTGGGTATCAAATAAGACGAGGCTGGAGAATAAAAGCTCGACAATCCAAATGTGAGCGTGAGTATATACACCTTCAGACATGTGCTACCAACTTCGATTTAGATCCGCATGCACATTGGCAAAGACTAACACGGTTTCACTGTCCGCTAGAGGTTATGTTTTGTGTTTGTAGCCTTTCTTGGATAGCTTAATTTATAGTCGAACTTCAATAGCTCGAACATCTTTGTTCCAGACATGGGAAGTTCGAGCCACTGAGGTATAGCGCAAGGTCAGGAGGGAATAGAAATAATTTAGAGATGTCTCTCTGGTCATCTGTAAAATAAGGTATGTTGAGTGTACTCATTAGATTCGCTTCGATCGGGTAATTCTAATGAGTACAAACACAACATACATTTTCAAGATAAAATTAAAAAAAAAATGCCTTAAACATCCCTGAATATTTTTCTTGATCTATCGGAAGAATTTCCTAGGGACTCAAAAAAAGTTCGAATCAGCCACGATAAACTAGTCATCGGTATTCGGGTCATTGAAGTTTCGCTGAATATTTTCGCAAAGCTAATTGGAAATACATTCTTACATACGGTCCAGGTAACATACGTTCTCATGATAAAAAAAAAAGAAAATTACCCTAAAATATCCCTAAACATTTGTTTTCAAGTTTTGAGCTATTGGAAGAATTTCCTAAGGACTCTAAAGCGAGTTCGAGTCAGGCACGTTGAACGAATCATCGGTATTCAAGTCATTGAAGTTTTACTGTAAAGTTTCGTAAATCTAATTTGTTATGCATTCTTGCATATTGCTCGTGTTGTTAAGTGTATCGCAGCTTTATTAAATGTATCATTATAGTGTCAAACGAATTAAAGATAACAATGCGTTTCATCAAATGCTTGTACGTTTCCATGCGCAGTCGAACTCAATGGTTTGAACCATGGACCATGGCAATTTGGTTTTGACATAGATAGTTCGAGCTACTTAAGGTTAATCATAGTGCCAGGGCCAGGAGATGAATGTGGATAATTTAGGGATGTCCTCTATGAAATAATTGTATGTTGAGTGCACTCATTAGAATCGCCTCTATGAGGCGATTCTAATGAGTACACGCAATATACATTTTCATCATAAAATTAGAAAAAATGCCTAAAACAACCCTGAATGTTTGTTTTCTTGAGCTATCAGAAAAATTTCCTAGGGATTCAAAAAAGATTTCGAATCAGCCACGGCAAATGAGCTATCGGTATTCGAGGCAAAGAAGTTTCACTGTATATTTTTGTAAAGTTAATTGGTTATGCATTCTCACATATTGCTCGTGTTATTAAATGTATTTAAGCTACATTAAATGTTTTCTTTTTTTTATTAAAGATGAAATGCGTTTCATTAAAGGCTAGGACGTTCCCATGTACATTAAAAATGGTACTGTAATGTAGAGAAAGATATTTCCTCATGGTACGCCTAGAAATCTTTGGGTTTTCTTCTTTAACCGATTATGCCTACGGTCACACAAAGTGCACCACCCATATTTATCCGAGTCCATTTTACTACCTGTTGACGTGTTTAAAGCTGATGGCTAAGTGGCAAACAGTGTAGGCACTGATCAGACGCCGCATTCTGCGGCGTCTGATCTGGATCAACTCTGTTTGCTAAGCTTTGTTTATCCCAATCCAATAGTGCTGGTAATAAGACACTTGTTCCTATTCATTGCAAACTTCATTGCATAGCATGAAACAGGGTGACACAGTTTAAACTTTTATTAGTAAAACAATGCAAAGTGCGTTTTACTGTAAAGCCATGTTACATGTAGCTGTTTGACTTTGATTACACTTCAGTCATACAACATTAGCTGAATAGGGAAACTGATTGGCGCAACACGTGTTTTATATTAAAGCATGCACATTTTCAGATGTATAACTGAGCCTTAACATGGAGAAGCCATTGACATATGGGTCGCACCATGCGAAAACGCGTCTTCGGGCATATGCGGACAACGAAGGCCCAGATCAGACTGCACACCGGTAACAGCATCATCAGATACTACAAGATGTATGAATGGAGAGCAAAGGCCTGGCTGATACATTGCGCGTGCGCATGCGCATGCGCAGGATGATCTGAATCTGCGCATTTTGCGCATGTTCGATGGCGTATTGCGCTTGACGGCCCATATGCAAACAACGATAACATTAGAAATTATTTAGAGAATCTGCACCAAGATAACTTAGAACACCTCAATCATCAGAAGATTTCAGCTCCACTTACAGCACCTCAACATCAAAGGAGTTCAGCACCACTTAGAGCAGCACATCAATCATCAGAGAAGTTCAGCTTCACTTAGAACACCTCAGCTCAAGACAGAACACTTCAACCATCCGAGGAATTCAGCTCCACTTAGACATAAAAAATAGTTGTTTCCACTAACCCGACCGACCCTGTTTCAAGCACCCGACTCTGCTATTCTTTATCAGTAAAATGCAAAATATAAAAGTAAAGCACCGACCCTCAACAAAATACGTGTATTTTCATAAAATTACAGGTCCGACCCTGTTTTTTTTTTCTGGAGAAAAAATAGAAAAATAAAAAAGAGTTTCTCCTACCTACCGACCAAATTGTTTTTTTTTCCAGCATGTTAGTGGAAACACAGCTATTTGTTTTTTACGCCTTAGAGCACCTAAATCATCAGAGGAGTTCAGCTCCACTTATAGCACCGCAATCATCAGAGGAGCTCAGCACCACTTGGAGCACCTCAATCATAAGAGAAGTTCAGCTCCACTTATAGCACCGCAATCATAAGAGAAGTTCAGCTCCACTTATAGCACCTCAATCATAAGAGAAGTTCAGCTCCACTTATAGCACCTCAATCATCAGAGGAGTTCAGCTCCACTTGGAGCACCTCAATCATAAGAGAAGTTCAGCTCCACTTTGAATACATCAACCATCAGAGGACTTCAGCACCACTTCGAACACTTCAATAATCAGAGGGTACAACTCCACTTATAGCACTTCAATCATCAGAGGAGTTCAGCTCCACTTGGAGCACCTCAATCATAAGAGAAATTCAGCTCCACTTTGAACACATCAACCATCAGAGGACTTCAGCACCACTTCGTACACTTCAATCATAATAGGGTACAGCTCCACTTATAGCACCTCAATAATAGGTGGAGTTCAGCTCCACATAGAACATTTCAATCATCAGAGGGTACAGCACCACTTACAGCACCTCAATCATAAGAGGAGTTCAGCTCTACTTAGAACATTTCAACCATCAAAGAGTTCAGCTCCACTTAGAGCTACTCAACAAGCAGAGGAGTTCAGTTCCACTTAGAGCGCCTCAATTATCAGAGTAGTTCAGTCCCACAGACAACCTCAATCATCAGAGGAGTTCAGACCCACCTAGAACACTTCAACCATCAGAAGAGTTCAGCTCCACTTAGAATACTTCAACCATCTGAGGAGTTCAGTTCCAGTTAGAACACTTCAACCATCAGAGAAGTTCAGCTCCACTTATAGCACCTCAATCGTCAGAGGAGTTCAGCCCCATTTAGAATACTACAACCATCAGAGGGTTTCAGCTCCACTTATGGCACCTCAATCATCAGAGTTGTTCAGCTCGACTTATAGCATCTCACTCATCAGAGGAGTTCAGCTCCACTTGTAGCACCTCAATCATCAGAGGAGTTCAGCCCCACTTATAGGACCTCGTTCACTAGAGGAGGTCAGCTCCACTTAGAGCGCCGCAATTATCAAAGGATTTCAGATACACTTATAGCATCTCAATCATTAGAGGTTTCAGCTCCACTTAGAACTACTCAATCACCAGAGGAGTTCAGCCCCACTTATGGAATCTCAATCATCAGAGGAGTTCAACTCCTTTTAGAATACCTCAATCATCAGAGGAGCTCAGCTCCACTTAGAACACTTCGTTAAGCTCCGTTTATAGCATCTCAATCATTAGAAGAGTTCAGCTCCACTTACAGCACCTCAATCATCAGAGGAGTTCCGCTTTACTTTTAGTACCTCGAACATCAGAGGAGTTCAGCCCCACCTGTCAGCCCCATTTAGAATATCTCAATCATCAGAAGAGTTCAGCACCAGTTAGAACACTTCAACCATATGAGGATTTCGGCATCATTTAGAACACTTCAACCATCAGTGGAGTTAAACATCAATCAGAACATTTCAACCATATGAGGATTTCAGCATCGCTTAGAACATTTCAACCATCAGAGGATTTCAGCATCACTTAGAACACTTCTACCGTCAGAGGGGTTCAGCATCACTTAGAACTACTTAATCACCAGAGGAGTTTAGCTCCATTCAGAGCACCTCAGCCATCAGAGGAGGTCAGCTCCACTTAGAGCACCTTAGTCATCAGAAGAGTTCAGCTCCACTAAGAACACCTCAAGCGTCCAAGGAGTTCAGCTCCACTTACAGCACCTCATCAGAGGAGTTAAGCTCCACTTGTAGCACCTTAATCATTAGAGAAGAATTCAGCCCCGAGAGGATTTTGAACTGCCGATGTTGTTAAAACAGTCGCAATCTATTATTATTTTTTTACTCAAAAGGTTCACCATCAATAAGCTTCCAATAATATATGAATAACTAAAAGCTCTTATTCCTTACTTTAGAACGCTGATGACGAAATGGACAGACAACAACGATAATAGTTTAATTATTGGTATATTTCTTATTCCCCGCTCTTTCCCTCTCCCACCCGCCTCAACCCAAACATAACCAAACAATCAGCCTGCAAAGGGACGATTTAAACGCAGCGACAATGGATTCTAAAGGGATGAACCTTGAGAACAATAACCGCACACACAGAACTGAAAATTCCTGCCAGGGCCCTGTTGTTCAAAGCGTCGTTAGCTTAACGAGCTCGTTAAGGGTCATTTCGTTAACTGTTTTAGCGGATTCAATACACAATATTCTGATACTTTTGCTGAAAAAATGTGAGTAGCTTTTGCACTGCAAAAGCTACTCACATTTTTTTCAGCAAAAAATTTCAGCATATTAGCGTATTACTTGATGTAAATTTTAACGATTCGTTAACTAACGACATCGTTAGTTTTGAACAACTGGGCCCTGGTGTACATGTTTTCTGGGCTAGAATAGCTAGTTTCGGCCGATTAGGTCTCATCAGTGACCCTAATATCAACTTTCAACAAATCCCAGAATGGGTTCAATGATCACACATGACCAGAAAATATAAATCATATGCAGGAATTCTCGTACTACAGGTACTAATCCGCACCAATCGGTCCCTTCTGTGACGTCACAGCCTGTCGCTAGTTCTCAGACAGGTAATAGTGTGGAAATATATAGAATTATATAGGAGGTTATCATTTAACTAATAAAATCATTTATTTTCAATAATACAAGATATTATTATAACCTCGCAATAGATGGAAAAATCTATCTGCTTTAATTTGATACCAAATTTGTTGAAATAAGATAAATTTTAAAATGGCCCAGATTGTAATGAATGCTACAAGGGTTTTTCCTTATTAAGCCTTTGTATTTTACAACAGAAATGAAAAATAGCCTTGATTCAATCGCCCAAATGTCATATTTTTTAAAATTTCTCCGTTCGCTATAACCTCTCACTCGATAGATCTATTTAATATCTATAGTTATGTAGTAAAACATTGAAAAAAATATTTTATTAAAAATGGCCCACATGTTGCAGAACATAGCTATATTTGAAAAATGCGGAGCGAAAATGTGTAATGATTACACAGATGCAGGTCTTGTGTACACATGATACTAGAATGAATTGCAAAAGAGGTTGTAAGAATTGGAAAATAAAAAAGAAATTGGTATCCATTGATAGTATTATAAAGATTATTTAGCTTCAAAAAGGAAAACAAAGATATATATTTATAATAATATAAGAGTAACTTGTTTATTTAATTTTTGTTTATGTCGAATTATGTTTTTATTCGGCAACTTATTGAAGCTTTAATGAAAATTTGATATAATTACTTTTGACCATAGGAAAATTACAAACTGCTGAATTACTTGTTTTTTGTTTGTTTAATGACGAAAAAAATTCTTTGTCGGGATACAAGAAAAATAATGCGCGGCCACTCTTGCGGTGTTTTCTTAATAACAATTACTGCTAATGAATGCCAATTATGTCCTTATCTTGACGAAAGAAAACAACTAAATCACTTTTTACATAATTGACATACATGCTTATGCGCAATTTTAATTGCGCAAACAGAATCAAATCCAACATTTGATCCTTTTGCATAAACTAGCACTTTGAAACGATTTGCTCATTTTAGATTCCTGTACATAAATAAGGACTAAAGTACATGGTTCATAATCATGGCTTCACTTTAAGTGCGTGCGTGTACAAAATAAATTTGACTATAAACACTGAATGAGGGTGAGGCTCTCTTTCTCAAACGTTGTTCTCTTAAATCTGAGAATATCACGAGTCTCTCCAAATAAAAGCAGCATTAAATATGACGTGCAACCATTGTAGTTCCAGATCAGCTTGTGCATACATTTTTCTCTGACAGAATGTGCAAGCTCTATTCAACATGCGGTGTTAAATATGTATATTTAATAAATGATTTATAATATCTAAAAAAATATATACATTAAAACAAAATGATAATTGATATTATTTTCAGAAAAAATTATTATAGTAATAATGAGCTGTATATCATAATTCGGAAAATAAAGAATCCTATGCTGGTTCTATTTTATTTCATAAAATGATTCTCTATCTAGGAAATCAAAACATAATGATACTAATGATATTATTACTACTATTATTATTATTATTATTATTTACTACTGCTACTACTACTATTATGTTGTACATCACAATTCCGAAGAATAAATTTATTATTATGCTGGTCATATTCGAAATGTTTTATTTGTAAAATAGCCACAATGACAGTTTATACTATCGTACATGTGTATTTAGGGGTAAAATATTGCTAATTACCGTATAAAACCTATTAGACACATTAAATTACTATCATACTGAAATTTGATCAAGTCCGTTTGGCTACCTGTTGACACAGCTTATACCTGCTGAGTGGCAAACAGTGTAGACCTTGATAAGGTACTCTGTGATGTAATGTCTGATCAGGGTCACTGCCTTTTGTTATGGTGTGTTTATCAGAATCCTGAGGTTAAATACTATAAACCACTTTCTCAGTCAGATTCAATAAATTGTTCACACCTTTTCAAACATTACCCTAAAGGCAATTGTTTCAAAAACAAACCTGGGGTACCAGCTGATTCGATTCTACTCTTTACAAAACTTGCCCTATCTTTTTAACAAGGCCATTATAGAACCAGCTGATTTGTCTAAACATTGCTGGGTAAGTGTAAAATAGTGTAGACCCTGAACAATCAATGCGTAATGTGACATCTGATCTGGGTCTACACTGTTGGCACAGACCTCTCTGTCTAAAAATCTAGGATAGTAGTAACAGTCATAATCCAAGGAAAACGACATTTTATCCATATTTACCAACTACCCAACACAGAAATAACACGAGTCTCCCCAAATAAAAGCAGCAACCATTGTAGTTCCAGATCAGCATGTGCATACATTTTTCTCTGATAGATTCTGCAAGCTGTATTCAACATGCAGTATAGACTCTGATCAATATATTTCAGCGGACACACAGACTAATCGGGGTCTACATTGATCGCATAATTCATAAGGCCCATTTTTTTTTTTGAAAAGATTCTATCATAATTGTTTCTTATTTTACTTGAAAACACCTCAAAGTTCTTGAAACAATCAACAAAACATTTTACTTTCATTTATATTAGCATTAAAAAATGTTCAAACATATATAAATACAATTTTAATAACAGCACGTTGTTTATGTCTGGCTCCATTTGTCTACTCTTATTATCATTATCCAGTGGGAACTAGAAGCCTCAGGCCACTGGACAAGTTCATAATAGCTTAATCTATACCTCATGCAATAAAAACAAAGTGGTCAAAACATCAAATGAACATCAACATTTGAAAAGGACCATTATGACTATGATCTAAGAATATGGGCAAACAAAGCACCATCTTTAACTGTGTAACTAAAGAAACACTGATTACTGTAGAAAATATTGATTAACAGTGACAATCCTGATCAGAGTGTACAGATGCGCAGACTGATTTGGATCTTTAGTGTTTGCATAATACATATTCTCCCTTTTTTCATAATCTGACACAACTGCCCTTTATCTGAGACAGATCAATACTTGATAAACTAGAAATAGCATATGCTACATTAATTTTATGTAATCTTTTTTTTTTTACAGTTTGTCTATTTTTTTTCTTAAGTTTAAATGATTATTAAACAACGTTCATGCATCAAGGGAAAAGTGATGATGATATTCTTATTTTTCCCAGAAAGTAGGCTTTGACATGTCATGCGAATTGTCTCCAACAGAGACAGTTTGTATGAACTGTGAAACCTTCTTTTTTCTTTTCTGTCGGGGGGGGGGGGGGGGGGGAGGGGTCAAAATTTTAACCCTTAACCTTTTCCACTCTCTGGGCTAATTCAGCAGCAATAAACTGGTGATATTTGTTGAATTTTCCCCAGAAAATAGGATTTGACATTTCATGCAAATTGTTTGCAATGGAGATGCTTTGCATGAAATGTCAAACAATTTCCTTTTTAGGGGTGGGGTGATATTCGATCCCTTAACGTTTATCACTTTCTGGGCTAATTCAGCATGCGATAAAGTGATAATTGTCTTAGTTTATACAGAAAATAGAATTTGACACTTCATGCAAATAGTCTTCATTGGAGACAATTTTCATGAAATGTCAAATCCTGTTTTGAAAATAAAACCTACAGACGAATTGTTCGGGATAAGTATTTGGTGATCGTATATTTTTTTTCTCCATAAAAACATATGTTGTGGGTACTCATTAGATCAGCCTCAACCAAGGTTCTTCAAATGAGTACTCATAACATGTTTTTGCTTCACCGAGGTCCATCAAATTAATACCTACAACATACGTTTTAATGGAGAACTGGAGAAAATTATCCCATATTTATGTTGTCTGCAAAACTTTTACCTAAAATGCTAAAGGCTTAACTGATAAGTACTATGCTAATTCGCTCCACCAATGGGTCCTAAGTTTATGAAACAGGATTAAGTTGTCATTATGCTGTGAACAAATAGCCCAGAGCTATTTATGTACCTGTCTTTGTCCAGCTGCTTTTAGACTGGTTTCAAACTACTGAATTATCAAATTACCAATATTAATTAAACCCCTAAATTTACGAGTTTTTTTTTTTTTTTTTTTTTTTTTTTTGTTGTTGTTGTTCTAGTCATGTACCCTTATACTACTAGAAGGAAATAATGACTAGCGCTGTTTGTACTTTAGGCACAGAATGACCAGGAGGATTGTTTAGCATAAGCATCTGCACATACTGATCTTAACAATCAGATCTTTAACATACATTAAGCAAAGAGCATAACTTTGCTCAGAAAACGCAATGGGGTCTTGGTCTACAAAGGGCACATACCTGAAGGTTGCTTAAAACACTGCAATATTTGATATTACTCATTCATGCTAAAAAAGGGACATTGACAAATAGATAAGAACTTTAGACCCAGATCAGACGACGCATATCATGGTGTCTGGTGAGCATTGATTAAACACACTTGATTGCATTCTGATTAATAGGTTTCTTTAATCTGTGGTGATAGTATTGATGTGGAATAGGTTACCTAGATCACCTTAAAGAGTAGGTATCTTTAATTACTGTACTAACAAATGTCTAAGGATAACCTAACTTAATAACGGAACGGAGGTATGAAGACTGCCCCTTTGAGGTTAAGAAGTGGATGACATAGGCCTTTCCTCTGTATTCATTATCCATATGCTTCTTACTTACTTTCTTTCTTTCTTTCTTTTGTATTGTAGCAACAAATGACTTAGGATAACTAAATAACGGAGGTACGCAGACTGTCTTATGATGTTAAGAAGTGAATGACATAGGTCTCTCCTGTATTCATTATCCATAGGCTTTTTTCTTTCTTTCTTTCTTTCTTTCTTTCTTTCTTTCTTTAGTTAATGGTTATCATAAAGTAATGTTTTTTTTATTCATTCATTCATTTTTTTTTCAAATTACTTATACTTAATTAAATTTTCCCATTTGTTTTCTCCAGGTGAAATGATCGTTTTTCTTTCAAAAATTGTACCGAACTATCATCAGTAATTAAATACAACCTTAATTAATTAACTCATTTGTTTTCTTAGATTAAGTTTTGTTCTTCATTTTAAAATCTTACTGAATTACCATTCATTAAATATAACACTTTTTTAATTTATTAATTACTTCTGTTTTCTTAAGTTAAACTATTGAAATTCGTTTAAAAATCATATTGAATTATCTATATCTAAATACAACACTTTTTATTTAATTTGAAATGATAATAAACAAACAATATTTTAAATCGTGAAAAAATATTTTTTTCCTGATTGCGAAATTTACATTTGAAATATTTCTGGTAATATATCAATAATTTTCTTGCAAAAAATACAAAAAACACGTGAATATTAGAAATGTATATTAACAAACACTTTCCTAATCGCTATAGTTTGGGCACGATCCCTTGTTTACAGTATGTTTGAATCATAAATACATGTATAATAGACTGTTTAAAGTGTATATAATATGCGTTTCGGGATCGATCCCAAAATATTGAAGTCTATTGAAATACCTTCCGATTAAAAGTTCATGTTTTGGGATCGATCCCAAATAGCAATTGTTTCAGCTTTTGATAAGGAATACATTTTATATTGTGTTAACCCTGCTTTTGGGCACGATCCCAAAAATCATTTGTCCAAGTTCCTGAGATTTTGTTTGGGCACAATCCCAAACGATCATTTGGGACCGATCACGAGAATAATTCAAAGTTGCTTTCGGGCACGATCCCAAAACTTTCCTCGAGAACTTTTCAAACTGGTTTTGGGCATGATCCCCATTTTCGTTTTGTATCCATCCTGTGAAGTTTTCAAATTAGTTTTGGGCAGGATCCCAACACAACTTCTTCGGTCTGTTCCTTTAACTTTACAAACTAACTTTTGTGCACAGTCCCAAACATTTTCTTGGATAAGCACCAAAAACTTGAAGTTTTGGAACAAATTTTTGGACACTGTCGAAGGTCACTTCATCTTTTAATATAGGGAAATTGTGGGTTTGCATTAATAAACATTATGTTTTGAGGATATATCCGTATTTTTGTTTCCGAACGATAACTTGAGTAAATATCAATGGATTTTCATCAAATTCGGTCTGAACATTGATATTGTAAAGATCTGGTTTGGGAATTTTAATAGACAAATTTCGTTATTTTTTGACAGATTTATATGCAAGCAGTACGTCCGTATTTTCATTTCCGGACGATACATGTAACTTCAGTAAAATTCAATGAATTTTGGTATGTGCATTGATATTGCGGAGGCCTGGTTTGGGGTTGCTGATGGGCAAATTTCGTCCATTTTTGACAGACTTATCTACCCGAAACATGATAGTGGCGGGGTATTATCGTTTCACGTTTTATTGTTTATAAGTTCATCGCTATATAAGTAGGAACGGAATAAGCGAGGGCATTTTGAAGTATGAAATCACTTATTTTTTTTTAATAATCCCTGTTCCATGCCAGTCCATTACCGTTAAAATTGATGATCACTATAAACAATAAGCTAACAACATTCAGAAGTCGTTCCCCTTAAACTGCTCTACGAAGGTTAATATGTTTTTTGACTGCAGATTTTGCGGCTGCTCTCGACTAGCACTCGGAAAAGCCGTTATTACTGGACGAGAGAATCCCAGTTCATTAGGTTTAAGGGGAATTTAAACCAGTTAAACCCATCACCACATTGTTGCAGCAATATGAATCGAAGTTTATTCAGCGTAATGGCGTCAAAGTCTATTCAATGTTGTCGACATTAATTCGAATTTGTTCGTAAATGCGTATCCACTGTAACTAAAAGTATTGAGTTATTAAAATAGCAAGAAATGCTCCTTCCTAGTATATTTTGCAAAGGTGTGTGTTTGTGTGTGTGTGTGTGTTTTACACATGTGTTAGTGTGTGTGTGTGTGTTCAATTTTACACGTGTGTGTGTGTTTGTGTGTGTTAAATTATATACATATTTGTGTGTGTGTGTGTGTGTGTGTGTGTGTGTGTGTGTGTGTGTGTACATGGTTAATGTAAATGAAGAATAACAAAACATGAAGTTATATGTGCTCTTATAACTTGATTATCAAGTCATCGATAGCATCGATAGTATTGTACAGAGGGCAAACGAAATTTCAATGCAGATTTAACGTCTCTGGGCGATATGTAGGGCCCAGGCGTTAAATGTATCGAATGTAAAAAGTTAGTATGTATGAAAATTTAAAACTGGACATCTGTGGACTAAAAGGCAATGTTATTAATTTAGCATATTAATAGAAGAACAACTTTAGTCCATCTTACTGCAGATAATATAGAAGCCTCTGTGACATTGTGTTTTTGTAATGGTGTTTGGACTTTTGTGGCCTTAATTTGTGACTTGTGTATTTTGACATTTTAATTTTGCATTCTGCGT
Organism: Anodontia alba; assembly: GCA_964016985.1. NCBI lineage: Eukaryota > Metazoa > Mollusca > Bivalvia > Lucinida > Lucinidae > Anodontia > Anodontia alba. Next base: position 44,518,392 of record OZ024825.1, on the reverse strand, counting down.
GTAGAAGTATAGAATTTTGAAAAAAAAAAAAAAAAACAGCTTGAAGGTTATCTTGATTACAATGCGAAACAATCGAGAAATGCACATTTACTTTCAAAGAATTACTAAAAGAAAAACGTTGCTATAATGTACCATTAGTACTAGTGTATAAGTATACAGTAGCTTCTTAGTTATCTTTTCCTTTTTTTTTTCGAAAAACAAACTTAACATAAAAGTGAAATCACAAATTTAAAGCTAAAGTCAAACTACCAAACGAAACCCAAACCTCAAATTATCTTTGTACGATAGGCTAGTGCAATATGGTTCATATGCCAGGAGTATAAGTAGATGACAAGTTATTCATATTATCAGCTAATTGTTCAAGCTAATAACTGTACATGTAATGGTTCAGCTTTGGTGTGATGAGTTACGGCGACGAGCAGATTACCTGAAAAACTTGGCTTCTATTTATACCCCTGACATTAAAAACCATATTGCACTGACCCATCGTACAAAGATAATTCAGATACCATGACAGAAATAAACATTTCTGAATTTCATGTTTTGTATTTTGAGTTTTGTGTTTTGTATTTTGATTTCTTTCTTTTATGTTTTGGGTTATGTGTTTCTCTTGTTCTTTTGTTTGAAACAAAATGCCAGTGAATAGTCGTGCGTCCTAGTAGTAATGTGACGTATGTCACGAGAGCCATATTTGTTGTTCATTTTTTTTTTTTTTTTTTTTTTTTTTTTTGAAACTAAAAGCGTGTGTCTGCAATATTTACTTTATAAGAAAGGTAAAATCAAAGCCAACATTGTTTTCAAAATCCTAAAGATTTACTCGTACATGCAGCGAAAACTCAAAACTCATTAGTCAAAAAACACACAAGTAACAAGTTATAGACGCAAAAGTAAACACAGCATTTCACATAACAGTAATGCCACATATAGGCGTCCGTAAGATTTTTTTTTATTTGGGTTTTTCGGCCCTTTCAAGGCTATTTCACTTATGTCGAGCCGATCGTTCATCAAAGGTGGTCGAAAACCGGGGAACCCAGGGTAAAAACCACCTGACCATTCGGAAGCATAACTTGGCTTTCCCACGTATGACCTGAGCGAGGCTCGAACCACAGCGGTGAGCAACCATATAGATTAAGAGTCAACTCTCTTATCCACTAGACTACGGGGCTCCGCAAGATAGACGTTAAACTAAACTGAATATCTGATACTACAGATTCAATTATCTAATGGTGGGGTGAATGCCAGAATAGTTCCCGGCATTCAGCCGGGAAATACCCTATGAAACCACTGCGACTCGGAAGTCGAGAGTCAAAACATATACTCATTCCGACGCAGGAGTAATTGAACATATCTTTATCACTCGACATTTTTGCTAGCGCCGTCAGAATGATTATAACCTGTGCTGCAGAGGTATCTACACTGTCGCGAACTAGAGGCGCTACTGACTGAGCTATTCGGGCGTCCCATTATGAGATCAAAACTATATCAAACCTTTTCACTATTTATTCTATAAATCAGATAGCTGATTTAATATATCATATATCAGATATCTTATATATATATATATATATATATATATATATATATATATATATATATATATATATATATATATATATATATATATATATATATATATAACATAATTGACATTTAAGATATCTTATATGCTGTATGAGATATCTGATAAAGTATATAAGATACCTCATATAGGATATAAGATATCTTATTTACCAAAGAAGATATCTCATTTATTCAATTGAATAAGATATCTAATTAAGTATATCAGATATCTTTATTAGTATAAACAGATGTCTATATAAAGATATGGTATCTTATTTAACAAATAAGATGTCTTATATGGTAAATAAGAGATCTTATTTGTAGAATTAAAATGATATCTAATATCATTTATCAGATATCTTATATAGTATATAAGGTATCTAATATAGGATATAAGATATCTGATATAATGTATGATAAATACTTGAACGGCTTACTAAAACGGCTTCCCAGCAAACAGTTTTTCTATTTATCCTCTAAATCGGATATCTGATTTAATATCTCAGATATGTAATATATCAGATATCTAATATAAATTAGATATCTTATATGTTAAAAAAGATATCTTATATGCTATATAAGATATCTGAATATTTTAAATAGGATATAAGATATATCTTATTTACTAGAGAAGATGGAAGATAAAGAAGAAATATCTTATATCCTATATCAGATATCTGATATAATATTTATCTACATTGCATAATAAATAGCAAAACAGCTTGCCGTACAATACAATTTCGCAAGCAGTAAAATGTTCATTTCATTTAGTTAGGTATCATGCTGACAGTCAAAATGTGATTGTATGCTTTACAGATAGTCCTTTTATATACTTGAAGTACTAATCAAATGCAACGTTTATGTCTTTTAAAAACAAAATTCTGATCTTAATATAGCAATGGTCAGTAGAAATTGAAGTTATGTTATTTAACTGCGTCTATTAAATTCTACATGACAGCCGTTTTACAAAATTATTTCCACGTTTGTCACAGTTGCGTGCCCACCTGTGGTGACAAAATGTCTTTCATCCATTATCATCCTTTGATATTATTGGAATCTAGCACCATTTTACATATTTAAGAAGGCTTCGAATCTGGTCTTGTATTAAAGATGGCTTCGAAACCAAGTTCTATACAAGCAATGTAGAGCCACAATGTGCTCCATAAAACAATATACTACGTCGAGGAGACACGGCATATAATCATACCATGGTAGCGTATGGAAACTCATCAGCTAGGGGACATATTGTTTAAGTAGCATGCATAATAGGCCCAAATATATGCAAAGAACGCAAAATGTTCCTCGAGAGAGCACAATGTAGACGGAGCACAATGTGGCTCTATTATACACATATTTGTATATTGTTTGTATACTAGTCTAAGCCAAAGTAAACATCTTATGGCGAGGCAGCTAATGAATTTAGCCACATTTTTCCTGGGCTAATTTAGGATGTCTAAGCGGATAACCAGCACTCAGTCCCCATCATTTCCCAAGCCACGAGCATCTGCCAGACTTGCTAGAAAGACGTATACAGATTAAGGAACAGCCATAGATTCTTGGCTCTTTCTGATTTATCATTAAATTGTAGTTAGCTAGGCTACTAATGAAGCTGAAACCATTAAACACCAGGGAGCAACCGCTAGCCCTTTCTTAATTAGTTGAGTTCCCCCAAATTCAGTCAGATAAATTCCAACACATTGCAGTTTGTAAATCACACACAGAATAAACAGAATAAAAGAGTTCTCTATACAGTTTTTGGTTAGTCTTGTTATTAGCCATGAAGTGAAAGTATATACAGAGCAGAAGACCAAGTGTCAAAGGCTAGCTGATATTTTTTCTACTATTATCGCATTATTTTTCTATATAGTGACCCATTTATGCCAAATGAATTCTTCTTCCTAACTGTCTGGGCAGGCCCATTTCCAGATTAAGGGGAATCTGACAGCAGTAATACTTTTCAACTTTTATATCACAAATTCATACATTGTAGACTCTCTCAAATACTGCATTTAGCAACTATCGACCTGGGCTGACACTGTTTGCCAAGGTTACATAAAAAAATAAGCAGAAAAATATGCTACATTACAAGCAACAATAAGCCGGGACATAGCAAAGTGCATATACAATATTGCAAGTTTGTTCAGTAAAAACTCAGATCAGCTTGTACATTGGCACAGTCCAATCAGTGTATTCATTGTCAGCATGAAGAAGTCAAGTGTATTTTTTATTAGAACGTATGCATATGCAGGCTAGTCTCAATATTCACTGTGCACATGGAGTCGTGTAGGGGATTGTGGGATGGTGGGGGAGGGGGAGGGGGACATACTGTTTTCGGTGCGTATATCATTATCATTTAAAGTTGATGTTGGTGTTAGTGTTGGCTTTGACATCAACGTCGGCGTCGGCATGCAGTTTTTTAGCTTATAGGATGGCAGCCTCCATCGTCGTCCGTCATGCACACTTTCAAAATGCAGTATCTCTGCAGCCTGCTGGCAGATCTCAACTGAATTTTATCTGTAGCATGTCTTTTGTAGAGGATTGCTTGCATAATTATGCATTCTAGGAAAAATGCTTCAAAACTTTGGTTGCTATGGCAACTGATAGATCCCCTAGACTTACTATAGGAAAATGCTTGTGAACAGTGTAGCTCCTTTATTTTTTGTTGGCTCTTCATGAAACTTGCAGACAACTAAGACATGCATAAAATTTCGGAAAAGTTCAATAATGAGTCAGATGGGACCAGCGATAGCAGAGTTACATCCCCTTGATTATCAAAAAAAAAACAAAAAAAAAAAAAAAAAAAAAAAAAAAAAACACGGCCATGATCACCCTTGTGATCAGTGTAGCTCCATTTTTGTTGGATCTTCATGAAACTTGCAGATAACAATGACATGCATAAAATCTCAGACAAGTTTGAAAATGCATCAGATCAGACCATCCGTCGGTAAGTCCGTCACATAGGATGTATCATATCTAAGGCACCATATATGCTGGGGTTCTGAAATTTCATATGTGGATTGCTTATGAAAAAATAGCAAATTTGTATTGTTTTTTGGTCAGACCTCTCGATGCAGAGAAATGGCCCTTTGCAGACTTAGGCAATTCTGCATAGGAAATGTAAGCAAAACATTTCAAAAACTGCTTGGGCTAGGCTCTTTTTTTTTTTTTTTTTTTTTTTTTCAGGCAGTTTGGGACCAGTGTGTTCCTGACCTGATTAAATTTTTATATAATTTTATGAAAAAACTGACCAAATTATGGCCACTTGTGGACTTTGGCATTTTAGCATAGGCATAGCTTGTAAGCAAAATATCTTAAAAACTGCTCAGGTTAGGCTGTTCAGTTTTGGTATAATTTTATGAAAATTTGATCAAATTATGTCCCTTTGTGGACAGGCAGTTTAGCATAGGAAAAGCTTGTAAGCAATCTTTGCTAGGCACTTGAGATTTTGAAGGCAGTTTAGAACCAGTGTGTAGTTGACCTGGTTAAATTTTGATATAGTTTTTATAAATATTTGACCAAAGTATGCCCCTTTGTGGACTCAGGCATTCTATCATAGGAAGAGCTTGTAAGCAAAATATCTCAAGAACTGCTAGGCTAGTCTCTTGAAATTTTGCAGGCTGTTTTGGACCAATGTAAGAAGACGATTAAATTTTGGTGCAGTTTTATAAACTATTGATCAAATTATGCCACTTTATGGACTAAGGTATTTTAGCATAGGAAATGCTTGTGAGCAAAATATCTAAAGAATGGCTTAGGCTAGGCTTATGAAATTTTTCAGGTAGTTTGGGACCAACGTGAAGATGATCTGATTTAATTTTGGTATAATTTTATGAAAATTTGACCAAATTATGTGCCTTTGTGGACTTAATTTTGCAGCAGACCCTTACATTTCCAGTTTTAGCTTTACAGTGTTGTGGAAAAAAAACACACAAAAAAAAAACACAAAAAAAACAACATTTTTTTTTTTATTAAATTAGCCCAAAGTTTCTTTGAGTTTTGTTTCTGTGGCAATATTTGACTCAGTATTGACAAATTCATTCAAATTGGTAATGTTGATGATTGTCAAATTTCGATAATTTGTTAGACATGACAAGCTTTTAAATGTCAAACAAATATTTTTTTGGCGAATTGTGATAATTTGTGAGTTATGACACTTTTTAGCTCACATGTACGAAGTGCATGAAGAGTTATTGTACTACCCCCAGCATCAGCGGCGGTGTTGTCGGCGTTGAACCAATGCGTCCACAAAATGTTTAAAGTTTTATGGTAAAGTTTCTTTTTATATGATGACAAGCGCGTTCAGGCGGGCTACCCTGTCCGGTGACAGGTTTTGTTAAATGTCTAACAAAAAAAAAAAAAAAAAAAAAAAAAAAATAATGATAATAATAATAACCGCAGGCTTGTAGTGCTTGGATTTCCATTGGCTCAATAAAGCATAATGCCAAAGTTCTTAGCAAACAGTGTATACCCAGATCAGATGTGGCAGAAGGCTCATGTAAAATTGCTATTTCTGAAAAAAAAAAAAACATCCCTGTAGTAGTAAATGGACATGCCTGCTGTGTAAGATGAGATAAATAAACAAAAGCATCTGATTGTCTGAAATGCTGGTAAGAATAAATGCTGACTGAATATAGTCTGCATCTGCTGTTCAACACAATGTTAATAGACTAACTTTTCTCTCCTGTGTAGGAAAATCTACAGGTGCCTTTGGGTCAGCTTTAGACTAGCTCCTAGACCTTGATGTCATGTTTTATCACTCCTAACTATAAGCTGAATTTATGTATGACATCTTGTATGGCCAGTCTCTAATAGTTGGTCTCTGACATCAAGGTCTAGTAAAATACGAATTTTACCTCGCAGGATTCTGCTTGGTAAATGATTAATTACATCTATTGAGAACCACCACACTTGAAGTGTTTATTGCTTTACTGACCACATACTGATCACTTAATACTGATAAGAGGAAGTTGGAAAAGCTAAATTTCATTTTGGTGTGTTTTGATAATGAAACAAAGTACACATTCTTTTTAGAGGCTGAGAAGATGAAGTTGCTATTGATTATGGTCTGTAAAATCAAGGTGTAACTGGGAAGCTTTTTGAAAGGATGTGATGTTTTATTTTGTTCTCCCAATGATAGGGAGAAAGCTGACATTTGAAATTTTACTTTTGGTAGATATAGTATCTAGCTACTCTTTCGAACTGTCTCAAAAAACAATACCCACATCATTTATCCTAAATTATTAACTCATTTATCTTCTTATCTTAAAGCTATAGAAAAAGTTTTTTTTAATTTACATATCTCCATCAATATATATATGGTATGTAGTTACTCTTTCGTTCTTTTTTTTTATTTAATGCATTTTGCCATCAAAATATATATGGTATGTAGTTACTCTTTCGAACTGTCTCAGAAAACAGTACCCACAACATTTATCCTAAATTATTACGTCATATGTCTTCTTATCTTAAAGCTATAGAAAAATTTTGTTGTTTTTTATTTTTGTTTAATTTAATGCATTTCTCCATTAAAATATATATGGTATGTAGTTAGTCTTTTGAACTGTCTCAGAAAACAGTACCTTCAACATTTATCCTAAATTTTTACCTCATATGTCTTCTTATCTTAAAGCTATAGAAAAAAAATATTTTTTTTTTTTTTTTTTTTTTTTTTTTTTGTTTAATTTAATGCATTTCTCCATAAAAATATATATGGTATGTAGTTACTCTTTCAAACTGTCTCAGAAAACAGTATCTTCAACATTTATTCTAAATTATAACCTCATATGTCCTCTTATCTTAAAGCTATAGAAAACTTTGCTTTTTTTGTATAATTTAATGCATTTCTCCATCAAAATATAAATGGTATGTAGTTACTCTTTCGAACTGTCTCAGAAAACAGTTCCCATGACATTTATCCTAAATTATTACCTCATATGTTTTCTTATCTTAAAGCTATAGATTCTTTTTTTTTTTAATTTAATGCATTTCTCCATCAAAATATATATGGTATGTAGTTACTCTTTCGAACTGTCTCAGAAAACAGTACCCATAACATTTATCCTAAATTATTACCTCATATGTCTTCTTATCTTAAAGCTATAGATTTTGTTTTAATTTAATGCATTTCTCCATCAAAATTTATATGGTATGTAGTTACTCTTTCGAACTGTCTCAGAAAACAGTACCCACAACATTTATCCTAAATTATCACCTCATATGTCTTCTCATCTTAGAGCTATAGAATAATTTGCTTTTTTTTTATTATTTATTTTAATGCATTTCTCCATCAAAATTTATATGGTATGTAGTTACTCTTTTGAACTGTCTCAGGAAACTGTACCCACAACATTTATCCTAAATTATTACCTCATATGTCTTCTTATCTTAAAGCTATAGATTTTTTTTTGCTTAATTTGTTTGCATTTCTTCATCAAAATATGTATGGTATGTAGTTACTCTTTCGAACAGTCTCAGAAAACAGTACCTACAACATTTATCCTAGATTATTACCTCATATGTCTTCTTATCTTAGAGCTATAGAAAAAGCTTATCAGACATCAAAGCAAAATAAATATATTCCATAAATTATGTTGATACAACAGTTTTTAATATGAAATACTTATTAAATATGATTCTGTTTTCTTCTGTTTTATCTAAAATTTACTAATACACAAAACAAAAACTGTTAATACATGCAGTACACAGACAGGCTTCTAAACAATGTTTATGTTATCCCTTGAACTCTAATGGTCAGCTTCTTATACATGTATATAAACAATTTATTGGAGAGGTAATGATTTTAACAAGATGGCGAATTAGATAAGGAACATTAGAAAGGCAATAAATGTCAATCACTTCTAAGAGTACATTTCGCATTTTACTAGTCGGATATCTCCAAGATTAGTTGCTGCTATCAAAGAGCTGAGGCAAGCAGTAAGTAATAGATGGCCCTAAGTTCATTAAGTATATTAATAATTATAATTGATTGATGAAAATAATATTGATATCCGACTAGTAGCTAGTCTAGGTCAGCTTCAGATTATGATGTTGGAGTTTTATTGCTTCTTAATGGCTCTTATCACTTCATGAAATAATCATTATCAATTAGAGTGAGAAATGCTCTTCCACAGAGAATCTATGGCTGTTCCCTAACCTGTATAATAATTCATGATTTCAAAGTAAGGAAGTTGCCGAACCAGATGATCGAACCACACATCGATTCGCAGAACGTACGTAGGTATGACACTTAAAACAAGGATGCATATCTGCCGCCTTTCTGAATAGTCACTGAAAGATGTCACGGTATTTCAGTTTCTCTTCTTCAGTCGAATCTCGTATGTCTTTCTTCCAAGGGTATTTTTCCCCCACATAACACGAAGGTAGCATGGTGAGCTGAAAAAAAAAGAATGACACAGTTTTAAAGTGTAGATTGAATTCAAAAGATACAAACAATAAACATTACTTAAAGCAATGCAAATTGAGCCGTGCCACAGGAAAACAGCCGTTATTGCATAAGCGTACAGCATAGGTTCTGGCGAGACTGCGCATCCACGCCGTCTCGCCTGAACCTTCGCTATTCAGCAATATAAACTGCAGGCAAAGGGCACTATTCACTGAAATAATCACAGTATTAGACTCACTAAGGGCCTGAGAATGTGCACTGAAACATTGGCGATACTGACTGTCTGAATTACACTTTTCCTACGTCGGGCTCGTATTATTTTCCCTCTTTGTTATGTTTAACTACATACCGATCTGTGTAATAATTACCGGCATCATATCAAGCCAAAAATTATAAAAAAAAAAAAAAAAAAAAAAAAAGAAAAAAAGAAATACAGATAGATGGCAATTAGTTTATTGATCCTAGATAACTATATATTAAAGTAAATGTTTAATGTTGAAGACTTTTGCATAATTGAGTCAAATAATGTGCAGCTACTGTATAAAATGCTTTACGTATCTATCTGATTAGATAGTAATTTCTACATTAGGCTAGTACAAACACCTTTTGTGTGCCTTCGCACCGTATGAATTATTTTGCAATAGCCGGCCGAACTTGGTAGTTCTGGAAAACTTCCCAGTGATAGGCATTAAATACTTGTGAGGGTGATAAATACTTCACTGAGAAGCCATTATTACCACATGTGGCTGATCTGTCCAGCTGACTGGCCGCTGGCTTTAGTTTACATGAACATCTTTCCATCTCGAAGTTACTAACATATTGTTTCAGGGTTTCCTCCTTATCAAGGCTATCATCTTTGAACTAATATATATTTTTGTGTGAGTAATAGCAACACACAAATAATCTAAATATTTACAAAATATATTTGTGTGTGTGTGTATGTGTGTGTGTGTGTGTGTGTGTGTGTGTGTGTGTGTTTGTGTGTGAATAAATTATGTTCATAATGTTTTACAAGTTTTAAAAGTTTCTTTTATAACCGTGTCATAAAAGATCTTTGAGCGTCTGCACCTGCCTAGAGAGCACTGAACACAAATAAACATCAAACTATTCATCTGTTCTAACACATAATTATTGATACGTGTTAAAACAACAACATCAATTAAGCTTTAAAATCGAAACCACTGTTTTAAAAATTACATTCATTTGATTTGTGCTAGACTGGCTCCAGTCGTTTTTGTTTTACATCTATTTCTCTCTTTCTCTACATTATTTTTTTATCATGATCCTCTTTAATCCAACTTCAAGTTACCTATGGCTGAACAGCCAAGGGACTGAAGTAAACAAAAATTCTACAAGCTATACAAGTGTTGTGTCCCCTCAAAAAAAAAAAAAAAAAAAAAAAGAAGAAAAAGAAAAGAAAAATAAAGAAAGGGTCTGGGGCCAGACTAGATTTGTGCATAAGTTCCGTCTGCTAGCTCCCTATACTTAGTTTTCTGCTATAAAGATGGAAATTGTTTGCAAGTGATAGAAACCACAGACTTTCTTATATCACCAGATCAGGTTAGGGAACAGCCATAGATTCTCTGTGGAAGAGCATTTCTCACTCTAATTGATAATGATTATTTCATGAATTGATAAGAGCCATTAAGAAGCAACAAAACTCCAACATCATAATCTGAAGCTGACCCAAAGGCACCTGTAGATTTTCCTACACAGGAGAGAACGGATAGTCTATTAACATTGTGTTGAACAGCAGATGCAGACTATATTCAGCCAGCATTTATTCTTACCAGCATTTCAGACAATCAGATGCTTTTGTTTACTTATCTCATCTTACACAGCAGGCATGTCCATTTACTACTACAGGGATGTTTTGTTTTTTTGTTTGTTTTTTTTTTTCAGAAATAGCAATTTTACATGAGCCTTCTGCCACATCTGATCGGGGTATACACTGTTTGCTAAGAACTTTGGCATTATGCTTTATTGAGCCAATGGAAATCCAAGCACTACAAGCCTGCGGTTATTATTATTATTATTATTTTTTTTTTTTTTTTTTTTTTTTTTTTGTTAGACATTTAACAAAACCTGTCACCGGACAGGGTAGCCCGCCTGAACGCGCTTGTCATAATATAAAAAAAACTTTACCATAAAACTTTAAACATTTTGTGGACGCATTGGTTCAACGCCGACAACACCGCCGCTGATGCTGGGGGTAGTACAATAACTCTTCATGCACTTCGTACATGTGAGCTAAAAAGTGTCATAACTCACAAATTATCACAATTCGCCCAAAAAATATTTGTTTGACATTTAAAAGCTTGTCATGTCTAACAAATTATCGAAATTTGACAATCATCAACATTACCAATTCGAATGAATTTGTCAATACTGAGTTAAATATTGCCACAGAAACAAAACTCAAAGAAACTTTTGGCTAATTTAATAAAAAAAAAATGTTTGTTTTTTTTTGTTTTTTTTTTGTTGTTGTTGTTTTTTTGTTTTTGTTTTTTGTGTGTGTTGTTTGTTTTTTTTTTTTTTTTTTTGTTAGTTGTTTTTTTTTCCACAACACTGTAAAGCTAAAACTCGAAATGTAAGGGTCTGCTGCAAACTTAAGTCCACAAAGGCGCATAATTTGGTCAAATTTTCATAAAATTATACCAAAATTAATACAGATCATCTTCACGTTGGTCCTAAACTACCTGAAAAATTTCATAAGCCTAGCCTAAGCCATTCTTTAGATATTTTGCTCACAAGCATTTCCTATGCTAAAATACCTTAGTCCATAAAGTGGCATAATTTGATCAATGCACCAAAATTTAATCGTCTTCTTACATTGGTCCAAAGCAGCCTGCAAAATTTCAAGAGACTAGCCTAGCAGTTCTTGAGATATTTTGCTTACAAGCTCTTCCTATGATAGAATGCCTGAGTCCACAAAGGGGCATAATTTGGTCAAATATTTATAAAAACTATATCAAAATTTAACCAGGTCAACTACACACTGGTTCCAAACTGCCTTCAAAATCTCAAGTGCCTAGCACAAATTGCTTACAAGCTTTTCCTATGCTAAACTGCCTGTCCACAAAGGGACATAATTTGATCAAATTTTCATAAAATTATACCAAAACTGAAGAGCCTAACCTGAGCAGTTTTTAAGATATTTTGCTTACAAGCTTTGCCTATGCTAAAATGCCAAAGTCCACAAGTGGCCATAATTTGGTCAGTTTTTCATAAAATTATATAAAAAATTAATCAGGTCAGGAACACACTGGTCCCAAACTGCCTGAAAAAAAAATTAAAGAGCCTAGCCAAAGCAGTTTTTGAAATGTTTTGCTTACATTTCCTATGCAGAACTGCCTAAGTCCGCAAAGGGCCATTTCTCTGCATCGAGAGGTCTGACCAAAAAACAATACAAATTTGCTATTTTTTCATAAGCAATCCACATATGAAATTTCAGAACCCCAGCATATATAGTGCCTTAGATATGATACATCCTATAAGATGTGACGGATGGTCTGATCTGATGCATTTTCAAACTTGTCTGAGATTTTATGCATGTCATTGTTATCTGCAAGTTTCATGAAGATCCAACAAAAATGGAGCTACACTGATCACAAGGGTGATTATGGCCGTTTTTTTTTTTTTTTTTTTTTTTTTTTTTTTTGATAATCAAGGGGATGTAACTCTGCTATCGCCGGTCCCATCTGACTCATTATCGAACTTTTCCGAAATTTTATGCATGTCGTAGTTGTCTGCAAGTTTCATGAAGAGCCAACAAAAAATAAAGGAGCCACACTGTTCACAAGCATTTTCCTATAGTAAGTCTATGGGATCTATCAGTTGCCATAGCAACCAAAGTTCTGAAGCAATTTTCCTAGAATGCATAATTATGCAAGCAATCCTCTACAAAAGACATGCTACAGATAAAATTCAGTTGAGATCTGCCAGCAGGCTGCAGAGATATTGCATTTTGAAAGTGTGCATGACGGACGACGATGGAGGCTGCCATCCTATAAGCTAAAAAACTCCATGCCGACGCCGACGTTGATGTCAAAGCCAACACTAACAACAACATCAACTTTAAATGATAATGATATATGCACCGAAAACAGTACGTCCCCCTCCCGCTCCCCCACCCCCACCATCCCACAATCACCTACACGACTCCATATGCACAGTGAATATTGAGACTAGCCTGCATATGCATACGTTCTAATAAAAAATACACTTGACTTCTTCATGCTGACAATGAATACCCTGATTGGACTGTGCCAATGTACAAGCTGATCTGAGTTTTTACTGAACAAACTTGCAATATTGTATATGCACTTTGCTATGTCCCGGCTTATTGTTGCTTGTAATGTAGCATATTTTTCTGCTTATTCTTTTTTATGTAACCTTGGCAAACAGTGTCAACCCAGGTCGATAGTTGCTAAATGCAGTATTTGAGAGAGTCTACAATGTATGAATTTGTGATATAAAAGTTGAAAAGTATTACTGCTGTCAGATTCCCCTTAATCTGGAAATGGGCCTGCCCAGACAGTTAGGAAGAAGAATTCATTTGGCATAAATGGGTGACTATATAGAACAATAATGGGATAATAATAGAAAAAATATCAGCTAGCCTTTGACACATGGTCTTCTGCTCTGTATATACTTTCACTTCATGGCTAATAACAAGACTTTCTTAACAAAATAACCAAAAACTGTATAGAGAACCCTTTTATTCTGTTTATTCTGTGTGTGATTTACAAACTGCAATGTGTTGGAATTTATCTGACTGAATTTCGGGGAACTCAACTAATTAAGAAAGGGCTAGCAGTTGCTCCCTGCTGTTTAATGGTTTCAGCTTCATTAGTAGCCTAGCTAACTACAATTTAATGATAAATCAGAAAGAGCCAAGAATCTATGGCTGTTCCTTAACCTGAGATAGGAGATTATGTTTGGCATGTTACCTGAGTTTTTTTTTTTTTTTTTGCATAAAGTGTGTCAATCCATTTGTGCCTGTAGTCTCATAAAGGGACTGCAACAAACAGTCAAGACCCTGATTATCACGTGTTACTTAACACTATGTATGCTAAACCACCTTTGTAAAATCATAAATTCTTTCAACAAACATTGCTCCTGTTCCAACTGAGTAAGCTTGCTAATGTATGCTGATGACATTTGTTTAATATCTGATTCTCCTGACGAATTATGGAAACAGTTAGAATCTCTGCACAGATGCTCAGACAAATGTCGCTTATCTGTTACAATACAACACAGTGCATTATTCTTCACTTAAGACAAACTCAGGTCAATACTGACAAGTTGAAAGTAGTACACTTCCAGAAAGGGCCTAAGATCCGTGCATGTACAATATTTAACTTTAAGCTTGGCAAAAACCACACAGAAATAGTGAACACGTACAGACCTAGGGTTAGAACTCAAAACGTTCGGTTACACTTACAGTGCACAGGTACTACGTTATGCTTGGAGCCGAGCACTGGGTGCACTAACATTTTTGTACATTAATAGTCAAGGGCTCCATTTCGAAACATAATCGAAACTCTATGATTCCACGCTGGGTTATTTTTCAAATTATAACGTTACCTGAAAAACTTCGCTTACTGTTATCTGAAATATCCGTGGCTAATTTGGTAGCAAACTTTATAATTGCAGCAACCGAAAAAAAGTACCAGAACACTGAAGAAATAAATTAGAATACTGTCGCAGACTGTGCAGATGCGCAGATTTGCCCGAACATTCGATGCATCTCTAGTTTTTACCTCAAGGAAGCATTTCTGTGTGATTTTGGTCCCCTAGAACCATATTTAATATAAAATGTGGGGTTTTCAGGGGTATATACATTATTGTTGTTGTTTCTGCACGGGACGGGGCTTATGTGAGCTCGTTGGGGCCGCCTCAGTGTGGCGGTTCTAGCGGGTGCCCGCGATCTCTGTTTCACGCAGAAATAACAAAAAATATCACAATTTTCACCTGAAAATTTTGATTTTCGCAGACATGGGAGGGTCCATTGTATTGAATAGGCATGTATTTGTGTTGGGTGTCCAATAAGCACCTGAGCGAGCTAGCGGTCGGTGCCCTGGCGACGCTGTACAGATGCGCAGGCTTGCTCGGTCATTCGCTGCTCTTCGAGATGATATGTACACTTTGAGCGCCTGAGAGAGTTGGCAGCGGGTGCCCTGGTGGGACTACACAGATGCGCTGGCTCGCCAGGAGATTCATTGCTCCTCGAGGTGATATCCGTTACACTGAAAAGGATAATGGGTGAGCAATACCGCCTTGCTGACTTAAACCTGTATATTCAATGTTTAGTGTCTCATAAGCTTTCAAATGCTGTTTGTATCGTAAACAGTGGTGACTCTCAAATAATTCATTCATTCAAGAAACGAATAAAAATAATGACATTCAGAAATGGGTAATGGGTATAAACAGTTTTTACACACACACACACACACACACACACACACACACACACACACACACATACACACACACACACACACACACACATCATGTCAAATGCAACTTTATCACATAAACCCATCTTAACCCGTAAAGCACATGTAAATGTTTAGATGTATAGAGTGAACAGGTGAACAGCAATATTAAAAAAAATATATTTTCAAGGAAATAAGGCTTGCCATTTCTGGTAGACGATTCACGTCATGTCAAGCCTTATTCTCTCGGACAAAAAAAAAAAAAAAAAAAAAAAAAAAAAAAAACAAGACCGAGAAACATGTTGAGAAAAGACGTTTGCAAATGTCCTGATTGATAGTTTTAGGATTAATTTAATTTTTTTTTTTTTTTTTTTTTATGATTACTGTTCCTTTACAATGTATTTTGGATCTGAAATTTTGTGTGACTCACTCAGGAACCTTACCCTTAATTTTTAAAGGTCCGGAACAAGGGTTTGACGCTAACAATTGCCAAATTGTGAGTCAGGGAAAACCCTGCTGAGGGACGTGTGTGTGTAGGAGAGGCGTGGTTGAGATGGCAAGTAAGGCATGGTATTTCCATAGCCCCTTCAAATTTGTTGCTTCTGTGAGAGGACAGCGAAGGCCCTGATCAAACTGCGCAGACTGGTCGGGACATCGTCTGCAAATGTTTGGAAGACACGTTTTGACACAAAGCAGCTCAACCCTTAAAGCGCCAAGCAAAATTTATAGAAGACATAAAAATAAAACAAAACTCAAAATGTCTGTAGCAGTTGTTATAGGCCCTTTAATCCACTTTGTACCGATAAGACACTCCAACACTATAAATTTGAAGAGTCCAATTTTATTTTAGGTATGTCAGGCTGTGTGAGTTATATATTCCTAGGGACAAATGACTATACTATTAGCAAAAAGTGGATACCCTGATCAGGCTCCGCGTTCTGTGGCGTTTTATCAGGGTCTGCACTGTTTGCCAGTTACCCTTTTACAGGTCCCCCGTCTACAGTGGGGGTTAATGCGGCGTCTGATCAGGGTTTACATTGTTTGCACCAATCTAGTATATTTGTAGATACAAGTGGTCTTATTTAAAGTTTAGAACAGCTTACAGAGGAGTTAAAATATTTGAATACTCGGTCAATACGGTAGTGTAGAATCGTAAGACTAGATTGTAAGAAGATGGTCCAGCTGATACTGTGTGGATGTTCAAGGTTAGCTGGATCTTTGCTGCTTGCATATGGTACAAGAGTACATTTCTGACGTTGATTATCTGATGCTATGATATTTGGTTCGAATGATGAGACCGTGTTCTAATGGGGTCTTAACCCATTGTAGTCTGGAGACCTCCAAAGAGTGATTGGCAAACAGTGCAGAATCAGATCAGACGCTGCAAAAACGCGGCGTCTGATCGGGGTCGCAACTGTTTTAAAATAGTTAGCTATTTGGCTCTGTGGATATCTAATTTAAATCTTATAGCTAGACGTACCTGTAATTGAAACTGGACTCTTCCACTGTATAGCGTGGGGGAGCCTTTTCAGTCTACAATGGGTTAAGGTGAATGAGTACACTTTTAGGGAAAACAACTCTGTCACAATTTTTGTCTCCCTTGTAAAAGCTGATATGCTCAAATATCAACGTATTGTCTTGTAGAGTAGACTGACTATTCAATACGTCTAGGTAAGATTGGTTATCGGCTAAGTATTGTCAAGTATACCACCTAAACATAATTGGATAAATAAATTATAATGAAGTCATTTACAAAAGTTACCGAATTAAATTCTAAAATGATCAATTTAAGACATATATTACAAAGAATAAACCCCAGTACTGGAGTACACCTTTGTGTTAAAACTGGCATGTAATAGCTAATGGGCCATCTTTAATTCGACTTCACTTCTGGTTATCTGACAGGTTAGTTTGATGAAAGAACCCTAGAAGAATGAGACCTCTCTTTAATTTTTTACTTAAACATATGTTTTGGGTACTTATGAGAAACGCCCTATGGTGCTTCTAATGAGTACCCACATTATATGTTTTCGTTGAGAAATAAGAACAAGAGACCCATGGGCCACAATACGCTCACCTGAGTGAAACAGCCATTGCTTATCTGCCAATAACACGCAACATTTTCCAATATTGCCACAATAACTTATTAACATAGTGGACTGTCTTTATTAATGCTTAGCACTTTGGCCAAAATTTTCAGATGACATTTTGAAATATTTTCCTAGAAAACAGGATTTGACATTTCAGACAATAAATGTCAAATATTGTTTCCCGGAAAAAAAAATAAGAGAACTATCAGCAATATGTCATCCGCTGAATTAACAAGGAAGTGGTAAAGGTTAGTTCATATTCTGCTTTTAAAAAGTCTGTGTTGAATATTTCATACCACTTGCATACTTCTTATGTGCCACTTGTTCATACATACAGACCATGTCATAAAATACGAGTTTTCCTTGCAACCTGCAACGCAGTCTCTCCATTACCATTTGAAACAAGGAATACAAAAATGAGTCTCAGTTTCATTGAGGCTTTTCAAATAACAGGGCTAGTTTTCAGGGCAGCAAATGCCTTGCCCCCCCCCCCCTCCCCCCATTCCCCCACTAGAATCGGCTAAAGGTATAGTGAATCCCCCTGTGCCTTGCCCCTCCCCCTCCCCATAGAATCGGCTAAGGGATAGTGGAGGTAGACTGGCTCCAGTCTCCAGTGACTAAATATTTTTCTCATAATCCTGTCTGATAATCCACTAAAATAAAACCAAAAAAACTATCATGACTATAAAGGCTGGTCACTAGACTAGTGACCAGCCAGAAGAGAGAACTGGTAGTCACGATATTACTTTGGTTTTATTTTAGTGGATTATCAAATGGATTATAAGAAAAAATATTTTGTCACTAGAGACTAGAGCCAGTCTATAGTGGAGGCTACATGTGAAATGTTACGTAAATTGCACAGGCAGTTTCAGAGAAGAAGGCATTTAAAATTACACAATTTGATAGATGTATATAGCCCAGAGATAAGGGCATTTAACCCCCGTGAGACAAAATTTTGACAGTTCCTAGAACGTTTCACTACTTTAAAATCATACAAATGTCAGTTTCAGTCATTAGTCCTTAAAATTGGAGTGTAAGCAATTATAGTTAATAGTTTTCCCGGTGTTCGTCTTACTTTCTGCTCTGTGGTATATTCTACGAGGCGATTTGCTTTTAGTCTTGCCTTGTGCTATTTTATTGTTGCATCTTCCATTCCTTTTAGCATTGCGAATACCTCGTTTGGGAAAGAGAGAGCTAATCTTTGTGCTTTTCGTACGTTTGTTCGATTGGCCCTTGTTTGGTTTTGTCTGTTTCCTCTTCATTTTTATGGCTGGGATGGGCTGGGGCTTTTACTCGAGCTGTTGTTGTACCATGTGGTGGCCGTAAAAAGTCTGTCCATACATCATCATAAAGTCTGGCTCCAGACCCTTACTTTATTTTTCTTTTCTTTCTTTTTCTTCTTCTTGTTTTTTTTTTTTTTTTTTTGAACTTAGTTGGATTAAAGAGGATTATGATAAAAAAAATAATGTAGAGAAAGAGAGAATTAGACATAAAACAAAAACGACTGGAGCCAGTCTAATCATCATAGTGCAGGTTATATTCTATTTCCTTTGACATCATTGAGTCCTGGTTATTTTGAATGAAAATCGAATATCACTTAAGCCGGCGCTGTGTGTTTGTGTGTCGCGGGGGTGGGGGCGTGGGGGTGAGGGGTGGCGTATGCAGCCGTGCAAACTACAGTGTTGCATATGAAGAGACTCAAACAAACTGAGTCTCCGATTTTTGTGATTTTGGGTGCTCTTTGTTTCCAGAGACAATCCTTTTTGACTTTTATTGTGATTGTGGCTATCCCTTGGCTTTTCTCTTACCTTTGAACATGTATTGCAAAACTGATTTTTCAGCTATATCCCCATACAAATGTATTTTAGGGGTGAAAATTTGACCTTGCTGTAAAAAAATCAAAGGTCAACCTACGATCATCATTTGAACAAACTTGGTTGACCAAGAGTCCCCGATGCTGTCTACAAAAGATTTAGCTCAAAGCTTTCTTGACTTTGGAGAAGAGTGTTTACCATATGTGGGCATGGAGGCCATCTCGTTCAATGGTTCAGAACCATTCGAACAAATTAAAATATTTGTCACCAGTTGGTCCCATGTAAAATCTGGTGAGAATTACAAATGCGGTTTCAGAGAAGTCATTTAAGGACTGCAAATTTTATACATGTAAACAGCCAGGGGGCAAGGGCCGATAGCCCCCCAGGGGACAAAATTTTGATTGTAACAACAACTCTTGTGATACATTGTAAACTTCAGCCTTAAGTTTTCAATTTATTTTGAAAAAATAATTTTTCAACATTTTCAACATTACAAATACATGGGCACACAAATTATACCTCAAAGGTCACCCTATGGTCATCAGTTGACGCTGTGCCCTAAATGCTTTATACAAAGACTCAGTCCCAAAGCTTACTTGGTTCTGGAGAAAAGTTTTAGGTATAGTTTTTACCATATTTTGGCATGGCGGCCTTCTTACGAGATAATGGACAGCGACCGTTTGTATAATTTTACAGCCCCCTTTTAACAGAAGATTCCACATGAAGTTTGAAGAAAATTGACACAGGGGTTTCAGAGGAGAAGTCCTTCAAATGCATGGACGAACAAACGACGGACGGCAAGCTCATCCTCCGACCGACTCAGCTGAGATGAAATTATAGATGCTTTTTGGTTGTAAATGCTTTTTATCCAGCGTTATACTTTCAGAAGAAGCTTGGTTTCAGAAAAGCAAACGGGGAGTCACAAAAGTTGCCTCCCTTTCAGTGATGGCAGAAAGTTTGTTTTCAGTGCCCTTAAATATTGCAATCTCTGGGCCGATTCGGTGGATGTCAAACTGTGATAGCTTTCTTCCCTCGCCTGCCGTTCCCGCCCCCTCCCCACAAATTTACAGCCCATGAAATTAGTTTCAAAATGCGTAAAACCTCAGACCCTATTTACAGAAAAAAAAAAAAAAAAAAAAAAAAAAAAAAAAAAACATTTCAAAATATTATCTGCGAAATAAAATATACATGGACCTATATACGTGCAGATCTTAGTCGTCCTCGTTGGCTCAGTTGGATGCGCCGTCCGACTGGAGACCAGGAGGTCGCGGGTTCAACCCCAACCGACATTCTTTCGTGGAGACTGATCATGAAATATTTTCTGCGGTCATTCTCTCCCTCCCGCTGATTCAAGAAGAGAAGTTGTTAGTTTTTGGCGAAAGAATGTGCACAATACTGGGTAACCGCTTAGAGGACTAAGCCTGCCCAGTAAACGTGTGGTTAGGTAAACTGACCGCGCTCGAGATGACCCCATTGGGTTGACTGGGCCGTAAAACCTCAACACAAAACAAAACCTGCAGATTTTTTTTTTTTTTTTTTTTTTTTTTTTTTTTTGCACTGATATTAGCAGATAAATACGTTGAGAGTCAAATTTATAATAATTGCGAGTTCATATATATATATATATATATATATATATATATATATATATATATATATATATATATATATATATATAATATATATATAATGACTGTGCATTTGGTTACACTGCTATTATTTAAAAGAAACCGACTTATCCCTTTATCTGTTTCTTTATTATTTCTTCCGTTTTGTCTATTTTTTCTGTAACAGAATTCTAAATTTCAATTTAGCAGTTGACACTATAAAATGACCAGGTTACTTAACCTTTACCAATCTAGGGGAAAATTCAGCTTACGAAATATTGATGATATTTTTCTTAGTTTTCACAGAAAATAGAATGTGACATTTCATGTAGCTTGTTTCTGACGTGCAAATTGTCTCCAAAGGAGAAAGTTTGCATGAAAAGTCAAATCCTATTTTCTGGAAAATTAAGATGTTGAAATAATTCATTCATCGCTTAGGATGCTGGGAAAAATTTTCAGCAGATAACACTTAGGAATATATTTTTCCAGAAAACAGATTTTGACATTTCATTTGGAATTGTTTATTCATTGCTTAGCATGCTGGGAAAAATCAGCAGACAACAAGAAGAAATATTTTACTTATTTTCCCAGAAAACAGATTTTGATATTTCATGCAAATTGTCTCCAGCGGAGACAAATTTGCATGTAATGACAAAATCTGTTTTCTGAAGAAAAAAAATAAGTAAAATATTATCACTCTGTCGTTTGCTAAAAATGCCCATTGCATGGTAAGTGTTAGTAATTGTATCAACATCTGTTAATTGTATTACTTGCGGAGTTCGGCCATAACTTATAAGACAGGGCCTCTCTGAGAGAAACATGGGTATAGACAGGTAAAAAATAGCGATAATGCAGAAAGGTTTCATGTTTCAAAATAAGAACGTTTTCTTGTCCGGGTTTGTATTATAACACAGATATTTCCTGTTCTATGAGGTACCTGTTAAGACATTTTGCTTCGATTTGCCTAAGTTTGAATCAACCATGAGATGAGGGCTAATGAAGTTATCGTGCGGCTAATGGGAACATTATAGGGCAATAAATAACGCTTTCGTAGTGCCATCAAATACGTGTGAGCGATAATTAACCCACCTATTGCGTTGTAAAAGAAATAAATAAATTTTGGCGCCAGATTCTTCCATCAAACACAGACATGCAAACTGAAAAAAAAAAAAAAAAAAAAAAAAAAAAAAAAAACTGATTTCTTTTATTACTTTGCCCTACATGCAAACTGAAAAAAAAAAAAAAAAAAAAAAAATGGTTTCTTTTATTACTTTGCCCTTTCACATTTTCGAAAGAGCGTATCCGTCTTCATTTACAGATAATGCAACTTTTCACATCTTTGAGCATCCGGATTGCCTCAGTGTGCCGTAAGGCATAATGTATAATTTAGGACATACATGTGCATTGCAACGCTAATGTATGTTAAAGACATATATAGCTAATGTATATACGAGATAGACAACAATAAATTGACGTATATTTCTATTAAAAGGAACATATTTATTGAGACAAGAAAAACTGTTGCTTACACTCCACTGTTTAAAGATAATCGTATTTTGATAGTGATGCTGACGTATTGAAAGTGGCAGGCGAATATTTTCTGATGTATTACAGCGACGTTTATTTAATAAACTCAATTATACCCTGTGTATAAAAACTATACAGAAGATTCTGGTTGTCCCAAATAGTCAGTTTTTGAAGTGAGCCCCAAGAAAAATTTGCTAAATGGCACACACACACACACACACACACACACACACACACACACACACACACAAATAACAAAAAAAAAAAAAAGAAAAAAAAAAAAAAAAAAAAAAGAAAAGAAAAACAAAAACTTTTGTCCCCACAAAATAGTAAAATTTTAACCCCCCCCCCCACGACCCCACCAACCCCATCCCATCCCAGCCCCTTTAAAAAATCTCAGTCTATGTAATAAGCAAATAGATGGAGTTCCCGCCCTGGAGGTATATATAAAGTCTTGTCACAATCAATAATAATGAAATTTAAAAAAAAAAACAAAAAAAAAAAAAAACAAAAAAAAAAAAAAAAAAAAACAAGTATCGCATAGAAATCGTGATGCACGACATCTTGGCATTGTGGACAGAATTAATTTACTCTTACCTTCAACTGTCTTCTCTCACTCCCCGATATAATTGCTTTGATCTTCGCCAGTTCTTTTTCTTCTTCTAGAAAGACAAACACGTCTTCTTTTGCACAAATAAGCCACCTTTTATCCATATTTTTTACAAAAAAAAAGTCTCACAAACGAACTCGATAAAATTCAGTCATATGGTTTGAACCGTTTACTAGACAGAATGCCAGAAAAGTGGGCGTTTCGTTCTGCGATGAAACAAATAAACACACGGTTAGCTGGTGTTAATGAGTGGTCCATATGTCTTTTTTTCTGATTTATAATGGTTCTAATGTAATGTATAAGCCTGATATGCTTATCCAATCCGCCAGATACATTACTACACTTCTTGGGCCAAATAAAAAGGTCATGACCTCCAAATAAAAGAATCTTTCATCGTATTGCTTTTGCACTTTGAGCGGATAGAAGCAGCTTGATTTAGAGTATTTTGGATATTTTCAAATGTCGACAAAGTGGAAATACGCGTAAATACGAATTGATAAAACGACATAGGTGTAAATAAATATTCAGACGTTGAATATGGACGTCTCCTGCAAAAAGAAGAAATCGGTAAGTGCTTAATTTTGACTATTATTTTACAAATACCATAAACCATGATACAAACCCATAAAATGTTGCTCGTCTATTCATCAAAAAAAAAAAAAAAAAAAAAAAAAAATGCAACAATTGTAAACAGCAGTGTATACGTATACATGTAACTTAAAGCGCGTACTAAACGCTACTGTCTTGCATTCATTACAAAAGGTATTGGCAAACAGTGTAGACCTAAAAAATAAGTATTACAAGTGGCATTATGCCACTTGGTATTATTAAAAAGGCTTGTATATTGGGGGATGGGTACTATCTTATATCACGAATTAAGATCCAAGTTTCACAAACATTTTTTTTTTCTTGTTTTATTATTATTATTTTTATTACTAATCCATTTTGCAAAACTCTCATATACAAAATTGAATATTTGTCAATTTTCCATAAGGTTTAATATTTTACAATTTGATAATGATACTAAATACATTCGTCAAAGGCGCATGCGTGGCCATCTAGTGGGGCTATATGTCTGATTCTTGTGCTAAACCTTCATCAATACAACATATGTGAGAACAGCAAAGGTACAGGCTGAATTGCGCGGATGCGTAGTCGCGCCCGAGCCATCGCTGTTCGCATACATGCGATAAGTATCATTACCTCATGTGCTTCAGACGAAAGAATGCAACATTATTCTAGTTTCTGCTGAAAATTAGAAAGGACATATCGTACTCGTAAGAGGCGGTTCTAAAAAGTACACACAATCTATGTTTCAGGTATTTTACCGTCGAAAAAATGACATTAACTTTCATTGTTGAGATTGTAGTTAAATGTCAAAATGGACATCTGGCGTTACATTACCACGCCGTTCTGTGCGCAATATCAAGGAATAGAGGATCTTACACGAGTGGTCATTTCAAAGGAAATTTATGAAAGAAGCCTACAGCGAGATTCATTAATTTCATATGAAATGACCACGAGTATAAGATTGTTTTCCATATGACCATGTTAATTCGGACTCTATCGCCTTTAAAATAGACAGTTGTGCAACAGAAAATGCATGGGCGACATAGACCGTTAACATATGATTGCACGACCCGCACAACCTGTAGAAAAGTTAACTGACTGAGGTCCGTAAGCTTTCGGAGAGTACCCTGTTATGGCCATGTACGAGGTATGTCCATGTGTCTGTCCATCCATCAGGGCGTCTATCTATCTATAGCACAAATGGCCATGGGGCTTAAACTATTCAGAATAATTTTGGTGTACTCAAAAAAACACCGACAAGGTGTAATACACCAGTCATTTGAAACCACGGTCCCTACGGGGCCGCGGATAGCGGGGATATTGCGGGGCTTAGTTGCCGGGATTTAACCTACGATGAGTCCCGGCTGTGTCGAAGATGAGCCAGAGTTTTAATACATGTACAGTTTATTTAAAGGCTCTCGGTTAAAGGTTCATGTGTGTGTGTGTGTGTGTGTGTGTGTGTGTGTGTGTGTGTGTGTGTGTGTGTGTGTGTGAAACCACTTGGTCAGCTGAAGCCACATTTCATGTGGAACCTCCATGGGATAGGGGAAGAAAGTTGTTTTTTTGTTTTTTGTTTTTTTTTTCAATGGTCCAAGTCATTGTTGTTCTTCATTAATTCTGTCAACCTCCGAGAGTAGGGGAAGGGGGAGTTTACCATAAATTATTTTCCGCAGTGCAGGGCATTTACCAGGGTTTTATCACTGAAAGTTAAAAACCCTGCTATTCTCCTACAAATGACTGGTGCATAACTAATGACCTTGGAAAATGTTAGCCCTTGCCGAGGCAAAAAAAAATGTAAAATTGAAAATGGCCATAATACTCAAACCTTCGTGAGTATTTTGATAAGTTTGTTGTACTGACAGATCCCGACAATATCTTACTAATGTACGTACTTATGCAATTATATTTTAGAACGGTCTCGCCGAGGCAAACTTATAAAAATATTAAAATGGTCATGACACTTAAACCACATCGTATTTGCATAGCTAGACACTAAGGGCATTTGGGCACCTGTCAATGTATGTTTCTGGGCGGGTCGTGCACTAATGCTGAAAGTTGATTGTTGTGTTATTTCTCCTTTCAGGTTGACTACTTACAAGTTTATGGTATATATGAAGTTCAAACTTCATTTGTAGGGATCACAGTTGCCCTAATTTAGGAGAAAGTTTAATGAATGAATCGTACGATTCAAACGGTCAAAGTGAATATGATTTTACAGTCTGTTTATGTTCAATACACCACGAGGATGCCAAAAATAAATCAAATCATTCATTTTGTGAAGAAAACAGACAGCCTTTCACCGATCAGAAATGCGAGAAGGAATTCCATGAAAACAAGTACAGCTTCTTTAAATAACCCTGAGTATTCTGCTACTTTGATTCATGAAGAAATTATCCATACTACAAAATGAAGATGATCGAAGGATCAGATTTAAATTTCCTGGTGTTAAAAGACAAAGAACACGAGTCAGTTTACGATCCAGGAACTCTTGGTGTAGTGACAGCATTACAAAACAGAAAGACAAAGATTCCAAACGTAAGTAGTATATCAATTATTAAATTATTGAAGCTTATCGGGAAAACAGGTCTTGCTGAAAACATAAGCGACATCAAGTTGTAAATGATAAAATATTAAACTCCTAGTTTCTCCCTTAAAACACAATCTGCCACCCTTTAAATCCGTAATGGACCAGATTTGAGGTAGAAGAGTCCACTTGGCATAACTGAATTATTACCACTGGATATGAGATGTGGATATAATATTCTAACAGAAAAAACACCCTTCATCAAGTGGGACACAAGACCACTTGCCTTCATTTAGCAATGTTTAACGATCTATTAAAAGTTATCGCACTCATGCAATATCATGAAATTGTTTAACTTTTACCAAGATCTGGGTTAATTCAGCAGACGACAAATTAGTGATATATTACTTTCCCCCTCCCGCCCCCCACCCCCCCCCCCACCCAAAAAAAAAAAAAAAAAAAAAAAAAAAAAAAAAAATTAAAAAAAAAATGGGTAAAAAAAATAGGTTTTGACATTTTTGAATCTTATTTCATGAGAAAAAAGAAAAGAACAATAGTTCTAATTCACGTCTGCTGAATATTTTACCTGGAGGGCTTAGAGTTAGATCATGTCAGCTGATAGTATGTGATGTGCTTAACAAAAGAAATGCCATTTTGTTTTGCAAATAATTCAGCCTCCTCATGAGAGTTCCGACAAAGCATGTGGCATGTGCGACTAGCGAAGGCTCATATCAGCCTGTGCATACACACAGTCTGATCAGAGCCTTACCTGTTCGCATGAACCTTCTATAGATCTTCGGCTACTCATAGATTAAGAACCTGAGTCGCTAAGCTTAAAGAGAGGCTGCATTAGCTGATCTGAGTTTACACTGTTCAGCATGGCACATTGTTGGAAATCTCGGGAGACGACAATTATATATTATCAGGTAAATTATCAGGTCAATTGTCCGAACTAATTGAACAGCCTGTTAAAACAAACAAACAAACAAAAAAGAAAAAAGAAAAAAAAAAAAAAAAAGAAAAAAAACGAGTCTTGATATTTCATGTGAATCATCACAGACAATTCGAATGGAATATCAAGATTTGTTTTCTTCGAAAAAAAGAAATATTTCAATAGGCCGTCCGCTGCAGTTTTTATTGGTGCTTTAATTAAGGGTTAAACTTTACCACACTCTTGGTAAGTTCAGCGGACGACAAACTGACCATGTTTTTTCTTATTTGTTTGATGAAAACAGGAGTTGACTGACATTTCATGCATATTTTCTCCATTTGAGATAATTTGCCTGAAATGTCAAAACCTAATTACAGTGAAAAATAAGAAAAATATTTCATTATATTGTCTACTGAAAATTTTACCCAGATATAATGTTCACTTGAAAGGCAAATTCTAGCTGAGCAGTGCTAAATCTCGTTTTGGTCCAATTAATAAGCTTGAGAATGAAATTACTGTGAATACCACTGTAAGCCAACACATGAGAAAAGGTAATTTACATCATTTAGATAAAATATATTGAACAGGCAAAAACATGTACATAAGAGCTGTCTGCTGTTCCCAGACACGCAAGAACCTATATACCTTCGATAATAAGGTATACGGAGACTTTAAGGAAGCTACACAAGAAAAAAGTAGTATATTTTGGAGAGTAGTTGATCTCCCTTATCTGCTTATACCTATGCAAGGGGTTCTATGTCTGAACAATAACAACAACAAAATGTCATTTGTATTCCGAATACTACTATCAGACAACAAAACTAGAAACATTTTAAGACTGCAAACTCACGGTAAAAAAATGAAAATGAAAAAAAAAAAAAAGAAATGCACTCTCTATCATTACGTTCTTATTATGGGGCAGTAAATACAACTGCAAAAGGATTTGAAGTAACCAGAACAAAGTGATTTTAAGGAACTAACTGTTAGAGATAATGACTTGTGTTTACTAAATGGTTGTTTTATAGCATCCTAATTGCTTGCAGATGTTATCTCAATTTATAGGAGTTGGATTAAATTTCAGAGCTTCTACAATTGTGACCAGTCGTTGTCTTCAGTCTTAGGTAACTTGAAGTTGGATTTAAGATGATTTTGTTAAAAAAAAAATAATATAAAGAGAGAAATAGATGTAAAACAAGAACGACTGGAGCCAATCTAATTGATATATTACATACCTGTTTGCTATTTCAGACCAATTTAATTATGAGAAAATTTCTTCGAACCCATAATTAGGCCATGCCATTTGTTTTTTTTTTTTTTTTTTGATTTTTTTTGTTGTTTTCTCTCTGTGTTTAGCGTTCGAGGCCTGGTAGGTTTTGAGGGTTCACTCCAAAAAAAAAAAAAAAAAAAAAAAAAAAAAAATATATATATATATATATATATATATATATATATATATATATAGTTTTCTTTCTCAACAAATGTTTTCAACTGTTTCTGGGAATGTCTGCGGGAGAAAACAAAGCTCCTGGACATTGGGAGCATTCATTTGTAATCTCCGGTTTGTTACGTGACAATAAAACACATGGAACAAACCTTTTTTTTTTTTTTTTTTTTTTTTTTTTTTTTTCTTTAAGCTCAAATATAGGTTTTGGAATTATTGTTAAACGTCGTGCGGCGTCAACAATTGCTTTAAAAGCCTACTTCTCCTACACCACTGGGCCTGTTGACTCGATACTTGGTAGGAAGCATCGGGATGACTTGTAGGTCAAAAACAGCTAAAATGGTTCCGATCGGAAATCCACGATAGCGTCCATGGCCGCCATCTTGAAAATCTATTTTTCGCTTCTTCTCCTCAATCAAAAGGCCATTTGACTCCAAACTTGGTAGGAAGCACCGGGGTGACTTGAAGATCAGAAATAGCTAAAATCGTGCCGATCGGAAATCCAAGATGACCGCCATGGCCGCCATCTTGAAAATCTATTTTTCGCTTCTTCTCTAAAACCGGAAAGCCAATTGACTTGAAACTTGGTAGGAAGCATTGGGGTGACTTGTAGATCAAAACTAGCGAAAATCGTTCCGATAGGAAATCCAAGATGGCCGCCATTTATTTTTCGCTTCTTCTCCTAAACCCAAAAGCCAACTGACTCGAAACTTAGAAGGAAGCATCAGGGTGACGTAGATCAAAAATAGTAAAATCGTTCCGATTGGTATCCAAGATGGCCGCCATGGCCGTCATCTTGAAAATCTAATTTTCGCTTCTTCTCCTGAACCGAAAGGCCAATTGACTCGAAACTTGGTAGGTGACTTGAGGATCAAAAATAGCTAAAATCGTTCCAATCGGGAATCAAAGATGGCCGCCATGGCGGCCATCTTAAAAATCTATTTTTCACTTCTTCTCCTAAACCCAAAAGCCAATTGATTCGAAACTTAGTAGGAAGCATCGGTATGACTTGTAGATCAAAAACAGCTAAAATCGTTCCGATCGGAAATCCAAGATGGCCGCCATGGAAATATAATTTTCACTTCTTCTCCTGAACCAAAAGCCAGTTGACTCCAAACTTGTTAGAAAGCATCAGGGTGACTTGTAGATCAAAAATAGCTAAAATAGTGCTGATCGGAAATCCAAGATGGCCGACATGGTGTCCATCTTGAAAATCTATTTTTCGCTTCTCCTAAACCCAAAGCCAATTGACTTTAAACTTGGTAGGAAGCATCGGGGTGACTTATAGATCAAAAATGGCTAAAATCCTTCTGACTAGAAAGCCAAGATGGCCGCCATGGCGACCATCTTGAAAATCTTTTTTTCACTTCTTCTCCAGAACCGAAAGACTTATTGACTTTAAATTAGGTAGGCATTCGCTTAATACGTCATTTATCAGCAGTCTTTTGAAGAATTCATTTTCCTCTCATGTACACGAAACCTCTATATAGCCAGAACAGAATATAGCTGTATGGCATACTCGTATGATTATGTGACATGAATTTTGTAATAAAATTATGTTCTGTTCTACAATCTCAGGTCGCATATTATATGGCATATGAGTGAGAAACAGAAAGAAAACAAACAAGAAGACAACTATTACATATATACATAACTTTCTTGTAGCAAGTTATCAAAGGAAGAAATTTCACACAGGTATTTAAATGTGTCTCGGAAAAACAGACTAATAAAAATGACGTATCTTTGCACTGGTACATTTTAATCAGTATTTGTGCAAACACATGCGTATATAAATGTCTTGATAGAACATATGGTCTTTTGCTTATATATGTACAATACATTAGGAATATCGTCATTATGATGAGTTCTTTTTTTACAGTTTCGAGTTGAGAAAAGCGAGTTTCGAGTTGTAAAAAGCGAGTTTCGAGTTGTAAAAAGCGAGTTTCGAGTTGAGAAAAGCGACTTTCGAGTTGTTAAAAGCGAGTTTCGAGTTGAGAAAAGCGAGTTTCGAGTTATGAAAAGCGAGTAGTTATGAAAAGCGAGTTTCGAGTTATGAAAAGCGAGTTTCGAGTTGTAAAAAGCGAGTTTCGAGTTATAAAAAGCGAGTTTCCAGTTACGAAAAGCGAGCTTTGAGTTGTAAAATATGGAAGCGTAATGGCACCCCCCCCCCCACCCCCCTTATATTTTTTCACAGCTTAAATTTATGTAAAGAAACATAATAATATCATGATATGGCGACAAAATTTTATGTTATAGTGTTATTACATATCGTATTCGCTACATATCGGTATATTGTTCACGAAATATTTGATCGTGTATGACATTCTCTTTACTACATAGAAATTTTATCACGTTGTATTTTTATACGCTATACCAGTAGGTTTTTTCGTGCGCTTCAAAGAGTTATTTCATTGTCGCAGACCATTTTGTCGTCATAATATCTATTGACTGGAATAAGTGACGTCACATAGGCTACTAGAGGGAAAACGGCCGAACAAAATAGGTCAAAAGAAACGGGGGTTTCATCGGTACTCAGTCACCATAACGGAAAGAAAAATGTCTAGCACACATGCTAAACCTTGCTTTGAAATACATATACACAATTTTTATGAAGAAGTTGGCCGAATGATTATCCCTTTCTCAAAACTAAGATGTAAAAATGTACGTGTACCCTCGCGTGTACAAGATACAATGTGTACAAATAATTATACCGAACCGGTGTACCGATTTATCTTGAATCCTGGGTAGCTTGCCCCTCCCCCTCCTCACAGGGGGAGTGAAGCTGCCTTTGTGCAGTTTGTCTCCCCTCCGGGATGAAGATATCCCGGGGAATGCCCCTCACCATGAGCAGCTTGACCCCTCCGCCCAGGGGGTGAAGATACCCTGGCCTGTGGAGTTTGCCCCCATCCCAGAACACCTGACAGAACTTAATGCGGAAAGAAAAAAAATAATGAAAACTAGTACTGTTTTGATAATTGAGCGTTATAAATTTGTACTGAGTTTGCAAGGTTTTCCTGGTGTGAGTGTGTGTTGGGGGCAATGGGGGGAGGGGGGGAACTGCCCAGGGTAGGGGGCAAGATACCCTAGGTTATCTTATCCCCGGGGGACACGCTGCCCGGGTAGTGTGAGGTGGGGCAAGAACGGCTAAAACTTGATACTGACGAAGAGACAAGCCATTTAACAGAGCTGAGCCGCAAGTAATGTACCGCAATAGATGAGACCGCTTAAATTACTTGGGGTGTCGGGACACTTGCAGGATTTTCTCGCCGACACTAAGCATTCGGTCCCCCTAGTAGCCTCTTTTGATTGACAAATGACGTCAGTGTTCCGCTTTTGATTTTTGATCGTGCATATGGCGATAAAACAATACAGATATCAAGATCTTTAACTTCAGTTCCGCAAAAAACATAGCATTGTTTCGTAAAATATATGTTGTAATATGCATTACAAAATATTCAAACAATACAGATTGCCACATAATGTTGAGTTTTTATAAAATTACGAGAATATCTATAACGAAATAAAATTAAAATGAACTAATGAACACGTGAAAACACGATATTTTTGCATTTTCATGACAAAAATATTGCCACGAGAAAAAAGTATATGGGGGGTACCAATACGCTTCCATAGCTAGCAGACGGAACTTTTAAACTTAACCAAATTTGCATGATTAATGCACAAATCAAATGAATGTAATTTTTAAAACAGTGGTTTCGATTTTAAAGCTTAATTAATGTTGTTGTTTTAACACGTATCAATAATTACGTGTTAAAACAGATGAATAGTTTGATGTTTATTTGTGTTGAGTACTTAAAGAAGCCATGGCTATTTCAAAATAAGTCATACGGTGCGAAGGCATACAAAAGGTGTTTGTACTAGCCGAATGTAGAAACTACTGTCTAATCAAATAGATACGTAAAGCATTTTATAGAGTAGCTGCACATTATTTGACTCAATTATGCAAAATTCTGTGAGCTTCAACATTAAACAATTACTTTAATATATAGTTATCTAGGATCAGTAAAATAATTGCCATCTATCTTCCAATGTTTCAGTGCACATTCTCAGGCCCTTAGTGAGTCTAATATTGTGATTATTTGAGCGAATAGTGCCCTTTGCCTGCAGTTTATATTGCTGAATAGCGCAGATTCAGGCGAGACGGCGCGGAAGTGCCGTCTCGCCAGAACCTATGCTGTACGCTTATGCAATAACGGCTGGTTTCCTGTGACACGGCTCAATTTTTATTGCTACAAGTAATGTTTATTGTTTGTATCTTTTGAATTCAATCTACACTTTAAAACTGTGTCATTCGTTTTTTTCAGCTCACCATGCGACCTTCGTGTTTTGTGGGAGAAAAATATCCTTGGAAGAAAGGCAAACGAAATCCGACTGAAGAAGAGAAACTGAAATACCGTGACATCTTTCAGTGAATATTCAGAAAGGCGGCAGATACGCATCCTTGTTTTACCTATCATACCTACGTACGTTCTGCGAATCGATGTGTGGTTCGATCATCTGGTTCGGCAACTTCCTTACTTTGAAATCATGAATTATTATACGTCCTTCTAGCAAGTCTTGCAGATGCTCGTGGCTTGGGAAATGATGGGTACTGAGTGCTGGTTATCCGCTTAGACAACCTAAATTAGCCCAGGAAAATTGTGGTTAAATTCATCAGCTGCCCCGCCATAAGATGTTTACTTTGGCTTAGACTAGTATACAAACAATATACCAATTATGTGTCTAATAGAGCCACATTGTGCTCCGTCTACATTGTGCTCTCTCGAGGAAGATTTTGCGTTCTTTGCATATATTTGGGTCTATTATGCATGCTACTTAAACAATATGTCTATGGAAGCGTATTGGTACCCCTCTTATATTTTTTTCACAACATAAATTTATGTAGAGAAACATAATAATAACATGATATGGCGATAAAATATTGTCGACAAATCGTGATAAGTCAATATGATAATGTTATAACATATCGTATTCGCTACATATCTGTATATTGTTCACGAAATATTTGATCGTGTATGACATTTTCTTTACTACGTAGAATGTTTATCAAGCTGTATTTTTATACGCAATACCAGTAGGTTTTTTCGTGCACTTCAAAAAATTATTTCATTATCGCAGACCATTTTGTCGTCATAATATCTATTGGCAGGAATAAGTAATGTCACATAGGCCACTGAAGGGAAAACTTGGCCGAACAAAATAGATTAAAAAGCAATTAAAAGACACGGGGTTTTTATCGGTACTCAGTCACCATAACGGAAAGAAAAATGTCTGGCACACATGCTCAACCTTGCTTTGAAATACATATACACAATTTTTATGAAAAAGTCGGCCGAATGATTATCCCTTTTTCAAAATTAAGATGTAAAAATGTACATGTACCCTCGCGTGTACCAAGCTACAATGTGTACAAATAAACATACCGAACCGGTGTACCGGTTTCTCTTGAATCCTGGGTAGCTTGCCCCTCCCCTCTCCCCACACGGGGAGTGAAGCTACCTTTGTGCAGTTTGTCTCCCCTCCGGGGTGAAGATACCCCGGGGTATGCCCCTCACCCTGGGCAGCTTGACCCCTCCCCAGGGGTGAAGCTACCCTGGCCTGAGGAGCTTGTTCCTACCCGAGAACACCTGACAGATCTTAATGCAGAAATAAAAAAAAAAAAATGAAAAACATACACTAGCACTGTTCTGATAATTGAGCGTTAAAAAAAATGTTATGAAATATAAATATTGTTTTGAACTGAGTTTGCGAGGTTTTCCTGTGTGTTGGGGGGGGGGGGGAGGGGGAGGGGGAAGGGGTCGGGGGCGGAGCAAGCTGCCCTTGGTAAGGGGGCAAGATGCCCCGGGTTATCTTGCCCCCGGGAGATAAGCGGCCCGGGTTTGGTGTGGGGCTTGGGCAAGATAAACTGTTACACCGGCTAAAACTTGATACTGACGAAGAGAGAAACCATTTAGTAGAGCTGAGCCACAACAAATGTATACGGCAATAGATGAGACCGCTTAAATTACTTGGGGTACTGGGACACTTGCAGGATTTTCTCGCCTACACTAAGCATTCGGTCCCCCTGGTAGCCTCTTTTGATTGGCAAATAATGTCAGTGTTCCGCTTTTGATTTTTGATCGTGCGTATGGCGATAAAACAAAACAGATATCAAGATCTTTAACTTCAGTTCCGCAAAAACATAGCGTTGTTTCGTAAAACATATGTTGTAATGTGCAGTACAAAATATTCAAACAATACAGATTACCACATAATGTTGTCGTTTTTATTTAATTACGAGAATATCTATAACGAAATAAAATTAAAATGAAATAATTAACACGTGAGAACATTGTTTTCATCTAACTTTTATGGAAAAAAGTATTAAGTAAAACCTCGATACTTTTGCATTTTCATGACAAAAAAAAAATGCCACGAGAAAAAAATATATGGGGGATACCAATACGCTTCGATATATGTCCCCTAGCTGATGAGTATCCATACGCTACCATGATATGATTACATGCCGTGTGTCCTCGACGTAGTATATTGTTTTAAGGAGCACATTGTGACTCTACATTGCTTGTAAATAACTTGGTTTAGAAGCCATCTTTGATACAAGACCAGATTCGAAGCCTTCTTTAATATGTAAAATTGTGCTAGATTCCAATAAGTATCAAAGGATGATAATGGATGAAAGACATTGCATCACCACAGGTGGGCTCGAAACTGACAAACCTGGAAATAATTTTGTAAAACGGCTATGTCATGTAGAATTTAATGGACGCAATTAAATATCATAACTTCAATTTCTACTGACCATTGCTAAATTTAGATCAGAATTTTGTTTTTAAAAGACATAAACGTTGCATTTGATTAGTACTTCAAGTATATAAAAGGACTACCTGTAAAGCATACAATCACATTTTTGACTGTCAACATGATACCTAACTAAATGAAATGAACATTTTACTGCTTTCGAAATTGTACCGTTTTGTATGGCAAGCTGTTTTACTATTTATTATGCTATGAAGATATATATTATATCAGATAACTTATATAGGATATAAGATATATCTTCTTTATCTTCTATCTTCTTTAGTAAATAAGATATCTTATATCCTATTTAAGATGTTCAGATATCTTATATAGCATATAAGATATCTTAACTAACATATAAGATATCTAATATATATCAGATATCTGATATATAACATATCTACTATATTAAATCAGATATCTGATTTAGAGAATAAATAGAAAAACTGCTTTCTGGGAAGCCGTTTTAGTAAGCCGTTTAAGCATTTATCATATATTATATCAGATATGTTATATAGGATATAAGATATCAGAATTAGTATATCAGATATCTTATATCCTATTTTAGATACCTTATATCCTATATAAGATATCAGATAAATGATATTAGGTATCATTTTAATTCTACAAATAAGATCTCTTATTTACCATATAAGATATCTTATTTGTTAAATAAGATATTATATCTTTATATAGATGTCTGATATACTAATAAAGATATCTGATATACTTAATAAGACATCTTATTAAATGGAATAAATGAGTATCTTCTTTGGTAAATAATAATTTTATATCCTATATGAGGTATCTTATATACGTTATCAGGTATCTCATATAGCATATAAGATATCTTAAATGTCAATATATATCTTATTTATATAAGATATCTGATAGACTATATCAGATATCTTATACATTGTATAAGATATCTGATATATGATATATTAAATCAGCAATCTGATTTATAGAATAAATAGTAAAAAGGTATGCTATAGTTTTGATCTCATAATGGGACGCCTGAATAGCTCAGTCGGTAGAGCCTCTAGTTCGCGACAAAGTAGATACCTCTGCAGCACAGGTATAATCACTCTGACGGCGCTAGCAAAAATGTCAAGTGATAAAGATATGTTCAATGACTCCTGCGTCGAAATGTGTATATGTTTTGACTCTCGACTTCCGAGTCGCAGTGGTTTCACAAAGTATTTCCCGGCTGAATGCCGGGAACTATTCTGGCATTCACCACACCACTAGATAGTTGGAATCTGTAGTATCAGATATTCAGATTAGTTTGACGTCTATCTTGTGGAGCCCCGTAGCCTAGTGGATAAGAGAGTTGACTCTTAATCCATTAGGTTTCTCACCGCTGTGGTTCGAGCCTCACTCAGGTCACGTGGGAAAGCCAAGTTATGCTTCCGAATGGTAAGGTGGTTTTTACCCCGGGTTCTCCGGTTTTCAACCACCTGTGGAGCCCCGTAGCCTAGTGGATAAGAGAGTTGACTCTTAATCCATTAGGTTTCTCACCGCTGTGGTTCGAGCCTCGCTCAAGTCACGTGGGAAAGCCAAGTTATGCTTCCGAATGGTAAGGTGATTTTTACCCCGGGTTCTCCGGTTTTCAACCACCTTTGATGAACGATCGGCTCGATATAAGTGAAATAGGCCGAAAAACCCAAATAAAAAAAGATGGCGTCTATCTTATGGACGCCTGTATGTGGCATTTCTGTTATGTGAAATGCTGTGTTGACTTTTGCGTCTATAACTTGTTACTTGTGTGTTTTGACTATTGAGTTTTGAGTTTTCGCTGCATTTATGAAATAAATCTTTTGGATTTTGAAAAAAAAATGTTGGCCTTGATTTTACCTTTCTTATAAAGTAAATATTGCAGACACATGCTTTTATTTTCAAAAAAAAAAAAAAAAAAAAAAAAAAAATGAGCAACAAAAATGGCTCTCGTGACATACGTCACATTATTAGTAGGACGCACGACTATTCACTGGCATTTTGTTTCAAACAAAAGAACAAGAGAAACACAGAACCCAAAAACATAAAAGAAAGAAATAAAAAAAAAAAAAAAAACAAAACACAAAACTCAAAATACAAATCATGAAATTCAGAAATGTTTATTTCTCTCATGGTATCTGAATTATCTTTGTACGATGGGCTAGTGCAATATGGTTTGTACGTCAGGGGTATAAATAGAAGCCAAGTTTTTCAGGTAATCTGCTCGTCGCCGTAAATCATCACACCAAAGCTGAACCATTACTGTTACTGTTATTAGCTGGAACAATTAGCTGATAATATGAATAACTTGTCTTCTACTTATACTCCTGGCGTATGAACCATATTGCACTAGCCTATCGAACAAAGATAATCTGGGGTTTGGGTTTCGTTTGGTATTTTGACTTTAGCTTTAAATTTGTGTTTTCAGTTTTATGTTAGGTTTTTCGAAAAAAAAGGAAAAGATAATTAAGAAGCTACTGTATACTTATACGCTAGTACTAATGGTATATTATAGCAACTTGTTTTTGGTAATTCTTTGAAAGTAAATGTGCATTTCTCGATTATTTCGCATTGTAACCAAGATAACCTTAAAGCTTTTTTTTTTTTTTTTTCAAAATTCTATACTTCTACACGCAGAACGCAAAATTAAAATGTCAAAATACACAAGTCACAAATTA
The DNA here is from genome assembly GCA_964016985.1 of Anodontia alba. Classification (NCBI taxonomy): domain Eukaryota; kingdom Metazoa; phylum Mollusca; class Bivalvia; order Lucinida; family Lucinidae; genus Anodontia; species Anodontia alba. The sequence continues at coordinate 44,480,382 of OZ024825.1, read as the reverse complement.
AAGCCACAAAAGTCCAAACATCATTACAAAAAACACAATGTCACAGAGGCTTCCTTACTATCTGCAGTAAGATGGACTAAAGTTGTTCTTCTATTAATATGCTAAATTAATAACATTGCCTTTTAGTCCACAGATGTCCAGTTTTAAATTTTCATACATACTGACTTTTTACATTCGTTGGAACTTGATACAACATAGTGTTTATGTGGCAGATCATCCAAATTCAATGTCTGCATCATATGTGTAGAAGGGCATTCAGGGTTTTCACAAAAACACACTTATGCGACATCACAGCACAATTTTATATAGTAAAACTGAAGTGAGAAGGTTTAAACGTTATTCTTCTAATTCTGCTCTAAAACTTAGATTGTGGGTCCTGGAAACAACAATGTATCTTTTGAGCAGAAATAGGAAAGATATCGCTATTATTCTTGAGAAAATTACAGCCATAAAGACCCTATGATATCGAATAAGCGTGTTTTATAATATCTGACATAGCTGGCTGTGGTTCTGAATCATTTTATCTTTATTATGGCTTTATCTGTGATTAACTGGTTACCAATGTTTATTCATTTGGTGTTACAAAATATCCACATGGACGGAACACATACATGTTTTGAACCATAGGTGAGGAACCTGGATGTAACTGAATAAAGGTTACATAGATAAAAGGAAAATTAAATATCTCAGTTGTCACCCTTACTTTCACTGTGGTTCATACATGTATTTGTTCCATCCACGCTATTAGAATAGCGTGTACTGCTACATGTAGTTCCGTAATGAAAGAACGATACATTTAACGCCTGGGCCCTACATATCGCCCACAGATGTTAAATCTGCATTGAAATTTCGTTTGCCCTCTGTTTGTACAATACTATCGATGCTGTCGATGACTTGATAATCAAGTTATAAGAGCACATATAACTTCATGTTTTGTTATTCTTCATTTACATTAACCATGTACACACACACACACACACACACACACGTATAAAATTGAACACACACACATGTGTAAAATTGAACACACACACACACACACACACACACACACACACACACACACACACATGTGTAAAATTGAACACACACACACACATACACACACAAACACACACACACACACACACACACACCTTTGCAAAATGTACTAGGAAGGAGCATTTCTTGCTATTTTAATAGCTCAATACTTTAGTCACAGTGAATACGCATTTATGAACAAATTCGAATTAATGTCGACAACATTGAATAGACGTTGACGCCATTACGTTGAATAAACTTCGATTCATATTGCTGCAACAATGTGGTGATGGGTTTAACTGGTTTAAATTCCCCTGAAAACTAATGAACTGGTACTCTCTCGTCCAATAATAACGGCTTTTCGAGTGCTAGTCGAGAGCAGCCGCAAAATCTGCAGTCAAAAAAGCATATTAACCTTCTTAGAGCAGTTTAAGGGGAACGACTTCTGAATGTTGTTAGCTTATTGTTTATAGTGATCATCAATTTTAACGGTAATGGACTGGCATGGAACAGGGATTATTAAAAAAAATAAGTGATTTCATACTTCAAAATGCCCTCGTTTATTCAGCACCTACTTATATAGCGATATATATAGCGATGAACTTATAAACAACAAAACGTGATATAATAATACTCCGCCACTATCATGTTTCAGGCAGATAAGTCTGTCAAAAATGGACGAAATTTGCCCATCAGCAACCCCAAACCAGGCCTCCGCAATATCAATGTACACACCAAAATTCATTGAATTTTACTTAAGTTATCATCCGGAAATGAAAATACGGACGTACTGCTTGCATATAAATCTGTCAAAAAATAACGAAATTTGTCTATTAAAATTCCCAAACCAGATCTTTACAATATCAATGTTCATACCGAATTTGGTGAAAATCCATTGATATTTACTCAAGTTATCGTTCGGAAACAAAAATACGGATATATCCTCAAACCATAATGTATATTAATGCAAACCCACAATTTTCCTACATTAAAAGATGAAGTGACCTTCGACAGTGTCCAAAAATTTGTTCCAAAACTTCAAGTTTTTGGTGCTTAACCAAGAAAATGTTTGGGACTGTGCACAAAAGTTAGTTTGTAAAGTTAAAGGAACAGACCGAAGAAGTTGTGTTGGGATCCTGCCCAAAACTAATTTGAAAACTTCACAGGATGGATACAAAACGAAAATGGGGATCATGCCCAAAACTAGTTTGAAAAGTTCTCGAGGAAAGTTTTGGGATCGTGCCCGAAAGCAACTTTGAATTATTCTCGGGATCGGTCCCAAATGATCATTTGGGATTGTGCCCAAACAAAATCTCAGGAACTTCCACAAATGATTTTTGGGATCGTGCCCAAAAGCAAGGTTAACACAATATAAAATGTATTCCTTATCAAAAGCTGAAACAATTGCTATTTGGGATCGATCCCAAAACATGAACTTTTAATCGGAAGGTATTTCAATAGACTTCAATATTTTGGGATCGATCCCGAAACGCATATTATATACACTTTAAACAGTCTATAATACATGTATTTATGATTCAAACATACTGTAAACAGGGGATCGTGCCCAAACTATAGCGATTAGGAAAGTATTTGTTAATATACATTTCTAATATTCACGTGTTTTTTGTATTTTTTGCAAGAAAATTATTGATATATTACCAGAAATATTTCAAATGTAAATTTCGCAATCAGGAAAAAAATATTTTTTCACGATTTAAAATATTGTTTGTTAATAATAATAACAATTGATTTTAATCAATTAATTAATATTTTGTTATCATCATTATTAATTAATTCTTGTTAAACTATTTATATTCTTTTGAAAATCATACTGAATAATCTGCTGATATTCATTCATTTATTCTAACTCGGACCTAGTCCAGTGTATATTGGGTCCAAGATTCTAAAGAGCATCCATACATGATTTAATCTGAATTGTAGTAGTACTGTAGGTGTGTGACACTGGATTGATTACACACCAGCTACACAGGTAAGACGACGCTTACGGGCCTCCGGTCAAAGGGAATTAATCGAAGCCTATCTGAAATGGAATATCGATAACCTGAGTGACAGTTCCTGTAGTACGACAATTCCTGGTAGTGTTACACAATATTGAAGTAAGGGGAGACCAGCTGTAGTGACTATTTATGGGAAAAAGAAGAAAATAGTTGCAAGTAAACCATATGCTAATTATTGAAAGCTTGTTTATAAAAGCGGAGATCATAGTGTAAACTTGTAAATCATGTTTCTTGTCTTTTGCATCACTAAGCCAGGTACATTGATGTGTTCCTTGTCGCAAAAGTTGTCCCAAATATCACTAATGAGCCGCATCACTGATGAGCCTCAACTTCAGAAAATGTACGCTCGGACATGTGCGCCCAGCGAAGATTCAGATCACCCTGCGCATTCGCACAGTCTGATCAGAATCTTCCCTGAGCGCATTTTAGGCAGCCAAGGATGCAAAGTTTCTTAGTGCGGACAACGAAGACTCTGATCAGATTATGCGGATGCGCCGCCATTTTGAATCTTAAATAATGAGGCTCGTAACATGTCATATTCTTCTTAATACATGTATAAAATCTTTTTTACAGACAGAAAACAGGCTGATTTGAGTCTGCTTTGGGCGACATGTTAGGAGGTACGTTTCCTCACGTCGCGGCTCTTTTTATTATGCCGCCGCCATTCGAAGAATGGTGAAAAGGGCAGATAATATTACCCCTGTCCGCCCGTCCGTCTCCGTCCGCGTCCGGTGTAAGCAGTTTGCGTTTTAGTTTTTCAGGCGGGGGCATCCGTGTCCTTTGGACATATATTTAGTTTTTAATTCAATTTTGATCAAATTTGCTTCAAAATGCATAGTTCAAGAATATCATTTATTTCAAGTAACTCTTTACAAATGTTGCCTTTCTCTTTAAGATAATTGCGTGGATGTCGCCAATCGTCCAACTGAAAGTTATGCAAGTGTCAATATTTTACTGTGGCTGGGGAAGGAATGAAGGCTAAAATTTGTGGCTTGGTGATGTTTTACGTTCATTTTATCATTACAGGTGTATAGCTTGGCTACAAACTTTAGGAAAACAGTAAATTGAGGTTTTTTAACTTTTTGGTATTATCAAGGTAGGTTTAACCCAAGTTGTTACGAACCTGCTAAAATATTTTTTCAGCGCATACTCTTACCAGCTACTATATGCAGACAAGGGAATTCCAAATTATCAGGGCCCAGTTGTTCAAAGCTAACGATGTCGTTAGTTAACGATTCGTTAAAATTTTAATCGAGTGATACGCAAATATGCTGAAATTTTTTGCTGAAAAAATGTGAGTAGCTTTTGCAGTGCAAAAGCTACTCATATTTTTTTCAGCAAAAAATATCAGAATATTGTATGTTGAATCCGCTAGAACAGTTAACGAAATGACCCTTAACGAGCTCGTTAAGCTAACGACGCTTTGAACAACAGGGCCCTGGATGCACTACACCATCCTTTCGAACTTTTTATTATTTTTTTATGCACATCTGCTGCTTCAATTAATTGCAGTTGTTATTGCTAGTTTTTAAATATGAACTTTTCAACCGTTACCACTCACTGGGCTAATCCAGCAGACGACAAACTGATGATAGTTTTTCTTATTTTTCCAGAAAAACGGAATTTGACATTGGAGACAATTTGCATGAAATGTCTAATTCTATTTTCTGAGAAAAAATAAGGAAAATATTTCGAAATGTCGTCTGCTGAAAATTGTAACCAGAGTGCTAATTGCCTAGTTTACACTTTGTGATGAACTTACGGCGCCCATAAGATGCCCGTATCTCCCTTTCCGTGCGGCCTTCGCACGGAGGCAGCCGGCGGCCATACGGTTAGCGTACGGATTTACGGGCACCGTGGCCTCTACGATTTTGTTTAACTCCGCACTATGACAAGTTTAAAAAAAAAATGCCAGCCTGCAGACACATCGTAGTTAGCATCTCACGATCCCCGCACGGGCACCGCACAGAGGTCGCGCGCTGATCGTGCGGACAACGCGAGTCATTTGGGCCAAAAAAATCGTACGAAGATTCTAGGCTCTTGGAGAAATAATCGTACGGCCCCCGCACAGCTATCGCAAGATTGCAGCACTGTGCCCGTGCAGTGCCCATAAAATCGCACGGATATAAAGCAGTTATCTTTCGGCAATCCCACGGCGACCACACCATAACCGTGCGGCCGCCTTGCGAAGGGAACATTTTCCGTCTTGGTGTTCTTTCCCTTCCCGCCTTTTGTTTAAGTTGTCATCTCAACCGACAACACAAGCAGAAATGTGATGTTGTACACTTTTGGTACACGAATGCCTAAAAACTACACGAGGTTCGCAAGTCACCGTGCTATCCCCTCGCGGCCTCTGTGCGGAAGCCGCACGGGCTCCGTACGATTTCCGTGCGGAGGCTGCGGAGACTGCACGATGACTGCACGATTTCCGTACGATCTTCGCACGGTTTCCGTACGGTTTTTCTCCAGTCCGTCGCCGAAATTTGCGTTGCTCGTTTACAATGTAAATACATAACACCGTAGCCCGTAGCCACCTACGATACCTGAAAAATCGTACGGAAAATCGTACAAATAAATCGAACGGCAAATGTAATCCAGGCATAAGCATTAAACTGCTGAGGTGATTTATTTGGAACTTAGGATGGGTGCTTGGAGCAACAACAGTCTTTCATTTAGCATTAAATGTTTAGTCGCAGTTATATTCATCACCATTCAGAAGCTGTTTGTGTTAGCATATAAGTACCTTATTGCTCGGGAGAGCGATACAGGGCCACTTGGACCTATTGTTATTTTTCCTATCTACTGTTAAAATATTTTAGGCTGGAGACTTTTAAATGGGTATTTGACAAACAGTGCAGATCCAGATCAGATGCCGCAGAATGCGGCGTCTGATCAAGGTCTACACTGTTTTCATTAAGTACAGGACTTTCTGTAAAACATATTATTATTATCATTATTATTATTATTATTAACTAAAGCATGGCCAATGCTAGGGATTTTGAAAAGATTTGGGTAAAAATTTAGGACCTTTCTTTTGTTATGTAACTATCTGTATTCAAACCTCTTAGCAGTGTGCTAAAAAAAAAAAAAAGTTTACTCGTCCGTAGAAAATATTTCTATCTAATTGTCCTTAAGGGAAACTGATATACTTTCAGGGGTGAAAACTCAGTCAAAATACTTTTTTGCTCCCTTCTAAAAAAGTGGGGCTACTCTAAAAGGAAAGAATTTACTCCCATTGGGAGTAAATTCTTTCCTTTTAGATTGGAGTCCTTTCCAGAAGGGGCTTAAAGTTTACATGACGTCACAAGAGTTATCTCCCTTGCAAAAAATAACAGGAAATCTGGCAAGTGTATCAAGGCACCATTTTTCTGAGCCTTATAATATAGCTGACTAATGGCATTATTTGCTTTCAGGAAGTATATGTTCTTTCAGACTGATCCGGATTTGGTATCCAGACTACAGCTTGTTGTATATATTCATGAAACCTCAGTACACAATTAGCCCAGTTTGTACTTTTAGGAGCCATATGTCCTTGGCTAGGAGTTATACGCCCTTGGTTAGTTTTGTCAGAACTCCACGTTAGATACAATGTGTATACATGTATCTTTTATTTATCCGTTGACATATTACTATGAAAATGTCATAGATATGATCCCAGTCAGCATTCTTTGTAAATCTACAAAATTTTTCCTTTTAGAGTAAACCAAATTTCCGAAGGAGCTTGGTGTGCGGGAATACAAACAGAAAGTGATAAAAGTTTTCTTTGTAGAAAAAGGCGGATATTTTCCAAGTGAATCTAGTCCAATTAAAAGCACTGATAAGTTTGCTGAATATTTTTTGTTACAATGCAAAAACTACTAAATATTATCTATAAAACCCCCCCCCAAAAAAACAAAAAAAAACAAAAACAAAAAAAAACAAACAAACAAAACAAACAAACAAAAAAACAAAAACAAAAAAAAAAAAAAAAAAACAACAAAAAACAAAACAAAACAAAAAAAAAAAAACAACAAAAAACAAACAAACATGTATTGTCGACTCTCGTTTTCTCGATTTCGCTTATCCTGAATAACCGCTTTTCTCGAAGTGAAAATCTGGTCCCTATTTTAACATGGAAATCCAACAACAGGTCAACAAAATATTGTGATAAGAGGAGAAATTGCTCCCCAGGAGAAATTTCTCCTCTTTCCCGCAATATTTTCAATATATCTCTACTTTCGGGAGTCAAGTTACATTAACATTTGTAAAATGTAGTTGTTCGATTTATTTTTTCCTCAAATCTAAAAATCTGATATGTCGAGGTACAGATATCTCGGTGCATTTCAGACAGTCCCTTGGACTTCGAGATAACGAGAGTCGACTGTATTTAAAACTTTTTTTATGCGGGGAAAGCTTTGGATCCTGGTTATCGGAAAGCAAGTAGTCTGCCTCTGCTTTCACTTGTCCATGATCGTGGAGAAAATATTACCTTTTAAAGCATTCTTAAATGGTACTTACCTGGAAATAAACAAACGAAACATACGTACAATTCTAAACATGTTATTGGACAGTAATTAATTGAGTAATGATTTTATACAACGGCACAATTTAACGATCAGCACGCTGGGTAAAAATTTCAGCAGACGACACTCTGATTTGTTTTCTTATTTTTCCCCAGAAAACAGGCTTTGACATGAGACAATTTGCATGAAATGTCAAAGCCTATTTTCTCTAAGGAGACAATTTGCATGAAATATCAAAACCTCTTCTGGAACAATAAGACCACTGTAATCAGTTAGTCGTCTGCTGAATTAGCCCAGAAAATGGTAAAGGTTAAGCTTCTCTGTTTTACCTAACTTTCATCAGGATTTTTTTTTTTAATTTCCTGTGTACCAATGTCATGGATTGCGCCTTAATTAATTAACCATTAGACTGCTGTAGATTAAATTGGGAATCGACAGAAAATGAAATATTTCTTCTGTTTAGATTACATTTAGGGAGAACTCCGCAGAGTACTCACCGTATCATCTCTAAATATTTGGACAGACAGATCTGAGCAAATGCTGTAGACCCTGATAAGACGCCACACAGTGCTGGCTTCACACTGAGACCCTTAGTTTAAACATATTTTATTCGTATAATACATATACTGTTACAGTACAAACATGAATGAACTCATACAAAAGGGATTCAGAAGAAAGTCTAAGACTTATGTAAATCTGTATCCCTAGAAGTTTTGCAATAATACAACACTTATAAATCAAAACAATTGTCGTTTCCAAAAACTGTTGTATATAATATTTTACTTTGCAAGTGAATTTCAAAAGTCAAAATGTTTACTTTTACTTATTGTAAACAATAAATATACATATTCAATTATAATTTTATAGAAATAAGTAGAATGGAACACTGAAAGATTCAAAAAAGAAGGTAGGGGCTCCACGGGGGGTTGGGGTGTGTGTAATATAACATTGAACTCTTACTGCTACATTAAGCGATGTTAGACATACTAATCAAAGGTATTAGCTCACGTATACAGTTCAATAAAAGGTCTCAGAAGACTCTTCAATAGGGTACATATATTAGGGCGGAGGTATGCTAGCGATTGGCTTGAAATCTTTTAGTATTCAAAATGTACTTTTGCACAGAAAGAAAGATTTGCTTGTTATCATTATCATTCAGGTTGGGGTCTCCATAGAGAAGAATATTAAGACTGGGTTGACAGAGATGATTAATAGATCTTAACATATCGTCTCTGTGATTAAGATAGAGGGGACAGTAAAGAAGAAAATGCCCAGTATCTTCCACAAGACCACAGGCACATAATGAGCATTGAACAATGCTTTTTGAGAACAGGTGTTGGTTTAAAGCGCTACAGTTAGTGCTCAGTCGGCAATGAAGAATTTGTCCAAGTCGTTTCCCTTCGTAGAAATGTCGTGGTGGAAGAGTGACGTTAGTGTTAAGATGACGTTTCAATGAAGCTATGCTACTGCTTTTTCTTGTGTCCTCAGGCAAAGTGTTCCAAGTTAAACACTGAGACCCTTATTTGATATTCAAAATGACAGCGCTCTTGAATGCGTTTTTGAATCTTTAAATATCTTTAATTCCTTAGTTTTTATCCGATTTGATCAAATTTTCATCAAAATGCATGAAATTTCAAAATCTTCCGTCTCAGATACCTTTCCACCAAACTTGTGTTTCCTTTTAAAGTAAACAGTTTGCTTCCACAGAGAGAGAGAGAGACAGAGAGAGACAGAGAAATTCTTTCCTGTAAGATTACCTCCTAATGGGAAGTGAGGTAATTACGTATCTCCATTTCGAAATCAGCAGACGACACTTTAAATATTTACCACATTTGTTACAGAAAATTAGGTTTGATTTTTTTTCACATTATCTCCAATTAGTTTAAATGAAACCCCACGCCTTAATAGCGTTGGTATAAAATTATAAGACGTTCGAAGCATTTGTACAAGGGTTGATGTGCCGTTAAACCCCAACTCAATCAAAATCAATTCAATCAAATCAACCAACCGTATGATAGAGGTTAAGAGTACATTTGTATGCTTTCATTAACAGCGAGTGAAAAGCGAAAACGTGACAGAAGATATACTATCCGCTTAAGAGAAAAAATATAGAAAAAAAAAGAGATGAAAAAATACATTCTCTCATTTGTAACTAGAATTAAGCCGCAGTAAATCCTTGTCCATTGGCAATCCCAGCTGAGACATTGATAACCCTTAAAGCGCCAGTCACATTTTCAGCAGACGACTTTTTCAAATATTGTTTTTTTTTGTTGTTGTTTTTTTTTTCAGAGAAGATAAGGCTTGGCGTTTCATGTGAATCGTCTGCTGACGATTCACATGAAATTCCAAGCCTTATTTTAAATAATTACAATCAATAGACTTTCGTCTGCTTGAATTTTGCCTGCACGCTAAGGGTTGATTTTAAAAGCAATGAGTTCTTTTTTATTTATTGGTGATCACAGCTGAGACAGTTTAGACTGGAGGCGCTAACTGGAACAGAAATATGATGGTGTGTCCTAGGATAAAAAAATTACCGTAAGTAATTCTCTTATATTTATTATTTTCTACAATACATAAAAATAAATATTAAAGTAAAATACTAATACACGCTTAGCTTGCTGGGTAAAAAACATTCAGCAGACGGCCTTTTGGAATGTTTTTTTCATATTTTTTTTTTTTTTTTTTACAAATAGGCTTTGACATTTAATGCAATTAGGAGAAAATTTGCATGAAATGTCAAAGCCTATTTTCTCAAATTCTGGAAAATATATAATCAATATGTCGTCTGCAGAATCTGAACAGAGAGCGGCAAAGTTTAATGACCACAATGACACGTCTCACAAATACGCATGAGTACAAGTACTTTACTCACAGGGCTTTAACACATAATGCAATATGTATCAACACAGGGGTATACCCCCATCCCCCACACTGCATGAGATCCTTCAAAGAACAATATCTAGTGAAGAGATGAGAGTTTTACATATGACTTTATGTTAGGTTAGCAACTAACAAGTCACCCACCATGTCAAATTTACACCCATCCAAAAATGATCAGATGAAAATTGTAGTACTCTTCCTATATACAGTCGACTCTCGTTATCTCGAATTCCAAGGGACTCACTGAAACATTTCGAGATATCCGTACCTCGACATATCAGAGTTGAGAGAGTGAGGAAAACAATAAATTGAACAGCCATATTTAACAAATGGATATGTAATTTGACTCCTGAAGTTAGAAATATATATATAAAATAATGTGGAAAAGAGGAGAAATTGCTCAATTTCGCCTCTTTTCCACATTATTTTGTTACCTGTTGTCATAGTTTCATGTTAAAACAGGGACCAGATTTTCACTTCGAGATAAGCGGTAATTCGAAATAAGTGAGTTCGAGGTAACGAGGTTCGACTGTAGTATATGAATGATGTCTGAAAGCAGAGTGTAGCAGATACAGCCACTTCCCTCTACAGACACCTATCATTCTGTTAAAACATAATTATAATGAATGATAGCAAACATTCTTACACTAGAAAGTCAATTCAGAAGCAAACAAACATTTATACATCATGTATGTCTTGCATGAGAAACTGGAGCCTTGCAGACAAAATAAGGCGTAAAATATAGCTGTGTTTCCACTAACATGCTGAAAAAAAAAAAAAAAGAATTGGTCGGTAGGTAGGAGAAACGTTTTTTTTTTCTCCAGAAAAGAACAGGGTCGGGCCTGTAATTGTATGAAAATACAGGTATTTTGTTGAGGGTCGGTGCTTTACTTTTTTTTTATTTTGCATTTTTACTGATAAAAAATAGCAGAGTCGGGCGTTGAAAACAGGGTCGGTCTGGTTAGTGGAAACACAGCTATGTTTTTTACGCATAAATAAATAAATAAATAAATAATGATAAATGTAATACATAAATCAATAAAATGATAATTACTAGAGCAAAAATGAATGAATGAAAACCGCCTTGTATAGAAACATAGCACAGCTACGCCAAGTGCCTTCCTCAACACTAACCTTACGTTAGTAGCAATGGTTGACACTCGACCATAACTCTTTAATCTGTGACACACGTAGCATTTATGTAGACTACTACAATATGAAAATAATAATAATAATAATAATAAAAACAACAACAACAACAATAAAACTAATAATAATAATAATGATAACGATAATAATAATTAACATGAAACATGTATGTGATGAAGGTGATTTTCCATATTAAAGGTGATGTTTATATATATATATATATATATATATATATATATATATATATATATATATATATATATATATATATGTATATTATGAGAATCTTCCACTATCTCTGATGAACTGTAAAACTGCCAGAGTCACTTCTCTAGCCCCCTCCTTGCTAAACTCCTCCGAGTGTTCTGACAGTACAGCTAAATCTATGATTGTCTTCTGTAAATCTCCTCTTCTAAGCACAACATTCTTTATAAGACTGTCCTTTGCGTTTGTAATATCATCGCGGTTATGTATACAGAAAATATTCCAGTGTTTCTGGCACTTTGCAGCTATTACATAATTCTGATACTCTATTGTAAATTCGAGATTTGTAGTTATTCAGTGCAACATCTTCCGTCAGACTTCGATTAAAAATTCAGTAGGCCTTAGACCTTTTCATCTGTCTCACGTGTTTTATCCTCTTCCAAGCGTTTTTTTATCACTTACTGGATCCTGCCCACATTATCACCGAGAATATAACTATTCTGCCATTTGTCCAGCATGTTGTGCTTTAGCTCATCAGTCATCTCCTAGAAAGTAAACTTCATAAAGTTGCCTTCCATATTCCTTCATCAGCTGCTTCCTAAGCTTTCTTAGGTGCAAGTTCATCACCCTTTATGTTTATTTGTTTATTTATGTATTTAACGAGGGCGACTCAGTTGGACTAGCCAATCTTCCCTGTGACCTCAAAACAAACATTATACATCTAAAGACTATGATATCAAGCCATTAACCAATTGGTAAATGGAGTATCCCACTTGTGTGATCACTTCGTATGAATTCATGAACTGAGACTTCAGCGAGTTTCACATGAAATGATCTGTTTATCATATGACTTAAACTATACTTTATGACCATCCCAGTCAGCATTCTACGTAAATCTATATCGGGCCGTCATAGGCCCGTCAGGGTAGCTGACGGGCCTATAACGGCCCGATGTAGATTTACGTAGAATGCTAGCTGGGATAAAGGTTGAACCGTTTTTTTTTCGACAGAAAACAACGTTGTCAAGGTTGGCGGCATGACGTTATGGGCTAGTAACCGAGCTTTATGTAATTTGTGATGATATTATTTTTATGACATGACGCAATCCACTGAATAACAGTGACGGCATATGATAATGCATATTGAAATACACAAATGAATAATAATAAATTTATCCATTGAGTGGCGATGGAGGTGTCAGTGATGTTAGGATTTATCCAGAATTAAGCTGTATTTCCATACTTCAACATTTTACACAAACGTTAATAAAGCATCTAAAGTATTTGCGTTTTTTTTATGCTTAGTGGTATACTGTTCCGAACAAAAGCTCCAGAATAGGAAAGCTGTTTTTCAATGAATTTGTATACGGCTTTAGTATAAGAAAATTCTTATTTGACATTGATCCTAAATTCAGTTATGAATACATCGGTTCTCAATACATCTGTTCTGAAATAATTCGGATAAATGCACTGGTGACATGTTATTTAAAATCTTATACATTAGTTTTGCTTTCGTATAAACATTGTCTCCTCAAAAAAAGAATATTCCGTTGTCTGCGAGCACTTTCTAGAGATATATAATTCTCTTTGTATTTTTTTCTATCTTTTGCATGTTTAAATTTGATGAATTTCCCCAAACAACACAACAATATTCAAAATGGGGTCTTAATTATAAAACAACAGTCTATGCCGCAAACTAACATACGTCCGAATTTGAGATAAGAGCCACAGGTATGATGAAATCTTATTAGAAATATGTTGAAAATGCTTATTTCATTGAAGGTTCTCGTCGATGTGAACCCCAAGCATTTTCTCATTATTAGAAATCTGCAAATCTAATTTATTGCAGGCGAGTTTCAGCGTGTCACCAGATAAAATAGTTCTTTTCTGCCGACTTGTGATCAACATCATATTTGTCTTTTCTGTATCAATCCGCATACCGTTTTCTAAACACCAGTTACGAATTAAATCCAAAGCGTTTTGAAAATTTAATTCAAGCGTCAATTTATCAGAATTTATATCGTATATCGTTGTATCAGCTGCATATAAGTCTACAGATGAAATAGAATTTTTCAAAGATAGAGGTAAATCATTAATAAATAACAAAACTAAAAGAGGCCCAAGAATGGAGCCTTGTGGGACACCACATTCTACATCGCTCCTATCAGAATTGACTCCATTTATGACAACCTGTTCAGTTTTATTACTAATATAGTAAACCAGGATAAACTAGTGTGACTGAATTTGTCGGAAATTAATTGTTGAAGTAATAAACGATGATCTACTATATCAAACGCCTTACGGAAATCAACCATGTAACATCCTACCATTTTTCCTTCATTTATTGCTTTCAACCATGTATCTGTCATTAGTATAAGTACCGATTCTGTCGCGTGATTAATTCTAAGCCCACTTTGGTTTTTATGAAGAAGTTGATATTTATTAATAAACAACATAAGTTTCTTATGAACCCGTTTTTCAATAACCTTAGATATGGTTTGTTAAATAGAAATAAGTCTATAATTATTGACGTCATCTTTTGAACCCGCTTTAAATATCGGATTTACCTTAGCTTGTTTCCAGACCGAAGGAAAATGCCTAATTTAAACTTCGATTGATAATATATGTTATACTAGGTCAAAATATTTGGAGCAATCTTTAATAATTTTGATTCTATAGAATTTAACCCAGTTGCTTTCGTAACATCAAGTGAAGACAAATATTTGCATATCAATAAATAGTTTGTAAGTGGAATATTAAAGTGTACACTGTCAGTAACTTTTGAATTAACAAATTCTTTAAGCAAATCAGAATTAGACGGTCTTAAATGTTCTTTTAATTTTTTTTGATGCAACATTTGCAAATATTTGGTTAATATATTAGCTATGTCTTGCTCACTCGAAATAGTATTATCGTTTACGCTAATTCTATAACTCTGATCTTTTGTTTTATTTTTACTGTTAGTACCAATTCTCTAAATATCTTCCAAATTGAAAGCTCATCATTACATTGTTCTGTTTTTGTCTGATAAGTTTCTTTCTTAGCGAGATTTATTAATTTTGATACTTTATTTCTCAGTATTCTATATTTGTCCATTTTCCCCATTTATTTTGCATTTATAATTTTCTTTTATATGATCTAGAATTTCTGGCGTAAGCCAATCTGGTTGGTGTTTCCTTTTGATTTTATGTGACAATATATGACCGGACCTGATTGCGCACTGTTGAATGGACGTGGTAATTGTCCTGGTGTACGGGGCATCCCTATCGACGACCTCCATGGCCGAGTGTACATGATGTACGTGGTCTGTATACACATTTTTTAAAATCGGCCACTATATGAATTTTGTTATTAATCTCATAGTCTTCATAATTTGTTATAGTCTATGGCATATCTCCTCGCGGTGATATGCTATAAAGATAGACATTACACTAAGGATTACCTGTTTTTATGAGACTTATCAACTGATCGTAGTATTCTTCAAACAATTTTATGTCTGTGCTGCTTGATGCATCGTTTCCTCCAACAAATACCACGACAGATTTAGAGGACTTCAAGTCGTACATGGATATCTCTTGTAGGATGTTTTTAATTTGGGTCCTATTTTTTGAATGTTTACGTATTTCATGTACTTTTCCCTTAGGATTAATGGGATTCAAATGAATCGCCTATTATCAATATATTCTTTGATACCTTTTCACCAGTCTTTCTTAAGGCTCTACTATTAGAATTATCACTGCCATTTCTTTGCTTTTCACATCTGTTTTCTCCTATGTTCGTCATCGATACAGGTATTGGGTTTGGTGTAGGTATCTTAGTCTCTGGTTTATGTTGTCGATATGTCGTCTTTAAATAGGTTTGAGAAGAATCTCCCTCTACACTGTGGGTTGTATTGTTACCGATCCCTTCGTCGAAGCTGTTCGAGTTGTCATTTGAGATTACGGGTTGATTCTTGGCAGCTTCAGCATAAGTCTTGTCGGGCGCTTTCTCAACAATATTGATTAACGTCGTTTTCATTTCCTGTAGTTTTGAGCCAGTGTTGAGTATAACTGAATGCTTTACGCTGTGAAGTAATGCTTCTAAATCTTTTATTTTCTGCATTATTACATTTAGTATCTCCGTGTCAAGTTGATCATTGCTTGGTCCTCTTTGAGTTTGGGTACTTAGTCCGCTGCAGTTTACCTGTGGCTCCCTGCTTGATACTGCATACATGTAGTTTGACGTGGGTTGTTGCACATTTTGGTTATATTCCGTAACTGAGGGAAGCATCGTTTGGTGAGATCTGAGTCCAGCTTTATAGAAGTCTGTCCCTTGCAAATGAGGCTCTGTTCTAATCATCGGTGATTGTTGTGGGGTGAGATATTTCTGGGTATTCAGTCCACCGCATAGAGGCAGGGATCTTATTGGTATATACGGGTTTTCAGTGATAGATCTTGGTACAGCTGAAATGTATGGGCATGCTATCTCTGTTTCTTGTGTATATTCTCTGTCTGCATATGTATGCGATCTAATGTCGGGCCCAGATGTTGGTTTATAATGTAACTTTTCGTTGATCTCGCTGTTTGTTCTGGGTGGGTATGACTGTTGAATACATCCACTGTTTATGGTCTGTACCCCTGTACTGGTTCCTGTCGGAGTACATGATGGAGTCTGTTGAATAACTTATCCGCGCGTACTCGGTTGGATTTCCGATCTTGGTACTAACGGCGTACTTGTGAGTATGGTTTGGTTCCCCGCAATGCGAACTTCTGTTATGTGCTGCTCGCCTTGACTAGATTCCAGTTAAGAATTATAGTCTGGTTCTCTGACATTTGGACAAACTGTTTGAACAAGACTTTAGTTATCTTGGAGACGAATTCGTTTCTCCAGAGTATTCTGCTACGTCTGATATTACAACCTTTGTCTTCACTATCCATTTTTAAATCACACCGCATGCTTTCAACGTGTGTTGTGCATTTAAATATGTGAGCCCCGTCCGTTTCCACTTTTTCTGAGAAGTCAGACAAACAAATTATTTGGGAGTCCTCTGATACAGATCTATAGAAAGTGCCTTCAAACTGGTCATCATATTCAGTCACCGATTTGCAAGTTTCTGCTCAAACGTATGGGCATGATATCTCTATCTCTTGTGTATATTCTCTGTCTGCATATGTATGCGATCTAACGTCGGGCCCAGATGTTGTTTTATAATGTAACTAATGTCTTCAGCACAAGACTCCATTTTGAAACAGACATGTAACGTCACGTCTGTTTGTAAAAACGTAACGTGACGTTACGCGGTAAATAACATACGCAACGCTATTCTATCAGAACGTACGAATCCAAGTACAGTCGAATCTCAATGGCTCGAACATCTTTGGGACCATGGAAATGCGTTCGAGACATGGGTAGTTCGAGCCACTGAGGGCACCAGTTCAGGAAGCAAATAGCGATAATTTAGGGAAATCTTTTCGATTTTCTACACAATGATTGTATGTTGAGTGTACTCATTAGAATCGTCTCGATGAGGCGATTCTAATGAGTACACACAACATACAATTCCATGATGAAATAAGAAAAAATCCGTAAATATTTGTTTTCTTGAGCTATTGGAAGAATTTTGTAGGGACTGAAAAAAGAGATCGAATCATCCATGGTAAACGAGCCATCCGTGTTCGAGCCATTGATCGAGGTTATACTGTACATGAAAAGAGCCACATCACGACAAAACCTGTCTTGGGAGTTTCCGACCAGCTACACAGGGACAAGCTAGAGTCTTGAAATGTTGGTTGTAAAAATTAGAGGTATTTTACTATCCAAAACGAGCCAAATAGACAGCGTGGATGCGCAGGCTGATCTTCGCCTTTGTTGTTCGCAAAAACATAAAGCAAGGTTTTATTTATCTTTTTTTTTCACCTCAAATGTTTGTAAAATGGATCAAAACCAATTGATCCAAAGGTTTTTAGAGTCATTGAAAAATATCTTCAGCAGAGAAACAAACAGTTCGTGCAATATTCATTAATTTGTAAACATATTTACTCGAGTATTAACCTAAAACACAACAGATGCATGACATCTCCGGAAAATAACGGAAGGCTTCAAGCTACAATTCACATTAGCCTGCGCACACGCACTCTCTGGTCTGAATCTATGCCAAAAGTGATAGAAAAGTCACGGACAGTAGTTAAGTGCATACAATAAAATCATCGAAAAGGCAAGGAGTCCGTGCACGCACAGTATGCAGCCCGCTTCCGCATCCACAAGCGCATACGCATACGTAAGCATATGTGCATGCGGATGCGTACGCGGATCGCGCGCCCATAGACAACGCGGGCGCGCAGATCGATTTAAGAATAAACACAATGACAATCTGAACATATCTACGCCAGTTATGTACTTTCTTCCTTTTTTTTATATTTATTATGTATGATATACCAAAGTCTTGGTTTTAAAAGTATTTTATACGTCTGGAGTTTTGTTAGACCAATAAGAAGCCTAATAATAGGGAATAACGTTTATATGAAATATAAAGCGACGGCTATAACTGGCGCAGTTTGTAATATAAAATGTTTTTCATAAATGATTTAGCGCCTTTTCAAATGTAGGCACGTGTGTGTGGACCATTGACAAAAAGTGCACATCAACCAGGATAAAGTACATTTGTACTAGACAAAGCCTGTGGAATACAGAAAAGGTTCAAACTCCGTGTTTAGACACCCTATACGTTTCAGGTTATACAGTTCAACAGGTATTAGGTTATTGGGGTTATGCTGTAGAGATGCTAGACATGGTATACCATAATACCATATGGTATCAGGTTTGCTTATCGAAGAAGCTGACCTACGCATTGCCATGCGTTCCATAAGTCAGCCAATCAAAACGTCTGTTTTTGCTTGCTCGTAGAAAGGTGCCATTGCTCTCCTGGAAGATTGAATAGACGATAAATAGCAAGGAAAGTCAGTGTTCTGTATTTTGTTACGGAACAGAGACTGTTGAACAACTTTACATTCAGATCATGGTAAATACATTTTAATTTTGCTTCTGGTCATAAGAATATTTTAAAGCGACGTAGGCGAAAGAAATAAAGATATTAAACTGGCCTCGTGAGGTCCCATGCGTGTACTGGTCTTTTCTTTTTAATGGATCGTCTCCCAATTGTTGGAGTAGTTAGCGACGATATAAGTTATATACAAGAATTCAGTTTCATTTCTTTTTGTCTTGCATATATATTTTGTTGTTGTTTTTGTATATGCGTGTAGTTTCGGTTTCATTCCGGAAAATATTAAACATACAGTTGCTTCCCTTTGAAACAGTTATTACCCTTGCAGAGCCGGCCATTTTGATTGCAGACGCCAATATAGACATGCAGCAAAGCGAAGGTTTCCTTTCTTCTTGTTCACGTATGTAGAGAGGCAGTATGACTGTATATAAATATTCTTTATTCCTACATATACTATGACATATACTATATGACTCCAGATTTGCAGGAAGGGCAGAAACACAGTTATTTGCTTTTTAGTACCTATACTACCGGTATTTATTCTGTCGAACATTCATACATCAGAAAATAAATATGGGTAATATTTGTTCGATACGATCCGATTTCCCTAGCAACGCTATAAATAACATCCGCCTAGATGTCCTTTGTGGAAAGGCCATTAAAACATTTTTCTGTTAACTATTGGGTGGAACATACTTTTCAATATCTGTTAACCCTTCAAGGACTTGTTTTCCACCATATAATAGTGCTAATTAGCTCACCTGAGCTCGAAGTGCTCATGGTGAGCTATTGTGGTCAGTAAATGTCCATTGTGCGTCGTCCGTCGTGCGGCGTCAACAATTGCTTTAAAAGCCTTCTCCTACACCCCTGGGCCAATTGACTTGATATTTGGTAAGAAGCATCGGGATGACTTGTAGATCAAAAATAGTTTAAATCGTCCGATTGGAAATCCAAGATGGCCGCCATCTTGAAAATATATTTTTCGCTGCTTCTCCTGAACCGAGAGGCCAATTGACTCCAAACTTGCTAGGTAGCATCAGGGTGACTTGTGGATCAAAAATAGGTAAAATCGTGCCGATCGGAAATCCAAGATGGCCGCCATGGCCACCATCTTGAAAATCTATTTTTCGCTTCTTCTCCTTAACCGAAAGGCCAATTGACTCCAAACTTGCTAGGAAGCATCAGGGTGACCTGTAGATCAAAACTAGCTAAAATCGTGCCAATCGGAAATCCAAGATGGCCGCCATGGCAGCCATCTTGAATATCTATTTTTCCCTTCTTCTCCTGAACCGAAAGGCCAATTGACTTGAAACTTGATAGGAAGCATCAGGGTGACTTGTAGATAAAAAATAGTTAAAATCATGCTGATCGGAAGTCCAAGATGGCCACCGTGGCAGCCATCTTGAAAACTTATTTGTCGCTTCTTCTCCTGAACCAAAAGGCCAATTGACTCCACTTGCTAGGAAGCATCAGGGTGTCTTGTAGATCAAAAGTAAATCATGCTGATCTGAAATCCAAGATGGCCGGCTTGGCCCCCATCTTGAAAATCTATTTTTCGCTTCTTCTCCTGAACTGAAAGGCCAATTGACTCCAAATTTGCTAGGAAGCATCAGGGTGATTTGTAGATCAAAAATAGCTAAAACCGTGCTGATCGGAAATCCAAGATGGCCGTCATGGCGGACATCTTGAAAATCTATTTTTCGCTTATACTCCTAAACCCAAAAGCCAGTTGACTCCAAACTTAGTAGGAAGCATTGGAGTGACTTGTAGATCAAAAATAGCTAAAATCGTGCGATTGGAAATCCAAGATGGCCGCCATGGCAGCCATCTTGAAAATCTATTTTTCGTTTCTTCTCCTGAACCGAAAGGCCAGTTGACTCAAACTTGCTAGGAAGCATCGGGGTGACTTGTAGATCAAAAATAGCTAAAATCATGCTGATGGAAATTCAGGATGGCCGGCATGGCCGCCATCTTGAAAATCTATTTTTCGCTTCTTCTCCTGAACCGAAAGGCCATTTGACTCGAAACTTGGTAGGAAGCATTTAGGTGACTTGTAGATCAAAAATAGTTAAAATCATGCCAATCGTAAATCCAAGATCTTGAAAATCTATTTTTCGCTTCTTCTCCTAAACCCAAAAGTCAATTGACTCAAAACTTAGTAGGAAGCATCATGGTGACTTGTAGATGAAAAATGTCTAAAATCTTTCTGATCCGAAATCCCTGATGGCCACCATGGCCGCCATCTTGAAAATCTATATTTAGCTTCTTCTCCTGCACCGAAAGGCCAGCTGATCCCAAACTTGGTAGGAGACATTGGGGCGACTTGTAGATCAAAAATAGCTAAAATCGTGCCAATCAGATATCCAAGATAGCCGCCATGGCAGCCATCTTGAAAATCTATTTTTCGCTTCTTCTCCTAAACCGAAAGGCCAGTTGACTCGAAACTTGGTAGGAAGCATTGGGATGACTCGTAGATCAAAAATAGCTAAAATCGTGCTGATCATAAATCCAAGCTGTCTGCCATTTAGAGTTTGTTCAAATGATCAAGCTCCATTGACTGGCATGCCATGTATATTCTTCTTCAAAATTTAGAACTGCTTAAATGATGATCTTTTCATTAGTTGTGATGATATGATCAGGGCTTCCATTAACTTCCAGACTCAGGAAGTCCCAGACTTCCTACCCCTCAAATTTGGAAGTCCCACAGGAAAATCTAGGAAGTCCCACTTTTTTTCCGTGCTGCGGCGGTCTGCCCTTTCTTTAGTATAACATAGGTTCTTATTTCAGTGTCACACAGAATCATCATGATATACGCTTCTCTTAGATGTGTTTTAAAAACGTCCTTATCGCTTATTAAAATTCGATCACATCTATTTGGAAAGCCTGTACTTGTATGTCGGACCTTAGCGAAAGCATCAACATTGGTACAACTTCGCATTCATTTCAAAGCCCAGAGAAAGAAAAAAGAAAAGAAAATACATGAGAGAAAACACCAAAAACATGTTTTCTTAAAAATAAACAATGCTGAAATTTTTTTGCAGAAATGTATTTAATGAAATATTTGTTCGGATTGAAGCTGATCAACACGAGCGAACAAGTTGCTTACTTCACAAACATTGCGGGAAAACGGCGCCGACTCGTGCAACAACAAACAAATTAAATGCAGCTCTCGATGAAATACCAACAGCAAAACGTTCGTTGGCGGAGAAAAGCAAGCAAAACCATCGCAAATCGCCTATATTTAGACTTACTTTGCGTCTTTTCCGCGCTGGTAAACAGCGCAACCGGAACAAGGCTATGCATTTAGAAACGGGTTTTCCGAAAATTTTGACGAAAAATATGTTTTCTTTTCATTTGAAAAATTGCTTTTGTTGTCATGATAAACGTAAGCTTCTAAATTCGAATAGATTTCAATTTGCTTTCTGTGCATAATTGTTATTTATTTATTTATAGAATTTCACTCTGCAATTCCCGGAAGTGTTGCAGACGACACACGTTCTTAGCAAAATAGGAATTTAAGATTTTAAGACGTGAATATTAAAAAATAATGACTACATATAATTTCAACGAATATTTTCGGGGTCGCAGTAGAAAATTTAATTATAAAAACATCAATTAATCAGCTCAGCACCCGTGACAAATACACGCAGTGATCACGCAGCCATCAAAAGGGTGCCGTGACGCTTGACATGGCTGTCGAAAAAAACTCCCACAAGCGGAAAGTGGGACGTCCTTAAAGCTCAGTCAACACAGGTAGCGAATTTCCGTTAAGTAGGTGGGGCAAACATCATACAACTGATTAAAAGTGGGCGGACCTTTTGACAATTTTTGGACATCTCGGGTATCGATTTCCGACGGACAAAAGAAATTTCGGAAGTCCGCGGTACGTCTTTGAAGTTCAATTTGGACGTCCGGTGGCAATCTCAGGGCGTAATATACGTCGTACGTCCGCTTAACGGAAGCCCTGCAGGATTGGAAAAATGTTGCATAACATCTGCATAGCTGCAGTGGCTATGTCACTCAGCAGAGCGACCCGTGGGCCTCTCGTTTGTGCATACCATTGGGTTTATTTACACGCTTTGTGTTTACACATGTATACACAGTGCTTCAGCTAGGATTTGAGGGCAGATGTGCCGGGTAGGGCACTTCTGTGCGCGGTCGTACAAGAATGAGAGCACCCTGGCTGTGTCATGTTATGCTTAGTATCAAGACATCATACAATCCTATTCCACAATAAATGCCTCAAACTAGAAAACACATAAAAATGACCTTTAAGCATTTGGTGACGTTTTAAATTTTGGTCCAATTTCCATGAAATTTTCACCAAAATGTAGTTTTATGTCTAGAGTTGAAATAAGGCAGAGGACAGCTGGATAATCTGCCGGCTGACCAAACATGGTGGCGGAATATGCCACCTGTACACTTCATCATAAAATATCAACAAAAATCACAAACGAAATGCGTGTCTCACAAATTGAACTGATAACTCAAATGTCAGGATATATCAAGTGGTTATTAATAGATAAAAATGCATTTTACAAGTATGAAAAAACTTACATCAGGGTTCATGTCAGGGAAATGTCAGGACATTTAATTTTTTTCAAGGTCAGGGAATTGTCAGGGAATTCTGTGATGTGTCAGGAAATTTTAAGTTTCAGCCTTATGACACTTGAAAGTTTGGTCCCGATATATTTTTCTTGCTAAATTCATAAAATTTCTGACTCTGATATTGTCATGGAAATTTGAATTTAAGTCAGGGAAAAGTCAAGGAAATGTCAGGGAATTTTAGTCAATTCTAAATGTATGAACCCTGTAACATGTTGATGCAGTGTACATATTGAAAGAAACACACATGATATATGATCGAAGCAAAAAATATGAGTCTCATCCTGTGATAACCTGGTTTTATGCCATATGTGAACAAGAAAGACACATAGTTTGTGCATTTGTGCTGTCTGATCAGCACAGTTGTTTGATGTCTAGACCAGGGCTCAGGAAAACGGAAAAATAGCCGGTCTGGACCGAAATTAAGAATTCTGGACCGATTTCAAACACCCCAAAACGCTAATAAATCAGTTCAACAGGTTTGTGCCTTGAACCCCATTTTTCCCCAACCAACCAATTTTCACGAATCAATGATGTCTAAAAAATCACAAACGGTCAAGTCTTCCCAAACTGACAACGTCCGCGCACCTTTTAAATGCGATATTATGGTAGTTAAAATGCTCTAAATGGTCATTTGACATGTATATTGGAGAGACATGAGTAACGGCAACCTACCGCAGCACAAATTAATTACGTCATTATCCAAACATTGTCAAAAAATCAACACTTCACTGACCTTTGTGCGGTAAACAAGCGATTAACACGAATCATCAGTAACGGTAGTCTGATAATTAATCTGTTTGTGTGACACGTGTGAATACACTGAGACTGCAAAACATTCAGGTGCAGTCGGCGTGTCCAAAAGATCAAAGGCCGCTTTACTGAGAGTGATAAAAGAATGCACTGCTTGAACGCACCCGTTTTCTTCCTCTTCTTTTTTGTTTTGATCAACACGGTTTGTGGGTCCCAGATTTGATAAATTAATTCCGAAACCGTGTACGTCCTGATCAGATGTCCCATATAACGGCGTCTGATCTGGGTATTATTGATTGCTTCTGTTTGTTTTTTTTTTTTTTTTTTTTTTTTTTGTTGTTGCCATAACACGCGAGTATAATTCAAGGTAGATTTCAGGGTAAAAATAATGCACCACTTGCGCTAGACAAGATTGGTCAGTGCTTAAAATTTAATTTGTCTGGTCAGATCTTGAAACATTGAAAACTGCAAAACCGCCCAGGCGCAGGCCTGTTTTATTTTACCTAATTAGGTCCATGGAAGTCGTTTCGTTCCGTCTCTCCTGTTTCCCGCCGTCTTCGCGCTTATACAAGACGGGAATCAATTTTTTATAAATAGTTTAGGAAAACCCTGCAGAGGTGGAAATAACAACAAAACCGTTTTTTTTTTGTTTTTTTTTTTTCTTTCTTTTTACATACCTGACTGTATTTAATGATGACGCCAGCTTTGATCATGCTCGTTATACCAGGACTTCCGTCATATAACGGAGCTGAGGTGTATTATTTAAAAGGAGCTATAGGACTGCCAATTGTCATTAGTTTTCGTGACTGGTGATATATACATATTTTTTTTTTTTGGAAATGGGGCTCATTGATGACGTCATCGTCATCGGCTGAACTGATTCAGATTTCAAAATTTCCAGAGCCCTGGTCTAAATAGTATACTCCCTATTAAAACTCTCAAGACAAGCTAATCCTGCTCTGAGGCTGAGTTACATGTAGCCAGCCTGTGGCTGAGTAGGTCAGTCTGAATCTTACTTAATTGAAAATCCCCAAAACAATTTTTCTGCATAGATTTCACTGCAAGCTTATTTTTATTTTTGGGCTTCAGAAGGAGGTAACATAGGACCTTATGTTCATACTTATTGCAACTTAAACCTCACTGAAATATTTTTACAGTGGAAAGATTATTAAAGCCAGGAAATAGGAGCTTAATCTTGCAGTAAGGAGGATGTACATGCTAATAAACCATTATGCCATGAATTACGCAATTTTGACCATAGGTATTAAGGTCTTTGTGAACCTGTCAAATTTGACCGACTCAGTATTAGAAGATATGTTTTGATCTAATTCTGTCTCCCCCAACTGAAAGGGCAGAGATATTGTTTTTAACTTGGTTGTCTGTCTGTTTATGTCACAAAATCATGTCCGCTCTATAACTTGGAAAATTGACAAAGGTCATTTCATGTCAGCTCTCAATAACTTGAAAACAGTCAAGGTATTTTCATGAAACTTCACAGAAATATAAAGTATCATCAGACAATATGCAGTCCCCCAAAACCATAACTCTTTCCTGTACATTTTTGGAGTTATTCCCCTTTGAAAATTGACAATTGTAATTTTGTTGAAAATTGTTCAAGGTGGTTTTATGAAACTTCATAGAAATATAAAGCATCATCAGATGATATTTAACAGTATGTGCGTGTCTGCTCTAAATAAAAAAAACAGTCTGGGTATTTTCATGAAATGTTATGGAAATATAAAACATCATCGGAGGACGTGCAACTGTGTAACTCTTATTTATATATTTTTGGAGTTATTCTCCTTTGAAATTTGAATTTAGTTTTGTTTCCTTTGTGTAAGTAGAAAGCCCTTCAAGATATTTTTTTGAAATATTACAAGATATTTTTTTGAAATATTACAGAAATATAATCATAATATAATATAATATAATAAGATGATGTGCAGACCAGAAAAGGTGTAACTCTTTTCTCTATACTTCTTGTAGTTGTTCTATACTTCTTGTAGTAGTTATTCCCCTTTGAAACTTGACAATAGTAGTTTTCTTTGCACTGTATAAGTTCAAAACCATTCAAGATAATTATTGCCCTAATGAGATGCAGTTTTTACGGCATCTCATCTGGGTCTACACTGTTTGCACAGGCCTGTCAGATCAAGTACACACAGTAAAGTATAGCATATGGTAAGAGTCAGGCTCAGACAGACAGGTAAAAGTATGACCAAATCTTCGGTGATAACATCGATTAATGATCACAATGGCAGGACCGATAATTTATTATTTTCAGCACTCCCAAAAATTGATGTATTTACACTAAACTTGTTGGATAATGGCTTGTCTGCACGCTATCTGCTGAATGAATGGATGGATTTTGACCAAGCTTGCACAGCTGTATTGTTGAGACAGAGACAAGAACAGATTAGATTTTTTTTTTTTACCTCGATCCCATTTTCAAGGTTACACAAGGGCTATGATTTTAGAAAATGGCTTGTCAGCACCCTATCTCATTGAGGAATGGATGAATTTTGACCAAACTTAGGCTGACCTAAAAGAATTGTTGGTGTGCTGTGCTCCTACCTACCCACCAAAACTGGCCCTACCCAAATTTCTTTTTTGGTCATTCTGGAGTTTTTTTTATTTTTTGTTTTTTTTTGTAAAAAGCCTATTACCTTCACTACAATCTTTTTATCATAAATTTTATTTTCAGTTGTGAAATATTATATCTTTATGGACAACATTTTGGACCATATACTGTCTACAGTAAAAGAAACAAGAGGCCCACGGGCCACAACTCGCTCACCTGAGTGAAACCGTCACTGCAGATATGCAGATGGCATGCAACATTTTTCCAATACTCATATGACAAGGCAATGGCTAAAACAGTTCTTGAAATATCTTGCTAACAATGTTACAATACTGAAATTTTCAAAACGTCACAAATAAAACAAGTCATCCCCAATGCGACCTACCAACTTTCGAGTCAACTGGCGTTTCGGTGCAATAGAAGAAGCGAAAAATAGATTTTCAAGATGGCTGCCATCTTGGATTTCCGATTGGAATGATTATAGCTATTTTTGATCTACAAGTCACCCTGATGTTTCCTACTAAGTTTCAAGTCAATTGACTTTTAGGTTTAGGAGAAGAAGCGAAAAATATATTTTCAAGATGGCTGTCATGGAGGCCATCTTGGATTTCCAATTGGCATGATTTTAGCTATTTTTGATCTACAAGTCATCCCGATGCTTCCTAGCAAGTTTTGAGTCAACTGGCCTTTCGGTTCAGGAGAAGAAGCGAAAAATAGATTTTCAAGATGGCTGCCATGGCGGCCATCTTGGATTTCCAATCGGCACGATTTTAACTATTTTTGATTTATAAGTCACCCCAATGCTTCCTAACCAGTTTGGAGTCAGTTGGCTTTTGGGTTTAGGAGTAGAAGCGAAAAATAGATTTTCAAGATGGCTGCCATGGTGGCCATCTTGGATTTTGGACCAACACGATTTTAGCTATAATTGACCTACAAGTCACCCTGATGCTTCCTAGCAAGTCTGGAGTCAATTGGCCTTTTGGTTCAGGAGAAGAAGCGAAAAATGGATTTTCAAGATGGCGGCTGACGGCCATCTTGGATTTCCGATCGGAACGATTTTAGCTATTTTTTATCTACAAGTCACCCTGATGCTTCCTACCAAGTATCGAGTCAATTGGCCCAGGGGCGTATGAAGAGTAGGCTTTTAAAGCAATTGTGCACGCCACACGACCCATGATGGACGACAGACATTGACTGACCACAATAGCTCACCATGAGCACTTCATGCTCAGGTGAGCTAAAAATCTGAGCAAATTTGGCTCAGTGGCTTCAGAGAAGTTGTCTGAAATTCTCAACAATTTTCCCATATAAATGTTATGGGGCTCATACAAAGGCATAGGGAAGCAAACCTGACCTTGCTGTAGAAAGGTCAAATGCCAATGTACGACAATCTTTTTAGCAATTTTGGTAGATCTCCTGTCCCTGATGATTTGTGCACAGATTCAGCCCGAAGGCATCCTCAGTTCTGGAGAAGATTTTTAAAGGGTTTTACCATATATGAGCATGGCGGCCATCTTGGTCGACGGACTACGACCATTTTAGCAATCTTTCGTTCCCCCCAACTTAAGAAGGCTCAATTTGAAATTTGAGCAAATTTGGCTCAGTGGCTTCAGAGAAGAAGTAATTTAAAATTCTCAACAATTTTCCTATTCAAATGTATGGGGCTAATACAAATGCATAGGGAAGCAAACTTGACCCTGCCGTAAAAAGGTCAAATGTCAAATATGACAATTCTTTTAGCAACTTTGGTAGACCTCTCGTCCCCGATGATTAGTGCAAAGATTCAGCCCCAAGGCATTCTCGGTTCTGGAGAAGAAGATTTTTAAAGGTTTATACCATATATGGGCATGGCGGCCATCTTGGTCAACAGAACGCGACAATTTTAGCAATCTTTTGTTTCCCCACCCTAAGGTGGCTCCATATGAAATTTGAACAAAATTAGCTCAGAGGCTTCAGAGGAGAAGTCGTTTGAAACTCTTAACAATTTTCCCATTCAAATATATAGAGCTCATACAAATGCATAGGGAAGCGAACTTGACCTTGCCGTAAAAAGGTCAAACCTCAACGTACGACAATTCTTTTAGCAACTTTGGTTGACCTCCCGTCCCCGATGATTCTTGCAAAGATTCAGGCCCAAGGTGTCCTCAGTTATGGAGAAGATTTTTAAAGGTTTTTACCATATATGGGCATGGCGGCCATCTTGGTCGACGGACCGCAACCATTTAGCAATCTTTCGTTCCTCCATCCTAAGGAGGCTCCATATGAAATTTGAGCAAAATTGGCTCAGCGGCTTCAGAGGAGAAGTCATTTGAAAATGTTAACAGACTAACGACGGATGAAAAGTGATCACAACAGCTCATCCTGAGCATAGCTCAGGTGAGCTAAAAATATATTTGATTAGAAAAAAAAAAATGACCTACCAACCTACCCATTCTCATATTGGTGGGTAGGAGCACAGCAAACAAAGAATATTTTAAGGATGGCCTTACATATTGGTATATTGTGGCCTTGAGTTTATTACAGATACAATCTATTTTAATATGTCTGTTCAAACTGGTGGGGGGACATATGTTTTCCTCCAAAAACATTATTCTAGTTTATACTTTTTTTTGTCTAAGCTATTTACTCAGTTTTATTTCAAGTGTTTTCTTCTTTTCACAGGTTATAACGTCTCATTTTGTGTTTTCTCTACAGAAGATCACAATTTTACTCATTTATAAATGTATAGAGTTCCTTCAGGTACACATTGAAATTTTTCTGATCAGCCAGTTTAACTAAGGTATCTTGTCCCTTCTCTTATTACGTCTATTTTGTCTGTCTCTTCTATTTTGTCTGTTCCATTATAAAGTTTTCTTTTTTGAACAGGGTTAATTCAACAATCTGTCTTCATATTTCTGAATAAAAGCTCATTTGGTGTGCATTTGCCTCAGACATTATAACATTATTTAAAAACAGTTATAGAAGTAGCCGCCACTTGACAAAACCAACTGTGGCCGCAGTGAAAACTGATCAAATTGGACAGTATGATAGTATGTCTACTGAAGGACCAAAGGTGTCTTCATGCAGACATAAAGATTCTGAACAGACTTTATGTACAAGTCAAACTGTTGATTTTGTGATGCACAGACACAAAAAATGAAAGACCTGAAACATGTTGAATCATAGGATATGAGCCAAGCAATGAGAAAACCTGCTTTCTGCCATATGCAGACATTAAATGTGCATATCAACCTGTGCATCTGTGCAGTCTGATCAGCATCCTTGTTTTGGCTACTAAGATAACATACAATCTCTAGTTTCTCTGTCCTAGTTGGTCTCTGTAGCTGCACAGATCAAATTCAGTGAAACTGGGAAACAAACCAGGCTTTCTCATGTCAGACATGGCTGAAAATAAGTGCATACTAGCTTTTATGTGTTTGCCTCTATTTTGTTTAAAATGTCAACAAAAGTTTCAATATTTCAATATTATTTTTGTATTGTTTTTCTCCTAATTAAAAATACAAAAAAAAAGCAAGAAGTCTAATGGTCCTGAACCACTGGGAAGAATATTTTTGAAGTGTTTTCACCAGCCATCCTGGTCATGTGACAGTATTATCTTACGAACTTACAACGAAACTATATTACAAAATTGTCCATAAGTTTATTTTACTTAAGCATTCGTTTGACATATCATTGTTTGAGATATTGAGAGTTAGCTGTACAAGACATAAAATAATACTGTATAAGATAGTTTTATCAATAGTGGTGGAGACAAAGCCGAGTCATTACTGTGAGTAATATCATTCACTCATAATGCAATTTATACATAATGCAATTTATACAGGTGCCGGCCTCGGTGGCTCAGTTGGATGTGCCGTCCGACTGGAGACCAGGAGGTCGCGGGTTCAATCCCCGCCGAGGTCGGCAACATTCTTTCGTGGAGATTGATCATGAAATATTTTCTACGGTCATTCTCTCCCTTCCGCTGATTCAAGAAGGGCAGTTGTCAGTTTCTGGCGAAAGAATGTGCACAATACTGGTTAACCGCTTAGAGGACTAAGCCTGCCCAGTAAACGTGTGGTTAGGTAAACTGACCGCGCTCGACATGACCCCATTGGGTCGACTGGGCCGTAAAACCTCAACACAAACAAACAATTTATACAGTTACGCTGAAAACAGATGTTAAAGATTAAGATTAAACATTTACAAAACAGTGAAGAAACCATTACATGAGACAGTAACTGCATTGGTTTTCCTGTTTCAGACCTAAACTTAACAAGAACATAATCATTCTCATGTATCTCTCTTTCACTCATATGAAAATACAAACTCAAGCAGGCATTTGAACCTCATGATTGGGGACTAGGGTTTTAAGCTAACAATCATTCGTGCATTGTTACACCCTGCTTTATGTCCTGATACTCTCGCTGGTGATGATGTTTGCTTGAATATTTACATTTTCATTTACATGTTATAAATTATTTAAATACCTTAATGTTCCCAAGTTTTCAGGCATAAAGGTCATTGCAAACAGTGCAGACTCAAATCAGATATATTAGGAGTAATTTGATTAGGATCTACTCTGTTTGCTACACTGTCTGCATTGTTTTGTGCACTTTTTTTTGTTTTGGGAAACCACACAGTCCAAATTTTGGTATAATAACAGTCTTATTCTTTTTTTTTAGCTCACCGGAGATAAAGCTCAGGGTGAGCTATTGTGATCACCCACTGTCGTTGTTCGTCGTCAACAATTAGTTTCTTAACACTCTAGAGGTCACAGTTTTGACCCAGTCTTGATGAAACTTGCCCGGAATGTTTGCCCCTATGAAATCTAGGTCAAATTTGATACTGGGTCACTTGGGGTCAAAAACTGCGTCACCAGGTCAAATGAAAGAAAAACCTTGTTAACACTTGAGAGATCACATTTTTCAAGCATTCATCATGAATATTGCTGAAAATGTTTACCTTGATGATTTCAAGATCAAATTCAAAACTTGGTCACTTGGGGTAAAAAACTAGGTCACCAGGCTGAATCAAAGGTAAACCTTGTTAACACTGTAGCAGTCACATTTTTTTAAGCAGTCATCATGAATCTTGCTTAAAATGTTGGTCTTGATGAGTTCTTGGTCAAGCTCGAAACTGGGTCACTTGGTGCCAAAAACTAGGTCACAGGGCCAAATCAGCAGAAAACCTTGTTAACACTCTAGCGGTCACATTTATTGAAGCAATCATCATGAATCTTTCTCAAAATGTTAACCTTGATGATTTCTAGGTCAGTCTCGCAACTAGGTCACGTGGGGTGAAAAATTAGGTCACCTGGCCAAATCAGCGGAAAACCTTGTTAGCACTCTAGTGGTCACATGTTTCAAGCAAACATCATGAATCTTGCTCAAATTGTTTGTCTTGATGATTTCTAGGTCAGGTTTGAAACTGGGTCACTTTGGTTCAAAAACTAGGTCACCAGGCCAAATCAAAAAAGAAAATGTCTTGATGAGTTCTAGGTCAAGTTTGAAACTGGGTCACTTGGGGTATCAAGAGCTCTGCCAAGAGGGGCATTATACCCCCGTGGCAAGTAAAAAGATGTAGCACAAAAACTGGCTCCTGTATAATTCAGTGCTCCAGATTTAAACTGTAAGTGGAATTACAAAAAAAATTTAAAAAATTTCATTGGGGCATATCTCTGCTGATATTTGGTGAACTGTAACCTAAGCGACCAAGCTGGCCCAGGAATTAAGGAAGAAGTGACCTCCCTCCTGGGCAAATAGGGAGAATTTGCTGTTTCTAGGGAGAAGTGCTTTCTGACGGAGGACACACCACAGAAGCATGACTATAATAAGCTCATATGAGCCTTTAGCTGATCGGACCAAACAATAACAAAACAAAAATAAACAACCAAAAAGAAAAAATAAAAATGCTGCAAGGAATTTTTTTTGTAAACCTTTAACTTGTTTAATACTGATTTTATTTTTGTTCTTCAAGGGAGCCAAATCAGAATATTAAAAAAAAAAAAAAAAAAATCCAAAAAGAGTTATGTATTCATACAGATTTAATAATGGCAACCTTTCCATGCAAATCTAATAAAAGAAGAAAAAAAAAATCAATATCTTGCCCATATGACCAAAACTTTAGTTATTTGCAAAAAATATACCTATTATAAAATAAAATTTGCACACCATTACCTCTAAACAATATGCTACGAAAAGTTTACAACAACTTTCAAAGCGACATAAATCTGCTTATATTTGGTGCACTGTAACCTCGAAATAATATGTGCTGCTCCACATCATCATGTAACTATTTATGAAGTTTCAGCTTGATCGGATGTAAACTATAGAAGGATTTAGCCAGAAACAAAAAATTAATAGAAATTAATAGAAATTTTCAACGGGGTTTAACTCTGCTAATATTTGGTGGACTTTAACCTTGAAACAACATGCGCTACTCCAAATCATGGTCTAATTACAAATAAAATTTCAGCTTGATAGGATGTAAACTGTAAGAGGATTTAGCCGGAAACGAAAAGTTCACTGAACTTTACAAAGGGGCATAACTCTGCTAATATTTGGTGGACTGTAACCACAAAACAATATGCGCTGCACCACATCATGGTCTAACTGTACATGAAGTTTTAGCTTGATTGGATGTAAACTGTAGGAGGATTTAGCCAGAAACGAAAAATTTATAGAAATCTTCAAAGGGTATAACTCTGCTAATATTTGGTGGACTATAACCTTGAAACAATATGCGCTGCTCCACATCATGGTCTAACTACAAATCAAGTTTCAGCTTGATTGGATGTAAACTGTAGAAGGAGTTAGCCGGAAACTGAAAGTCATATGAAATTTTCAAAGGGGCATAACTCTGTTAATATTTGGTGGACTGTAACCTCGAAACAATATGCGCTGCTCCACATCATGGTCTAACTATATATGAAGTTTCAGCTTGATTTGATGTAAAATGGAGGAGTTAACCGGAAATGAAAAGTTTACAGAAATTTTCTAAGGGGCATAACTCTGCAAACATTTGGTGGACTGTAACCCCAAAACAATATGCGCTGCGCCACATCACGATCTAACTATATACCAAGTTTCAGCTTGATCGGATGTAAACTGTAGGAGGAGTTAGTCGGAAACTAAAAAGTTTACAGACGGACGGACGCCATACCCAGTAACATAATATGTCCCGTTTTTTGAACGGGCGTATAAAAACTAGGTCACCAGTTCAAATCAGCAGAAAATGTTGTTAACACTCTAGCGGTCACATTTTTGAAGCAATCATCATGAATCTTGCTCAAAAAGATTGTCTTGATGATTTCTAGGTCAAGCTCATAACTGGGTCAGATGGGGTCTAAAACTAGGTCACCTGGCCACATCCATGTAAAACCTTGTTAACTCTCTAGCGGTCACATTTATGAAGCAATCATCATGATTCTTGCTCAAAATGTTTGTCTTGATGATTTCTAGGTCAGATTTGAAACTGGGTCACTTGGAGTCAAAAACTGGGTCACCAGGCCAAAATAAAGAAAAACCTTGTTGATGCTCTAGCGGTCACATATTTGAAGTGATAATCATGAATCTTGCTCAAAATGTTTGTCTTGATGATTTCTAGGTGACGTATATTTCACTGGTCCGTGACTTTTTTAAGTTCTTCTGTTTAGGTCAGTTTATAAGTAGTTTTTGATCCAACAGAGTGATATTTGGTATTTGTGAAGTGTTTATGTTTAGGTCAGTTTCTCAGTAACTATTGCTCCTACAGCCAGTGATACTTAGTACATTGTTCATGCATACATCTTAGCATGGCCTTTTGAGTCATCCATATTTGACCTTGACCTCTATTTTACAGTCCATTAGACGTGCTACTAATATAATCATTTTGAATTTTGATCAGAATGTTTGCCTGGATCAGTTTTAGGTCAGGTTCTCAAAGTGCTATTATAATCAGGTGAGCGTTACATGGCCATCATTGCCCTCTTGTTTCTTTTTTTTTTTTTTTTTTTTTTTTCTCTCTCCTTAGAGGCTGTTAAATTTAGATTGAAGACTATTATACACTAGAGTTCTGGAAATTGGTTCTGACAGTAGTGAGTTGGACCAAACTGACAGATAAGTTGTCAATTTGGTGATAAATAAAGAATAACTTTGGTCAGTTCTCCATAAAAAAACCTGAGTTATGGGTATTTATTTGAATTGCCTCTACAAGGCAGTTAAATGTATGGAAATTCAGTTGTTTTATTTATTTTTTGATTTTTTTTTTTTTTTTTTTCATATTTATCCAAATTTCTTTCCTTTACAGTTTGTTTGTTTGTGTTGAGGTTTTACGGCCCAGTCAACCCAATGGGGTCATGTCGAGCGCGATCAGTTTACCTAACCACACGTTTACTGGGCAGGCTTAGTCCTCTAAGCGGTTAACCAGTATTGTGCACATTCTTTCGCCAGAAACTGACAACTGCCCTTCTTGAAGCAGCGGAAGGGAGAGAATGACCGTAGAAAATATTTCATGATCAATCTCCACGAAAGAATGTTGCCAACCTCGGCGGGGGTTGAACCCGCGACCTCCTGGTCTCCAGTCGGACGGCGCATCCAACTGAGCCACCGAGGCCGGCTCCTTTACAGTTGTGCATCAGACAAACAAGGATAATGAAAAAGCATAGTTATGGCTGAATTTATTTTGTTCATATCTAGTGTGTACATTTTCATGTTGTCTGACATAATTGTTAGATTAGAATCAGTTTTGCTCATTACAGTCCTATTATAATTAATTTCAGAGGCCAGAAAAGTAACAAATCAAATTTCTGTCGAAAAATGCAAGCTAGAAGAATAAATCTTAGATGACTAGTTGTACTACAATGTATATACACACTCTGTAAATGAAGTTTAACTTCTTGGATCAGTTGTTCTTATTCCATTTTCTGTCTCTATCTGTACAGGTTAAAGTTCAGTCTTTTATCAGAGATTTCTCAAGGTCTGTTTTTATATCAAATGTAAGATAGCAAACTTTAATAAAAATGTATTCACCCAGATTTTATTACTTATTCAAATAAGGTAATTAGCAAATTGTTTGTGCCAAAATTTTGCCATTTTGGTCCAAATACATTCTTTTTACCATTTTCACAGACTTTAACATTAATCAAAACCACACAAAAAAGAAAAAATATATACTTCACGTTGTGTTGGGGTTACTTGTTCCCACTAGTGATATATAACATGTGGTTATACAATTTTTTATAACATGACGTTATTCAATGAATAACAGCGGGGTCATACGATAATAGTATGTATTATGTCATCACAACACGTCACGCACAAGAATGATTGTTCCCCCTTTCTAAGTTTCCAAGTTATGCCCCTTTGATTATTTTTCCAAACATTCTTTTACGCGCCATAACTCATTAACCTTTGGGAATATCCTCATGCAATTTTATAGAAACATGTACTAGGTCAGGATAACATGTTGCCTGTGTCCGTCCGTCCGTCTGTCCAGCAACATTCTTGTATGCTCCATGACTCAGTAACTGTTCAGGATATTTTCATGCAATTTTATAGGAAAGTGTATTAGGTCAGGACGACATGTTGTGCACAAGAATGATTGTTCCCCCTTTCTTAGTTTTCCAAGTTATGCACCTTTGAATAATTTTTTCCCAACATTTTTGTACGCGCCATAACTCATTAACCGTTAAGAATATGTGCACAAAAATGGTTGTTTCCCCTTTCTTATTTTCCAATTCATATCCCTTTGATTAATTTTTCTAAATATTCTTGTACGCTTCTTAATGCAGTAACATTTCAGAATATCTTCATGCAATTTTATAGGAATTTGTATTAGGTCAGGATGACGGGTCTCGTACAAGAACGATTGTGCTCCCTTTCTAGTTACCAGTGGTTGGAGCTGGTAATTATTATTCCATAACTATTCCTATGCAAATTAATTGTTTAGGCTATTCTCATTCAATCCTTAATGCCATAATCATATGAAATATTTTAATGAAATTTTGTAGGAATGTGTGTAACAATGGGTCAATATATAAAGAGCAAGAACAACAACTCTGGCTTATTTATGTCCTGAATTATTTGCCCTATAAATATTCTTATCCTTATCTAATGCCTCAACCATTTTATATATTTTTAACGAAACATAATGATGGTGTGTATAATGCAAAGGGAATACATTATGACCAAGAATGGTAACTCTAGTTTACCTATTTTATAAATTATTTCCCTGGTTTGACCTGCATTTTTCAACATCTGTGCCACTTCATCCTGTATGCTTTTTTTCATTTATAATTACAGTATTTAATATGTTATTTGTTTTAATATAGGTGAAATCATTAATTACAGAGTTGCTATTCTTGTTTGTCTGCCTGTCCATCTTTTAGTCAAACACATAGTGTACATTGGTTACAACTCCTTTAAAAATGTTTGCCCAACTGTCTT
Organism: Anodontia alba; assembly: GCA_964016985.1. Lineage (NCBI taxonomy): Eukaryota > Metazoa > Mollusca > Bivalvia > Lucinida > Lucinidae > Anodontia > Anodontia alba. The sequence continues at coordinate 44,443,283 of OZ024825.1, read as the reverse complement.
AGCAAATGGATGTATAATGCGCGGCTTGTGAAGCTTTTGTTTTTTTATGCTTTAGATTTATGAAATGAACTTCAGATTCTCCTGCAACAGACAATTTATCGCTTAGACCTCAGATGAGACAGACTGTGGATCTTTTTAGCTCACCTGAGCACAGCTCAGGGTGAGCTATTGAGATCAACCTCTGTCTGTCGTCTGTTGTTCATCGTCCATCGTCCATCGTTAACAATTAGTATGTTAACACTCTAGCCATACTTTTTACCCAGTCTTGATGAAACTTGCTAATAAGGTTTGCCCCTATGAAATCTAGGTCAAGTTTGAAACTAGGTCACTTGGGGTAAAAAACTAGGTCACCAAGTCAAATCAAAGGAAAATATTGTTAACAGACTAGAGGTCACATTTTTCAAGCAATCATCATGAATCTTGTTCAAAATGTTTGTCTTGATGAAGTTTGAAACTTGGATAAGTTTGAAACTTGGTCACTTGGGGTTAAAAGCTAGGTAACCAGGCAAACCAAAGGAAAATCTTGTTAACATTCTAGCGATAAAATTTTTGAAGCTATCATCATGAATCTTGCTCAAAATGTTTGTCTTGATTTCTAGGTCAAGTTCAAAACTGGGTCACTTGGATTCAAAAACTAGTCACCAGGCCAAATCAAAGGAAAACCTTGTTAACACTCTAGCGGTAAAATTTTTTTAGCAGTCATCATAAATCTTGCTCAAAATATTTGTTTTGATGATTTCTATGTCGTTCGCAACTTGGTCACTTTGGGTCAAAAACTAGGTCACTTGGCCAAATCAAAAGAAGACCTTGTTAACATTCTAAAGGTCGCATTTTTCACGCAATCATGATGAATCTTGCTCAAAATGTTTATCTTGATGATTTCTAGGTTAAGTTAAAAACTGAGTCACTTGGGTTAAAAACTAGGTCACCAGGCCAAATCAACGAAAACCTTGTTAACACTCTAGCGGTCACATTTTTGAGGCAATCATCATGAATCTTGCTCAAAATATTTATCTTGATGATTTCTAGGTCAAGTTTGAAACTTGGCTACTTGCGGTCAAAAACTAGGTCACCAAACCAAATCAGAGGAAAATCTTTTTAACACTCTAGCATTCACATTTTGTAAGCTATCATCATGACTCATGTTCAAAATATTTGTGTACGAGTTCTAGATCAAGTTCAGAACTGGGTCACTTGGGGTCAGAAACTAGATCATCAGGCCAAATCAAAGGAAAACCTTGTTATCAGTCTATAGTTCACGTTTTTGAATCAGTCATCATGAATCTTGACCAAAATGTTTTTCTTGATGATTTCAAGGTCAAATTCGGAACTGGATCATTTTGGGTTAAAAACAAGGTCACCATGCCAAATCAAGGGAAAACCTTGTTAATACTGTGGAGGTCACATTTCTGGAGCAATCATAATGAATCTTTCTCAAAATGTTTGTCTTGGTGATTTCTAGGTCAGGTTTGAAACTGGGTCACTTGGGGTCAAAACAAGGTCATCAGGCCAAATCAAAGGAAAACCTTGTTAACACTCCATCGATCACATTCTTTAAATAATCATCATGAATATTGCTCATAATGTTTCTCTTGATGATTTCTAGATATTTTTTAAAACTGGATCACTTAGTTATAAACTAGGTCACCATTGTAGAGGTCACATTTTTGAAGCGATCATCATGTATCTTGTTCAAAATGTTTGTCTTGATGATTTCTAGGTGAAGTTTGGAACTGGGTCACTTATGACATATTTCATGGTCCAGTGACTTTATTAAGTTTTTTTTCCGTTTAGGTCAGTTTCTCAGTAACCATTAGTCCTACAGAGTGATATTTGGCACTTGTGAAGTGTATGTGTTTAGGTCAGTTTCTCAGTAACTTTTGCTCCTACAGCCAGTGATACTTAGCACATGCATAGATCTTAGCATGGCCTCTTTATTGCAGTCATCCATATTTGACCTTGACCTCTATTTCACAGTCCATTAGACATGCTACATTGTCTTCTTAATATATTCATTATGAATTTTGGTCTGAATGTTTGCCTTGATTTGTTCTAAGTCAGGTTCCCGAAGTGCTGTGATACTCAGGTGAGCTTCACAGGGCCATAATGGCCCTCTTGTTTATGCAAATGATATCAAACACTAGTGAAATAATATAATATTATAAGCGAGCGAGGACTTATGTTTATGTTCTGCTGTAGATGTTATTTTCTGCTATAAAATAAAAAGAAAATCTACCTCCTTTCGATGGATACCAAAAATATTTCATCTCGTTTGCTGAAAATTAACATTTGAATTTTCACTCGTGCTTCCCACTCATGAAAATCTGAATGTTTTCAGCACGCACGATGGAATATTCTTGTTATCCACCTAAAAAAAGTAAATAACCTCTATGAACTCAGATCATCAGGCCAATCAGACATTTAAACTTAAAATTTATATACGATTCACAGTCACCAGTGGAAATACGAAAAATGTGGTATCAAAACTATAGAATTTGATACAAATTGTGTTGAGGTTTACTGGCACGTGATATTGTTTCATATGCTTTCAGCGTATATTCAGGAGATAGGAAGAGCAGGGAGGGATGGGTTGCCGGCAGATGCAGTTGTACATTTTAATAACAGTGACATTTCAACAGCAGCAAAGGTGACAGATGAAATCCGCGAATTTTGCATGACTAAGCAATGCAGAAGAGAATACCCATGTCAACATTTTGGTAGCTAACCCGAGAAGAAGTTTAAGTTTCCGCATGAGTGCTGTGACAAATGTGAAAGACTTTGTGACTGTGATTATTGTCTTTGTACAAATGTAATGAATATGAAGTCGGATTCGGATGTAAGTATGAGTGGTAAAGATGAAGAAGTTTCTTCATATGGTGAAAGAGTTAGCTGTGTCTATCAGGCGCTAATTGACTACTTCACTCTGGGAAATGCTGCCTTAGGTCCTACAGGATCTCTGAACACTGGACTATCAGAACAGCTGGATAAAGATATAGCAGAAAACTTCACCTTCTATACTTATGAAAACATAAGTTATTATCCCACATTACAGAGCTGTGTGGCAGAGAATGTAGTCGCAATAATAGACCAATGCAACACTTTGCATGCTGGATAAACATTTCTAAGGCAAAATTTTAAAACATTTTACCTATTTTTTCTTAGAAAATAGGATTTGACATTTCATTAGTTAACAAGGTGGTTATATACTTTTGCTGTTGTGATAAACTTCTCTTCTCCAGAAATTGTTTCTATTTGCAAAATTCTTTCAGCTGTATCCAGCTCTGAGTTACATGAAACAAAGTGAAATGAGAAGAAACTGTTTAAAATTGGTTTTATTCAGCAGTTAACCAATAAAAATGGCAGAAAACACACTGAAATGTATACCTGGGTCCTATGGCAAGCCGCATTACTATTTATTCTATAAATCTGATATATTATATAAAATATCTTACATGAATAAGATATCTAATATGTCAAGTAAGATATATGCTAAATAAAACATCTGCTATGCTATATAAGATTTCTTAATTAACATATAAGATATCTTATATACTATAACAAATATCTGATATACTATATAAGATATCTTATATGGGATATAAGATATCTTATTTACTAAAGATGATATCACATTTATTCAATCAAATAAGATACCTCATTTAGTATATCAGATATCTTACTTAGTGTATCAAATATCTATATTAAGATATATCTTAATTAACAAATAAGGTATCTTGTATGTTAAATAAGATATATGTGGAACTAAATCAGAAATATATATTATACATAGGTCTAGATAAGGGAGGGTATCCAGTAAATATTATTCTTATTTCTCCATGAAACATATGTTGTGGGTACTCATTAGACGAGGCGCTTCTAATGAGTACCCACAACGTATGTTTTCATGGAAAAATTAGAAAACTATCAATACTTTTGGATTGAAAAAACACTTTAACTAGTGCTATGTTATATCAGATTATATAGGATTAAATATATCTAATATAGGAAATAAGATATCTGAACTAGAAGAGTGGTCATAGCATATGACTTTTATGAAATGAGCCTTGAGCAAGTTCCATAAATTTCATATGAAATGAGCAGGAGTGTAAGATTTTGATTATCACATGAAGAATGCAAATCAAATTTTACTGCTTAAGAATTTAAAAGAAAAATCAGTAGAAAACATAAGGCTGTCATGGGTGGCATCATGACTTTATGTGCCAGTAACCATGTGTTATTACACATGTGGTCATACGATCTTATAATACCCCTATAAACCCCAGTTTTCTCTACATAAAGTGGGGTTTACAGGAGTATTCATTTCAAGGACTTGATAGCACGATGCATACATGGTGGCTTTATGGCAAGCCGTTTTACTATTTATTAGGCAAAATAGATATCTTAAATATTATATCGGATATCTTATATAGGATATAAGCTATCTAATATAGGATATAAGATATCTGATATACTAATTCAGAATCTTATATCCAATATGAGATATCTTATATACTATATAAGATATCTGATATAATATATGAGATATCTTATTTAATTCTACATATAAGATATCCAATTTACTATATAAGATATCTTATTTGTTAAATAAGATATCTTAATTATTAATATAGATATCTAATATACTAAATAAGATATCTGATATACTAAATGAGATACGTTATTTGATTGAATAAATGAGATATCTTCTTTAGTAAATAAGATATCTTTTTTCCTATATGTGATATCTTACACAGCATATAAGATATCTTATATAGCATATTAGATATCTTATATGTCAATTCAGATATCTTATATAGCATATTAGATATCTTTATTGACATATCAGATATCTATTTTATACAAGATATCTGATATATTATATAAGATATCTGATATATTAAATCAGATATCTGATTTATAGAATAAATAGTAAAACGGCTTGCTGGCAATAGTAAAATGGCTTGCCATACAGCTTGAACAATTTTTAAGTAGAGAGCTATCTAAGGACCATTAATAATGCATCAACATTTATTAGAAGCGCTCTGGTGTGGCACTCCTTATGAGCTTCCAAACAATATGTCTGTAGATAACTGTTAAAAAATCACAGCTGTTTTTGGTTGAAGAAGTATTTTATCCAATGATTTAGTTTGTATCTCATCTTCATAACAAAACTTAATGCTATGGTTACTCATTAGAGGCACCTGACAGAGGCACTTCTAATTAGTACCCATAACATATGTTTTCATGGATAAATATTAAAAATAGTTATCTGATACTCCTTCTACCTGGAACTGTTATACTTAAATAACTCTAGGACCAAGCTTTAGCTAAATGGAATTGTAACCAGTCTGTGAGACTATGCCCAGTAACTTATTCCATCTGAGAAACCTGTCTTTATTCATCTTTATTTATCAGTTGTTGTTTCTACTGGCCTATTTCTGTAGCCACTTAATCTTCTGCTGTTCTTCAATCCATGACCTATAATATGCTGGGTCCATACTTATCTTCACACTGGGTTTAATTCCTGGGAAAGTGGCATGCTTTCTGCCACTTTCAAAGACCAAGGGGCGAACTGTTCGCAAGTCTGTAATTATATCCACCTCATCACGTTTGCTGTCCTTGGTGGAGTGCTTTTTAGCTGTAATAACACCACCACTTATTTCATCAAAATTTTCACTAATTTATGCCATAGCTGTGATGGCGCCCGTTCTTGTAGAGATGTTCTGAGTTCTGGTTTGAATACATATGTTTCAAGTGCTTTTTTACCAGTTTAACAATATACTCCATTTGTAAGTCACTTGGAATGTGATTGTGTAATCTTCCTTTGGTATTTACAAACAGACCATAAAACTGTTCTGTAGCTTCTTTTTCAGACAGGGTACACAACTGCTGAACAAGAAAAACCATACACTCGTAGGCATACTTCGAAAGATTGTTATTGGCTTTGAAAACCAACATGGTCAGCTTCATTAAGCTCAAAGCTTTCTCTCTGATAGGATACTTACACATGTGAAGTAGTCCGTAGGGGCAAACATTATGGGCAAGTTCCATCAAGAGTGGGTCTAAACTGTGACCTCATCATATCATATATAATCGGATTTTTGATTAATGTGCAGGTGTTAACAAAGTAATTGTTGACGACGGCCGACGGGCAGAGGGTGATCACAACATCTCACCCTAAGCTTTTGCTCAGGTGAGCTAATAAAATACTTACTTTCTGATCACAGATATTGTCATGGAGTAAGATGTTACCTCTCTTCTGGACTTTACTTAATCTATCCTGCCTTGCCTGGGCCAAAATTCCATATATGGTCCCAATTTTGGGGACAAGGTTAGGAGCCGCTAGTTTTCTATGACGGACTTCCATTGATGATGGTATGACAAATGAGACCAATGCTTTAGCCAGAAGAGGAAATTCTTGCCAAAGCTCAACAATATCATCCCATTTGAATGTCTTCAAATCATTGTAGTCTCCTTCTACAAGGTAACTAAGTTTGCCATGTTTTCGATTTGTCAGAATCTTGTTTTTACCTGATAGTTCACACAACAACATTTCCAGTACATGCTTTAACAGTGGAATTTTGAGAATTTCTATAGCAATGGATTTAACACTGAAACTGGCTGACAATAAAAGTGACACTAGCTTTGATGCATCTTCCAGATTGAGAGGACTGTCCTGGGTTTTAAGGCTATCTAAAATTTTATTCAGTGTTGCTACTCCTCCACTTTCCTCTTTTTTTTCGGTAACATTTCTGTGTTGGACATTTTTCAATTTCAACTGCTTCCTCCCATAATCATGTTCAGTGCAACCCTGAGTGCAATTAACTTGTAAATTACTACATGTATTATTAGTGATATCTTTCAATCTTAATTCTACTGGTTCTGGACATAAAGGCACTTGTTTAGGTAGAATTTGCGGCAGTGTTTTGATGCATTTTCATGGAAACAATTCTACATTTGGGATATTGTTATTTGTAACTGGACTTGAAGAGGCAAATACTGCTTCTCTTGGCTTCTTAAAAACTGAGTTGTCCACAAAGATCAAATTTTCTTTCTCCATACACCTCTTACCCATCTGACTTCTTTGACATTTCTCCCAAAATTCTCTAACATTCTTGTCTATATTTAACATTTTTTTTCATCACCTCTGCATAAATAGCCTTCAATAATGTGAATGCCTCCAAACTTCTCTAAAAGTGCAGAGTGATTTATTCTTTCCTGTAACAGACAAACAATTATCTGAACTCAAGACTCCTTTCATTTGTAATCATTTCCACTATTTTCAATGGTGAAGTAGAATTCTGAGAATCGGGTGCATCGCCTGCTTAAAGAGCCAAACATTTTATATGAAAAGAAAAAAAAACAAAAACACTGGTCCTTATAATGGCTCCTATCCCTGAAGGCATCCCCTCACAAACTTTGAATGAAAACAATGCATCCCTTCAAAAGTTATTGAAGGGAAACAATATCTTTACCTTGCATTTTACCCAAACAACAAAAACAAAGTTGAAAAAGGGGCCATAACTTGGCCAAAATTTTGCGGATGATTACCAATATTAAAGTAGACCTGTATTGTACAATATATCCTTCTGCAAAATTTCAATAAAATCAATGCATCATTGATAAAGTTACTGAGCAGAAACCAATATCAACATACCAACAAAAAAAGTAAGTCAAAAAAGGGCCATAACTCAGCCAAAATTTTGCGGATGATTACTTATATTGAACTTGACATGTATATTACAACGGAACACCCTTCTGCAAAATAATCTAGAAAATCAATGCATCGCTGCAAAAGTTTTTGCACGGAAATCAACACACCGACAAAATCTAAGTTGAAAAAGGACCATAACTCAACCAAAATTTAGCAAATAATAATATCGAGCTTGACCTGCAAAGGGTTTTCATGTTACAGAGCGGACACGAAATCTATGTCAAACAAAAAAAAGGGAGACAACTCCAAATGTAAGAAAACCAGAGTTGTCATTCTTTTATTAGACATGTCATCTAGTCCGGTTCTACAGGTCTTCAAAGTATCATCAAAATATTCCAAGTATCATCAAAATATTCCAAACAATATCTGACTTACAGAGCGAGCACAAAATTAATGCATAATCAATGTGAAATATAACAAAGGGAGATAACACCAAAAGTAAGAAAGGCAGAGTCATCATCTCGTCCTGTTCAACATTTCTACCAAGTACCATCAAAATATTCATAAGGGTATTTGAGTTACAGTGTGGACACTTTATCTATTTCAATCATAATATGATACGTCGCCTTGCCTTGTTCTACAGTTCTACCTAATATCATCAAAATATTCAAAAGGGTATTCAAGTTACATAGTGGACAAGAAGTGGCCCTGTATCACTCACCTGAGTATCATAGCACTTTGAGAACATGACCTAGAAATGTAAGACAATGTTGCATGTCTAATAGACTGTGATGCAGAGGTCAAGGTCAAATATGGCTGACTGCACTCAAGGGGCCATGCTAAGAGGTATGCATGTACTAAGTATCAATGACTGTAGGAGCCATGGTTACTGAGAATCTTACCTAAACACAAACACTTCACAAGTGCCAAATATGACTCTGTAGGACAAATATTTACTGAGAAACTGATCTAAACGGAAAAACTTAACAGTCATTGGATCGTGAAATATACGTCATAAGTGACCTAGTTCCAAACTTCACTTAGAAATTATCAAGATAAACACTTCAAAAATGTGACCTCTAGAGTGTCAACAAGGTTTTTCCTTGTGACCTAGTTTTAAATTAGAACAAGATATTGCCAAGAAATTTTAAATAATATTTATGATGATTACTTAAAAGATGTGACCTCTGGAGTGTTAACAAGGTTTTCCTTTGATTTGGCCTGGTCACCCAGTTTTTTACCCCAAGTGACCCAAATTCAAACTTGACCTAGAATTCATCAATACAAACATTTTGGGCAAGATTCATGATGAATGCTTCAAAAATGTCACCTCTAGAGTGTTAACAAGGTCTTCCTTTGATTTGCCTGGTGTTCTAGTTTTTGACTCCAAGTGACCCAGTTTCAAACTGGATTTAGAAATTATCAAGACAAACACTTCGCACAAGATTCATGATGATTGCTAGAAAAATATGACTGCTAGTGTTAACATGGTTTTCTGCTGATTTGGCCCGGTGATCAAAGTTTTTTACCCAAAGTGACCCAATTTCATACTTGATCTGGAACTCATCAAGACAAACATTTTGAGCAAGATTCATGATGATTGCTCCAAAAAAATGTGACCGCCAAACTGTTAACAAAGCTTTCCTTTGATTTGGCCTACTGACCTAGTTTTTGACCCCAAGTGACCCAGTTTCACACCTAACCTAGAAATCATCAAGACAAACATTTGGAGAAAGATTCATGATGATTGCTTGAAAAATGGGACCTCTAGAGTGTTAACAATATTTTCCTTTGATTTGACTTGGTGACCTAGTTTTTGTCCCCAAGTGACCCAGTTTTGAACTTGACATAGATATCATAGGGCAAACATTCTATGTGAGTCTCATCAAGATTGGGGCAAATCTGTGACCTTTAGAGTGTTATCAAACTAATTGTTGCCGACGGACGACAATGGAAAGAGAATGATCATAATAGCTCGCCCAGAGCTTTCACTCTGACAGGTACGCTAAAGACATTAAGTCAAGTGGTCATATCATTTTCAAAACTCACTAAAATTGCTGTAATGATATTAAATTTTGTACACTGATGTTTTCCCCAACAAAAATATCAAAAAAATACACAGACAATGTGGCAAACAGTGTAGACCCTGGTCAGATGGCTCCTTCATCAGATAGTCCCTGGACAAGCAGTCAGATCTGAGTATGCACTGTTTGCCAAGATAGTTAGTTTGGTAAGTAAATAAGTATTCAAGCAAACATCATCACCAGCGAGAGTATCAGGACGTAATGCAGGGTGTAACAATGCACGAATGATTGTTAGCTTAAAACCCTAGTCCCCAATCATGAGGTTCAAATGTCTGCTCAAAGTTTAATCTCAGGAAACAAGCTCTACATGAGCATGATTATGTGCTTGTTGAGCTTTAGTCAGAAACGGGAAAATCGAAGCAGTTATAAAATGGCTAATGTTCTTTGTTGTGCTGTAAATTTATGCTAAATGTAAATCCTAAACATCTGCTTTTCAACAAAAAATAAATTGCAATGTGAGTGAATTTTATATGATAGATACCACTCAAGTAAACAGACCATACTCACATAAACAACTATGCTTCATGTCTGCCATTACTGATTAAACTGTATCTAATATAGTCCTTTGGATATCATCTATGTTATATCCTTAAATATATCGCATATAAGATATCATAAACAGAAACGCATATATATTATATGCCATATAAGCCATCTGAAATAACGGAGTATTAAATATATATTAACCAGTTATCCTGAAAATGAAAACCTATTCCATATCAAACAGTGCAGATCCAGATCAGAAGCCACTGTTTCTGTGAGGTTTGTGACTTAAAAGAATACGTTGTACCAAGTTATCTGATTGGTTGACAGTCAATATTGAGTGTGACTAAATTGAGTAAATTTACGTAATCAGGTGATCTCAATTGAATCAGGTGAGTAGATTTAATCAGATGATCTTGTCCTCAGTCCTAGTCAGTTTACCAAATATCAAGGCTCTACCCCTAATACCTTTTGAGATATCTTGCTGACGATATTTCAATGTTATTTAATTTAAAAAGAAATAACTCTACACTGGGAGATAATTCGGAAAATAAAAAAAAAAATATGGGTCACCTTTTCTTCCATGAGGAATCCATTTATGAATGTTCAAAACATTAGCATATTACATTGTTCTAAACTTATGCTATGCACATGAAAGCAAGAAGATAAAATTGCAAAGGGACATTACTCCAACAGAATTTCATTAAATTGGCTGAAAATTTAATCAGGTGATCTCCTCCTCAGTCCCAATCAGTATACCAAATATCTCAGTCCCAATCAGTATACCAAATATCAAGGATCTACCTCTACTACTTTTTGAGATATCCTGCTAACGAGATTTCAATGTTATTTTATTACGAGGGAAATAACTCTAAAATGGGAGATAACTCAGACAAGAAAAAAAAAAAAAAAATACAGGTCACCTATCTTTTCATGAGGAATCCATATATGGAATTTCAAAACATTACCATTCATGGATCTAATTTTATGCTATGCATAAGAAAGCGAAACAATTGAACACACGAACAAACTAATGTCAGAATGAGCAGACAAGCCCATTGCCAACACTAATTCAGAGATATGATAGAGAATCATTTCATTTTTCATCCAGTTCTAAACCGAGATAACACAAAATTAGTTTTGCAATTTAACAGGAAAAACATCTGATTATTTGGTATTTATGCAATGCTTATCATAAAAATAATTCCTTCAGTAAATATTGTGAAAAATGATACAGGGTATGGTCATTTTTGTTCATTAACAGGAAAAATTCTGATTTTTTTTTGTGGGGAGGTGGGTGGGGGAATATTCATAAATGCTTACAACTCATAAAAATAATTCATCTATTTATGAAAATATAATGATAATTGACAGAGCATGGAGGAAAAAATGACACAAAATTATTTACTTTACTGTCTGAACAAAAGGTTGGTCTGGAAGGTACTTGATCTGCAAAAATTAATTTCCCAAATTAACAGGAAAAATATCTGATTATTTGGTATTAATGCAATAAGGTAATGCCTACCATTAGAATAGTTACTTTTATGTAAATATGAATTAATGAAAAATGAAACAAGGCATGGGGAAAATTAAACAAAATCAATTCTACTAATTAACAGAAACAGGAAAAATTTTGATTTTTTTTTTTTTTTTTTTTTTTTTTTGGTGAATGCTAGAACTCATAACAATAATTCATCTATTTATGAAAATATAATGATAACTGGTAAAAAGCTTGGGGAAACATATAGTCTGGTCTGCATGGTTGGCCCGCAAAATGTCCCCTTTTGGTCCACTGCAGACCAGTCCATGGCCCAATGGTCTGCTTGGTTTGGTCTGCAGATTAACCCAACCAAAGGCAAGCATGTTCCCAAACCCACACCAGGGTTTGAAAGCAGAAGATTAGGTTGGTCCTAATACCCTGGAAACCGGAGGATACCCAGGACACCAGAGGACACCCTAGTAGTCCTTCAATCTTGTTTTAAATATATTTTGACTTAAAAGAAAGTATTATTTTGTTTAAAAATACATTTATATACACTATATAATGAAATACAAATTAAATGATTTTCACCGCCCAGTCATCATGATAAGATTTTGTCTTAGTATATCTACCACTGCAAAATGGTGAGTAAGTACACATACTAATTAGGTTATATGGTAGTGTACTTCCAGGGTTTACGCAGCTTTCATGACGGACGGGTGGAAAAATATTTTGCAATTGCATAGCCTTAACACATGGGAAATCATCTAACAAGTTGAATTCCACCCATAAATAAAAATAATGCTACTCATGCATATTGCAGACAATTAATTTGCATGAAATGCCAAAACCTGTTTTCTGCAAAAGATAAGAAAATTATTTCAATTTGTCGCCAGCTCAAAAATTTTACACAAACTGCTAAGGGTTAAAGCATTGCACTAAGTGACCTGGCTCAGACAAAGGACAGTTGTGTCAGAATATGAGAAAAGAGAGATTTTTGATTTTGGCTTATGCAAACATTGAAGGTCCAGACTGCACATCTGCACATATTCTGAGTTTCACTGTTAATACTGTATATTCTTAAGTAATCTACAGCAATCAGTATTTCTGTAGGTAGCAAAAGACAGGCATCAGTCTGTCCAGATACGTATATCACTGTCATAATGGTCCTTTTCTAATGTTGCTGTTCATTTGATGTTTTGACAAGGTTGTGTATTTTGCATGAGCTGCATATCAAAATATAACCTGGCAATTTTTATCATACTTGTCTTACCTTCTTAACAAGGGCAGTGTTTTTTTTTTACAATTTTGCCTTTATGGTTCCTGGGACTCACTAAGACCAGAATCCATGCAACCCAAACTCAAACTATGCATCCAGCCTGGGACTTGTGGTGAAATATTTTGCTGCATCCTAGACTTTTCATTTAAACTTGTGTAACAGTGTTTTGTAATTACTGTCTTGATGTTTTAAATGGATGTGCAATAAAAGTAAATAGTGGTGACTGAGTTGCTTTGCTTTAATTCTTGCCAGAAAACTTCCTGAGAAATATGAAACTATAGTACCACTGTCTATTAAAACCGAAGTGTTAAGAAAATATTTCACCCACAGGCTTATGAAAATGTTTTCATAAACTTCAGTTTTAGTGACAGATGATCAAATACCTGTGACACACGATTAAGGACAGACATTTTGTCTGTTTTGACTAGACCGTGATACAAAGCAGAGACTTTCTTTTTATCTGTTGCTTCGTGGGTTCAGTTTGGGACTGGGGGTTTTCGTTATTGAGATTGCCATCATCGACAGTCTCAGACTTTGGTGTCCGTGTCGGTCTGATTTGCTGACCTAGCAGACTGAACAGTGTTTGCTGTTTGGGGTCTAGTTTTATCTTTTTAGGGTGCATCTTTTTCTTCTTTCAAAAAAAGAAACAAGAGGCCCACGGGCCACAACTCGCTCACCTGAGTGAAACCGCCACTGCAGATATGCAGATGGCATGCAACATTTTTCCAATACTCTTATGACGAGGCAATGGCTTAAACAGTTTTTGAAATATCTTGCTTACAAGGTTAAAATGCTGAAATTTTCAAAACGTCACAAGTAAAACAAGTCACCCCTAATGCCTCCTACCAACTTTTGAGTCAACTGGCATTTCGGTGCAGTAGAAGAAGCAGAAAAATAGATTTTCAAGATGGCTGCCATCTTGGATTTCCGATCGGAATGATTATAGCTATTTTTTGATCTACAAGTCACCTGATGCTTCCTACTAAGTTCTAAGTCAATTGACTGTAAGGTTTAGGAGAAGAAACGAAAAATAGATTTTCAAGATGGCTGTCATGGAGGCCATCTTGGATTTCCAATTGGCACGATTTTAGCTATTTTTTATGTACAAGTCATCCCGATGCTTCCTAGCAAGTTAAGAGTCAATTGGCCTTTCGGTTCAGGAGAAGAAGTGAAAAATTGCTTTTCAAGATGGCTGCCATGGCAGCCATCTTGGATTTCTAATCAGCACAAATTTAGCTATTTTTGATTTATAAGTCACCCCAATGCTTCCTAACCAGTTTGGAGTCAATTGGCTTTTGGGTTTAGGAGTAGAAGCGAAAAATAGATTTTCAAGATGGCTGCCATGGCGGCCATCTTGGAATTTGGACCGACACGATTTTAGCTATATTTGATCTACAAGTCACCCTGATGCTTCCTAGCAAGTTTGGAGTCAATTGGCCTTTTGGTTCAGGAGAAGACGCGAAAAAGATTTTCAAGATGGCGGCCATCTTGGATTTCCGATCGGAACGATTTTAGCTATTTTTTTTATCTACATGTCACCCTGATGCTTCCTACCAAGTATCGAGTCAATTGGCCCTGGGGTGTAGGAAGAGTAGGCTTTTAAAGCAATTGTTCACGCCACATGATGCACGCCACATGACCCATGATGGACGACGGACATTGACTGACCACAATAGCTCACCATGAGCACTTCATGCTCAGGTGAGCTAAAAATCTGAACAAATTTGGCTCAGTGGCTTCAGAGAAGTTGTCAAATTCTCAACAATTTTCCCATATAAATGTTATGGGGCTCATACAAATGCATAGGGAAGCAAACTTGACCTTGCCGTAAAAAGGTCAAATGTCAACGTACGATAATCTTTTTAGCAATTTTGGTAGATCTCCTGTCCCTGATGATTTGTGCACAGATTTAGCCCCAAGGCATCCTCAGTTCTGAAGAAGAAGATTTTTAAAGGGTCTTACCATATATGGGCATGGTGGCCATCTTGGTCGACGGACCGCGACCATTTTAGCAATCTTTCGATCCCCTGACTTAAGAAGGCACAATATGAAATTTGAGCAAATTTGGCTCAGTGGCTTCAGAGAAGAAGAAATTTAAAATTCTCAAAATTTTCCTATTCAAATGTATGGGGCTCATACAAATGCATAGGAAAGCAAACTTGACCCTGCGGTAAAAAGGTCAAATGTCAACGTACGATAATTCTTTTAGCAATTTTGGTAGACCTCTTGTTCCCGATGATTTGTGCAAAGATTCAGCCCCAAGGCATTCTTGGTTCTGGAGAAGAAAATTTTTAAAGGTTTATACCATATATGGGCACGGCGGCCATCTTTGTCATTTTAGCAACTTTGGTTGACCTCTCGTCCCCGATGATTCATGCAAAGATTCAGCCCCAAGGCATCCTCGGTTATGGAGAAGAAGATTTTTAAAGGTTTTTACCATATATGGGCATGGCGGCCATCTTGGTCGACGGACCACGACCATTTTAGCAAACTTTCGTTCCCCCAACCTAAGGAGGCTCCATATGAAATTTGAGCAAAATTGGCTCAGTGGCTTCAGAGGAAAAGTTGTTTGAAAATGTTGACGGACGGACGGACGCACGCATGACGGACGAAAAGTGATCACAATAGCTCATCCTGAGCAGAGCTCAGGTGAGCTAATAAAAAATGATAGCTGTTTCCTGTTGACAATTGCAAGGTCAAACGGTGTTACGATAAAAGATCTCAACAGACTAAAAACCAATACTTTAGTGTCCTCTACGGTTTCCTCCGGTACTGGACTTGGTATTGATTATTTGACTGTATAGGTAAAATCAGTGTACCGTAGGGATACGACGCCTTTCAGTACTGGCTTTTACTAAAGACTGTACTGAAACACCACATGCGCATTCGCTTTTTCTGAAAATTAAAGTAGATTTCAAGAAGCAAAATGTACGTACATTCAAGATTTTTTATAAATCCACGGACTCACCGAGGCTAATTTTTTGCGTCCTCTGGCAAAATTATGTGTACAGGACGCAGGACGCACGCCTAAAAAAATCACTGCAAGGGCATTCCAGTATCTTGATTTTTCAAAGCACTGCTAGGTATTACATAGGTCTAGGTATGGGAGGGGATCCGGTAAATATTTTTATTCCGTCGAGGCGCTTCTAATGAGTACTACAACATGTTTTCGAGGAGAAATAAGAAAAATATCAATACTTTAGGATTGAAAAAAAAAAACGATTAACTAGTGCTATGGGAAGTTGTATACAGCGTAAGTCCTGATGAAACAATATTGTATGTGGCATCTGATCTGGGTCTATACGGTTTTCAAAGGCCTCTCTGTCCCCCCACCCCCCCCCCCCACCCCCACGAGGAAAAAAAAACGGAGTAGTAATATTAACTGCAAGTATAATCCAAGGAAAATGACATTTTATTCATATTTGCATATCACCCAACACAGGAGTACTATGGATCTCTCCAATTAAAGGCAAGATTTATTATGTGACCATTGTAGTTCCAGATCAGTATGTACATACATTGTTCACTATTAGAATGTGCAGTGTCCATTCAATATGCAGTGCAGACTCATCAAATAAAGCGGATTCACAGCCTGGTACACTTATTTAGTTGCAATTCAACATTTTCGCAATATATCTCCACTGAAGTGTTTGAAATGTTAATTCTGGGTGCATGAGCGTTCGAGTCTGACTGTTTATGTGCACTGATATGAAATGACAAATCATGCCCTAATACCACAATAAACAGTAGGGTATAAACTAGGGGTGCGCGGTAAAACTGGTGCACCGGTAAACCACGGTATTTTCATCCGGCGGTACGTACCGCGGTACGTTTTGGCCATACCGGTACTTTCGGTATGTTCCGGACTTTTTCGGAAAATTTCTAAAAGCCAATACTTGTTATATACGAACCGCTCGATCGATTTACAATGCTGAGAATACAGGTAATTCCTATTCATCACTGGTGACTATTTTAGATCCGTGACGTATTCTTTGCGGAATTCTATAGCTGATTGGTTAAATTTTGGGATCGCACTGAGGCGAAGGCAACATGGCTGACATGTTCATAAGACATCGGTAACCTCAGAGTCGGTAACAAGTCAGTAATTTCTGATTTTCTCTTTTTATCAACACAAACCTGTCAAAACTGTTTCACCGTTTTCCTTTGGATCAAAAGCGTGAGCTGTCCGGCATCACCGGTACAGATCCGTACCGGTAGGATTATGCCTGACCGATCCCTATATGCGAACAACAACAGATTATTAAGGTACTTACTTAATAGTGAACTTACTCTTTTTTGCGCGAAGGTAAATTCCGCAGGAAATTTGAATTTTGCCCCAAACATTGTCTGCAGGTTAGCATGCAGCAGAGGGTGTCTAAAAGCCAACAGGTACATAAGGATGGGAATCGGGAAAAGTACTAAAGCTACAAATGGATAAGACATGGTATAAAGGGCTACAAAAGCTACCAAACTAGAAAATAGTTCAATTTTGTGTCTTAGATAATGTATCAAATGATATATCGAATATCGATCATTTTGTATCGATACATATAATATCGATCATTTTGTATTGATACATATATCGTATCGATAATTCTTTTGTATCGATACATATAATATCGATCATTTTGTATCGATACATATATCGTATAGATAATTTTGATCGATACCCAGCACTATTCGTTAGAGGAGTAACGATTCATCGAAAGTACGGTTCACCGCGGTACGAAGCTGGCGGTTCGGTTCATGGTCCGTTTTTTGGTAATTTCGGTTCGGTTCACCCAAAAAAAATTCTTCGAATGACAAAATTAAGAACAAAAATAGCAGAGAAACTGCTTAAATGTTGTTTTTATGCTGAATCCTACTTAATTTTGCTTTATTGATACATTAATTATCGATGTACGCGTCTTCTTTTACCTTACGACAACTACCGTATTCCGTTCGGCTAAAAAGCACTCGCAACAATAGCCTGTTCGGCCCATAAAAATATCTCAATTTTCGAGAAAGAAATATTGTTTTAATGATTAAATCTTCCATAACATGGTTCTGTATTAGCTTCTTAACAGATTTCGAATGAAATAAAAAAAAGTCAGACATCTAAAAAATATTAAGTTTACAGTTATTTTTACGGTGCCGAACGCTCCTGTCATGAATGCCTTAAGGCTGAATCCAAAACCTTGACCTTCGAAATTTTTGTCACAGCTGATCGCGGCAAACTCAAGCGAAAGAGCGGAGAAAATGAGCATGTTTAGGGGCCAAAAAGACAGAGAACCGAACGTGGTTGACCCGCCAGCTTCTTTTAAGTCGCTAGTACTTTTGGATTTGTTCAAATTACGTCCTACAAAGGAGTCCCAGAAACTGACAAAACCAAAAGTATTTGCAAAATTTGCAAAGGGTCAGTGTCGTACAGTAGTGGCAATACCTCTAATATGTCGACTTATATGAAAAAGAAACACCCAGAAATAACCCTTCAAAAACCCGAGTTAAAACCTAAGAATCTAACAGCTGAACAAGCTTATAGCATGGCCAGGCTGTGTGTGTGTCAGTCTGCCTGTCTGATTAAAAGTATCACGATGCGTATCGTATCGTGAGGTAAGTATCACGATACGTATCGTATCGTGAGGTAGGTGTATTGTTACACCCCTACTATTCGTTTGTGTTGATGTTTTACGGCCCAGTCAATCCAACGGGGTCATGTCGAGCGTGATCAGTTTACCTAGCCACACGTTTACTGGGCAGGCTTAGTCCTCTGTTAACCAGTATTGTGCACATTCTTTCGCCAGAAACTGATAAGTGCCCTTCTTGAATCAGCTGAAGGGAGAGAATGACCGTAGAAAATATTTCATGATCAATCTGAATCAGCTGAAGGGAGAGAATGACCGTAGAAAATATTTCATGATCAATCTCCACTAAAGAATGTTGCCGACCTCGGCGGGGGTCGAACCTGCAACCTCCTGGTCTCCAGTCGGACGGCGCATCCAACTGAGCCACCGAGGCCGGCTCCAGCACTATTCAATATATTCTTTGATATTTTATGCATGCATTAAAGAATGTTAAATATGTAATATTTGGAAAAAAGCATTTTTGTTTGTTTGTGTTGAGGTTTTACAGCCCAGTCAACCCAATGGGGTCATGTCGAGCACGGTCAGTTTGCCTAACCACACGTTTACTGGGCAGGCTTAGTCCTCTAAGCGGTTAACCAGTACTGTGCACATTCTTTCGCCAGAAAACTGACAACTGCCCTTCTTGAATCAGCAGAAGGGAGAGAATGACCGTAGAAAATATTTCATGATCAATCTCCACGAAAGAATGTTGCCGACCTCGGCAGGAGTTGAACCCGCGACCTCCTGATCATCAGTCGGACGGCGCATCCAACTGAGCCACCGAGGCCGGCGAAAAAAGCATTTTACATATCAAATCAAATAAATAGTTTTGTCTAAACCCAAACAAATTTAGGATGGTCACCGAGTAAGACAGGAACAACAATAAACAAATGACATCACAGGTGTCACACTGGTTATTCAGAGGCCATTAACGATATAAAGAACTGATCCTTTGTTAAGTGATCACATACACTCATCTCGTATCTCTCCTTAGAATCACACCCACCACTCCCAGCTATGTTAGCTTCCCCCTGATAACATGTGCGGTGTTGTATATATCCCATTACCATTTTACGCGAGATTTGCAGGGACGAATTTCAATTTTGACAGTTTGAGGGGGAGAATGTCACCGGATACAGATTTACAACAGACATGTACGGCCTTGCGGTACAAAACAGCTTTATTAGCAACCCAGGAGAGTGCAGGACTGAGTCCTGCGGGCAGGGTTCGATCCCTTGGACGGGGAGCGAGATAAATTGCATATTTTACACCCGTTACAGCGTCAAACATGTAGTAAATACTCTCAGGTATATTTAATAAAAGTTTGTGTGACCGGTTCAGGAGTAATAAAATTTATTAAGATTTTATGATCGCTTCACTATCAAATATTTATTTCACGGAGAATTTCCTCAAGTTTGAAATAGGGCTTTATTGTATCCTCTTTGGTTAAATATCAGATTATAAGGAAGTTTACATCTTAAAGTTGCTGTTTCCGCAGATGTGGAAATAAAAAAACAATCGTTTACCTTTAGGTAATAACGCTAAACAATTACTCTCTAGAAGTTCAAGGATTTTTGGTACGGTAACGTGCTTTGGAATCGAAAGAATCAAAATGGCGATAGCGGTTTAGCGCATGCGCATTCAGAGGGACCATCCCAAAGCATCGTTAAAATACACCAAACCACCCCAAAGCATCTTTAAAATACCCCCAAACCACCATCACCGGGGGTGGGACTACTCTAAATTTTGTCTGCTACGGTATACGGACAAAATCCCTCCCGGACGAAAGCCCTTCTGCTCATTTTTGGGAGGGATTATGTCCACCTATACAAAAATGAGCAGAAGGGATTATGTCCGGGAGGGATTTTGTCCTACACTACATAGGCTTGGCCCCAGCATCTATTGTCCTTTCGACACGTCTCAGAAGGGCGTTTTTGCCGTTTGATTTTAAATGAAGGTATTTTGTTCTGATTGGCAATATCTTATCAGACTCTGAGTTATCAGAAACCGTGTGTGTTTTCTGTTCCTGTGTTCTGTTCTTGGACCCAATATAGGTCCGAGGTTCTGTTCTAAAAAAAATTGCAGTAATATTAATTTAACGGCAGAAAATTCTTTTATACTTCTTACAATACCCCCAAAATACCGAGAATTTTGATAGACCCCAAAAAATAAAATAGTCAGTTTTGAAAGTGACCCCCACACAAAAAAAGGTAGTAGATCTACCCTAAAATACAAATAGCTACTTTTCCCCTTACCTCGCACCCCCCCCCCCCACCTCCCCCATCACACACACACACACCAGCACCCCCTCTCTCTCTCTCTCTCTCTCTCTCTCTCTCTCTCTCTCTCTCTCTCTCACACACACACACACACACACACAAAGTAGAGTTCAAATTTTCTACCCCCACCTCCCAAATAGTCCTAGCCAATACAGCAGACAAAACAGTATTCCTTGGGTGGGGCAGGGTTGACTAGTGGGATGGGGGTAGAATGAAGTCATCTAGATATGGGGAGGTGCGCGCGCGCGTGTGTGTGTGTGTACGTAGGGGTGGGGTGTAGAGTAGAGTACCCCAAACCGCCTAGCAAATCACCCCACCCAGATAACAGCCCAAACAACTGGCAGTATGGTTGTAAGACTGTATATAGAGTAGAGTATGATATGCTAAGTTAGGGTACATACTTATGCATTGCACCCTAACAGCCTAAGGCAAAAAAAAATATCCTTAGTTTCCAGCTGGCTCCACACAAGAGCATTGTTTTCCATTGGTTCTGTTACTTAATGTGACACGTGGAGGTGTGACTTGGACTTGCTGCCACGTACAGATACCTGTAAATACCAATATAAATCTTAACATATATCTGTGTGAACTATTTAATTTGATTTTATACTATATTCAATCCTTACATACACTAAGAGGGCTTACATACACTAAGAGGGTGATTTGGTGTATTTAAGGGTGGTTTGGGGTGTATTCCGATGCACCGCGCGCTGCAGCAAAATTTGATTGGCTAATCATGGCTTGTTGGGTTACCCTGATCGAAGCGGTAAACCCGATACCATATGGTATTATGGTATACCATGTTGCCTGCTACAACAGCATAACCTCAATAACCTAAGACCTGTTGAACTGAATAACTCCAGACGTATAGGGTGGTTTAGATGACAACATCGCTGAAGGTCACAAATCAAAACAAAAAGGAAAGAAAGAATAAAAAGTAAATTAAAGCAGACGCCGGGTAATTGAAAAGGGATCCGCACAAAGACTTGGGTAGCATTGATCATTAGTGAGTTAATATATTTTACAAAAGTATAGTTTAATTAATTGTTTTACAAAGGTATAGTCTTATACGGATATGCGCACTGTAGTCCGTGGAACTCTTTGAAACTGCCCATTTACGTCTAGTGGACACTTCTACAAAAGGTCTATTTCCAATAGCAGGGTGTCTGATTAGTTTTTATTTTTAATATGTTTTATATGTTTTATAGAAACCCTGTAGTTAATGCAAATAATGTAGGCCCTGATCAGACGCTGCAGTCTGTGGCGTCGGATCTGGATCGTGTGTACACTATTTGCTTGGCAATTAAAATTTTGAGACTAAAATGGGTTATTTGATTGATTTCTGATCATATTTAACAGAATATTTCCCTGACTGTAATTTTATTATTAAAAGCCACTCGGTAGACTGGCCATTCTAATTAAAAAAGGTCACCCTTATACATATTGTATAACTAACTAACAGAATGAATAAATAAATAAATTTGGTCTTAACAGATAGGCAGACACGGGTACCCACACTCAAAAACATAGAGTGTGGGTACCCGTTAGAACCGCCTCGCCGAGGCGGTTCTAACGAGTACCCACAATCTATGTTTTGAGCAGAAATATGAAAACTATCAGAGTTTTTTTATCTGAAAATTTTCAGTTTTTGGAGGTGAAATTTTCTATATATTTGAATAGGCGTGTTTTCGTAATGGAGTTCCGAATCTGCCAGAGAATTCACGCAGTCTGATCTTGTCATTCGCCTTTCCACTTTTTGTTTTGACTTTATATCAAACATGACGACACTGTACCATTATATGATAGCAATCGTTGGTAAAACAATGGAGTGACGGAAAGATCGCCTAGTTACAGAAAAGTCTACCTATTACATAAGTGCAGGCAGTCATTCATTTATACTTAATGTCTTTGCCGAACACTGTAAACCAGTTTATTCTAAAACAGCCCTTTAAATACTAATAGGTCTGTCCAACTTCTAAGATAGAAGAATCCACTTGCCATAAAGGAAGTCAAGGGATTGGATAAACTTGATAGATTTTCCACAATTTTACAGAAGAGTGGTGGGTGGGGGTGGGGTGGGGTGGTATCTTTTGTGACTATAATAGATTAATATTTGTTTTTTCTTTGCTTTACTGTACACCAAATCCCTTCTGAAAAAGCCAGTGCTCTAAAAGGGATAGGAACTAATTTGCGTCCAATGGGGTGTATGTTCTTTACAAGAGTACACACCATTTCAGAAGGGAACTAAAGCAATTTTGACAGAGTTACACCTTGAAAGTGTATTTTTTCTCCTTAACCCTTTCATCCCTGCAGACCAGGCCCCGAGGTAATAAAACTTTTTATGCCCAACTCAGCTGAGCATGAAATTTTCTCTGCTAATAAATATGAAAATGCCAACAGTAGTTGGCATTTTCATATTTATTAGCAGAGAAAATTTCATGCTCAGCTATGTTTAGCAAGAAAGAATTTGAAATTGTTAGTAATTTGAGATTTATTAGTAGGACAAATTCATGCTCAGCTGAGTTGAGCATAAACAAAGTTTTTTATAACCTCCGGGCCTACACAAAACACAGGGTAGGTCCATCAGGATCTACACTATTTGCCATTTTATTATTGCTGTTTGACTAGACGTTTGTTTACATGTACAACAATGGGTATGTCCAAATTCAGAGAAAGATGAGCCTTTTTTTTTAGGAACTCAGGGGTAAAAGAGATAAATGTGCATAATGTTTTACAGGTATGTGACTACAATACTGTATTGTAGTACACAGATGTTGACTTGTATCCCAGCTGAAAGCAACACCACCACCAATGGGCCGTTTATAGAAACCTCACCTGACAACGTCACCGAGTACTTTGTCGTAACAGGAAATACAACTGAATGGTTTCTTGCTGGTAACTTCGAAGTAGTCACTTCCGGTACTAGTGAAAATGGTACACAGCATTACGTTAATGAAACTACAGACTCTACCTCTACATCGGGTTTTACGATCCACCAAGAAGCTGGAGTGATTTCGAAAACACAATATGAGTTTTTACATCATATACAATGGCTATTTATAATCCCAACAACTTCACTAATTGGCGTTTTTGGAAATGTATATGGACTTTGTTTTCTCATCTTTAGTCATCGCGGACAATCATTTCTCTTACTTCTGTTGGCTTTAATTACAACTGACTTAGTTTATCTTTTCACTCTTCTGATACAGTCGTCTTTGGAAATTTTGGAACATTACAACAAAGAATTAGCAGATTATGTCAAATGCCATGTTTTATGGAATCTTCGTGTCGTGCAGTGGATTGCTTTCAGCACGTGTACGCACCTTATTACGTTGATGGCATTTGAACGTCTCGTGCATATTATACACCCATTTTGGGTAAGAAAATCGAAATTCAGCAAACAAACGATTGTAGTTATTATATGCATGTTTATCTCCAACATTACAATGAGGATGCCAGCTTTCTTGACTAATGAACCAAAGGACATTTCAGATCCAAATACCAATGTAACAACATGCGCATCTGTAGCTACACAATGGGCAAAAGAAAATGAAGTAGGATACAATCACTATATTGTAGCGATGTTGGCTATTACCCAGTTCGTTCCACTGGCAGCCACTATAACAGCCAACGTTTCAATAATTGTCTTTTTATCGCGGCACCGTGCACGTCGAGCTATGCTTTTCTCTGATAAAGCCACAAGAGGTGAAAACTACCACCAGTTTATAACCACATTGACGTTGATCATACTCTCAGGTTGTCTAACAATGTCGTTGGTCCCAAATATAACGATGTATGCGCTTTCTTGGTATATACCAGAAATATACGGACGAAATGGACGGGAATATTATACGGAAAAGTTTGTAAGTGAATTGAGCTATTTGATACGGTCCTGTAGCGCGTCCTCAGATTTCATCATCTACATACTTATGTCGAAAATGTCGAGAACGATGCTACTTCGCTTCATCAGGAAGAAGTGTTGCTCTTGCTTAGGTGATGAGGTAGGTTTAGAGAACGACTCCAGGTCTAAATATAGAAGTTGTACGGCTGACAATACAGAACAGTCTGAAACATTTTAAGTGGAATGGATATACATGGTAGAATTTCCGCAGTTTCCGTCAAGGCAGACAAGTTTTGTGACTTGATGTTTGCTTTCCTGTACACAAATGCCGTTCCAAAATGGGGTCTACTCTAAAAGCTCCCTTTTGGGAGCAATTGCTTTCCTTTTAGAGCACACCCCTTTTCAGAAGAGGAAAGAAAAACAAATTTGACAGAGTTTATACACAAATTGAGTATTCGTACTCTGAATAAAGTTTGTAACGATTCTTATTATTCATTATACTCTCTGACAGTCAAACAATTTCGTTGGTCCCAAATATAACAGTGCTTGTGCTTTATCGGGACCTACCAGCAATGTACAAACCAACTGGATGAGAATTTTTATACGAAACAGTTTACAACTGATTTTGATTTGAGCTATTTAATTCGGTTCTGAAGCGCGTCGACAGATTTCATCGTCTATATACTGATGTCGAAGATGTCGAGAACGATGCTACTTCTCTTCGTCAGGAAGAAGTGTTGTTCTTGCTGAGGCGATGAGGCAGGCTTAAAGAATGACTCCCGGTCTGAAAATAAAAGTAGTACGGCTGACAATACAGAACAGTCTGAAATATTTTAAGGGGACTAGATACACATGGTAGATTTACCGCCATTTCCGACAAGGGAGACAACGTTTGTGACTTCCTGTTTGTTGCCTGCATAGCAAATCCCTTTGAAAAGGAGTCTGATCTAAACAGAAGGAATTTTTCCTTTAGGGAGAAAATTCTTTCCTTTCATAGCAGACCCCTTTTCAGAAGGGGCCAAAAATGTGACAGAGTTGCCTCCCATGAATGTAATTATTCCCCTTAAAGCGTACTCTGAATAAAGTTTGGATCGATACTGGATGTTGAGCATACTCTCAGGTTCTCTAACAATGTCTTTGTCCCTAATATAACTGTGGGTGTGCTTTCTCAGTACTTACCGGCAATATACGGACTGAATATACGGGAATATTATACAGAAGGGTTAAAACTGAATTGAGCTACAGTCGACTCTCGTTATCTCAAATTCCAAGGGACTCGCTGAAACACTTCGAGATATCCTTACCTCGAAATATCAGAGTTGCAGAAGTGAGGAAAACAATAAATCGAACAACCACATTTAACAAATGAATAAGTAATTTAACTCCTGAAATTAGAGACATGTTGAAAATATTGTGGAAAAGAGGAGAAATTGCTCCTTAGGAGCAATTTCTCCTCTTTTCCACAATATTTTGTTACCTGTTCTTAGATTTCGATGTTAAAACAAGGACCAGAATTTCACTTCGAGGTAAGCGGTTATTCGAGATAAGCGAGGTCGTGATAACGAGAGTCGACTGTATTTAATACGTTCCTGTAGCGCGTCAATAGATTTCATCATCTGCATACTGATGCGACGCTGCTTATTACGAAAACAAGCCTATTCACTGAAAACCACCTAAAGAATGAACATTTTTAAGGCAAAATTCTGATTTTTTTTTTATATTTCTGCTCAAAACATAGATTGTGGGTACTCGTTAGAACCGCCTCGGGGAGGCGGTTCTAACGAGTACCCCGAGGCGGTTCTAACGAGTACCATAATCTATGTTTTTGAGCAGAAATAAGAAAAATAATGTATACCCCTGTAAACCCCAGTTTTACTATATAAAAGTGGGGTTTAAGGGGGTCAAAATGATATAGGCATGTTTTCGTGATGTACTTCGCTTTATCGGGAGGAAGTGTTGCTCATGCTTAGATGATAAAGCCGGTTTAGAGAACGACTCCTAGTCTTAACATAGAAGTAGTGCAGCTGTCTGAAACATTTTAAAGGGACTGGCTAGATTTATCGCCTTTTCCACCAGAGGCGACAACGTTCTGACGTCCTGTTTGCTTTCCTGTGCACCAATTCCCATCTGAAATTGGGATTACGCTAACAGGAAAGAATTTGCTCCAAATGGGAGAAATTCTTTCCCTTTATAGTAGTTAGAAAGTTCCTTTATGTGGCGCGGGAACAAACTTCCATTGACGCATTTTCGAGCTTGTTCCCTAGATTACCACCCGCCCGTGAAATAGAAGTGTATTATATATCATATGAAAATATTAACATTCTTAGTGCATTTACAGAAAAAAAAAAAAAAAAAAAAAACACCAAAAAAAAAAAAAAAAAAAAAAAAAAAAAACAACAACAAAAAAAACAACAACTGTATTTAATTGTTGGGGCTTTATGTTGTTCATACTTAAATATTAACATTTTCGATTTAAGACTCTTAGAGAAACCTATAGAACCCAGTGTAGTTCATTCCTCAATAAACGCAGTGGATCACGCGAAGTGACGTGACGTCAAAACAACTGACGCTTTCGGAGATTTGATTGGACGCTGCTACTGTTGCCGCTCTTAAGCTATCCAAATTTATTTTATTGTCAGCAGTGAAATATGTATGTATATCTGATGAAAATAAAACTGGTATCAATCACTAGTGAATTGATATCGTATCATTTCACTGTAGTGACTGATACGATTTATATTTTCACTCCTCGCTTTGGACGACTTCGGTTTTCTTCACTGTTTCAGAAGTGGATGTTACCTCCACTTCAGATTTTTGAACACCTCTAACTTCTTTGTTTCTGAACTAAACTATCAAGTGTTGGTATGCATTTTCTTAGTTAGAATGTAAGGAACATTTTGGTATCAAAATTATTTTGATTCGCCGAAACTTTTTGTTTTTGTTTCTCCAGCGGTTGAGCGTCGACGCAATGACGTTCATGTTTTGTTTGGTGACGTTACTTATGACGTCAGAAACGCGCATTGACGTGTAAATAATAAAATAAAAAGAAAATTTACTCTTTTTCAGTGAATACCATAAACATTTTCATCTCGTGTAATGAAAACATTCAAATTTTCACTCGTGCTTCGCACTCGCGAAAATACTGATGTTTTCATTTCACTCGATGACAATATTTATGGTATTCACAGTTAAAGAATAAATATCCTCTATATAATCCGCCTGTCCTTAATGCAGCCTGTAATGTGAAGTTCTCTCCAAGGTACGCGAGAAAAATAATGTAAATATAAGTAATGAACTTGATTTATCCGAAATTTATTGAGGTATGAACGACAGTGGGTCGCTAACAAAGTTTACATGAACCCCTTCGGGGTTCACTGATTCACTTTGCACACGACCCACTGCGGTCAAACCTCAATGAACTTCGAAAACAAATAAAATTCATTTCTTAAATGAATACTTTGACTCACGTGACGTCACATGAATATTAAGTGACGTCAAAATAAATCCTGTTTCTCTCCTATATGACTGGACGATAGTGACGTTATGCTGTAAACGACGCTTTTCCGCTGTTAAAGGAAAACTGCGTGCAAGTGTTTTCTTGTTTCAATTTTTATTCTCGAACCAGATTTTGTCGTCAAATAATGGTTGGAAAATAATATGAATTTAATTAATAAAGGCAATCCTTTTAACGTTCATTGACATATGAACAGCATTGGGTCACGAGCAAAGATTACATAAACCCCAATTATTTTGCTCGTGACCCAATATTGTTCATATTTCAATAAACGTTAAATAAATTACCTTCATATCTTAAGTTAAAAAAAAGAAAAACAACAACAACAACAAACTTAGTGAATTTTTATTTTCGATAGCCGTTAGGCCATTTTTTGGAAGAAACTGCCCTTTTGGCTTTCTGCTTGTAGTGTTTTGATTGTGGTGCCGTTGCTTTAGTGCATCCTTCTTTCCCTTTGGTGTCTTGGGACGGACGGTGTTAGGTAGATGTATCGATTCCTGGGCCCAGTTGTTCAAAGCGTCGTTAGCTTAACGAGCTCGTTAACTGTTTCAGCAGATTCAATGTACAATATTCTGATATTTTTGCAAAAGCTACTCACATTTTTCAGCATAAAATTTCAGCATATTTGCGTATCACTTGATGTAAATTTTAACGACTCGTTAACTAACGACGTCGATAGTTTTGAACAACTGGGCCCTGATCATTGCCCTCCTGTCTATTTGGAATTGTATTCTGGCTTTATTTTCATACATTTTTGAGACATAATTTTGGCTTTGTTATCGTCATTCTACAGTTTATATCAAAAGGCAATAAAACAGGCTGAATGTGATAAATTTGTTGTTTTTATATCCTTTATTTATTGTCATTTTAATATATTTTTTACACATGTTTAGTTCAGAAAGAAGTCCTATGTGCGGGTTTACTGTTTGCCAGCCATTTTGCGAGTTTCCGTTTGCACTTTTGTTTAACTATAATAAACGCGCGGCAGCCAGTCTGCTTACATGCCCTGCAATTTCTCCCTCTGCGCGTGACAGCAGCTCGAGTTTCATTTCTGCGTCTTAACCCTTAAAGCGCCAATCACAACTGCAGCAGACGACATTTTGAAATATGTTTTTATTTATTTTTCAAAGACAGCAAGTTTTGACATTCCATGTGAATCGTCAGCAGACGATTAACATTTCCATGTGAATCGTCAGCAGACGATTCACATGAGATGTCAAGACTTATATTCTTTGAAATATAAAAAAGATAGAATGTCGTCTGCTACAAATCTTGCTTTACGTTTTAAAGGCTGAATCAGGAAAAACATTCAGGAAGACGTATTGAGAAACAGTAGCCATTTTGCTTTGCTCTGTGGTTAACGAAGACAATGACAAGCCTGTGTATACATGTACTTGCTAGGCTGCCCTTAAGTCACTAGCAACTCGAAGTTGTATGCAGTGATAGACACTGCCGATAGAAGGCTGCAGGTCGCCCAGACACGTGCATGTCCTCACTGTTTCTTTGTGGTAAGTGGTTGTTTCTTGCTGTTTGCATCAAAGGCGCCCGGCGCTTATTTCCTATTGATCATCAACAGCTAATAGGAAGTAACTGAGGTATTAACCCTAAATGAGCGAACACTCTAATCCTTCTTATATTTGACCTAAAATTTAACAAGTGCATTTTACGACCAGCTGATGTGTCTAAATTCTGTTGGATGAGTGGCAAACAGTGTAGACCCTGATCAGACGCAGCTCAACGCGGCGTCTGATCTGGGTCTACACTTTTTGCTCAGTCAATCTGTGCGAAAACATGGCAAATACGGTACACCAGGAAACGTTTTACGTTAGTTGTTTTGATATTCCCAACATCGAAAAAAATATCTTCAGAAAATGTAATAAATGGTGTGAGCCTCATCTTGAGAAAATGGTCCTTGTGATTTGAGTCCATGAACTCACCGGCACAGTGACTCAATTGGTAGTGTCCGCTTTGAAGCCAACTGATCTGGATCTGCACTGTGTGTCATTAAATACGTGAATTTCTATCAAAAACCTGCATCAAGTAATCTGATTGGCTGGAAATTAGAAGTGGGCTTGGCATCTTAATTTATTCAGCATGAGAAAGGGTAAGAAAAAAAAAAAAAAAAAAAAGATGGCACTAATTGCTCTTTCGCTTGGCGCTCCGCATTAAGGAAGTAGAGATAGGAATCAGAACTAGTCATCCCAGTGTCGGTATAATGTGACTTGTTGGAATATCCTGCCATGTGTCTGGGCATGATATTTCAGTAAAGTAAGCAATGAGCTCCAGACACCGTCGCGATATGACTGAAAGATTGTTAAATAATACAAATTGATTCTTCACTGTTTTTGTAATGTTGATCTTACCAAAGCCTGGCTCCAATATGAATGGCTTACTTGAATCATCTGCAAAGTCTGAACACACAGGATAGCGCGTTCTGGGTTATGCTCACAAAAAAAAAAAAACAAAAAAAAACAAACAAAAAAACAACAACAAAAAACAAAAAACACACACACACAGATATTTCATACATAGAGAGTCCGAACCGACAAGAGCTTAATGCCAATAACTATGAAAATGACTGTAGTCGAGTTAGACCACAGCAATTTGCTTTTGCTCAGTCGCTCATCTGATCTGTTCAGCATATTTCAATAACCTCGTTTATACGGGCAAACATTGTTTGGATATGAAAATATCTTTCAAAAGTATAACCGAAGTTTATTTTTTAAAGAAAAATAGTAACAAGGACTAAAATTATCAATTGAAATAGAGCATTGGAGAAGATTTCTAAGAGAAAATGCAAACTAGTTGAATCCATTGTATTCTAGATTGTCAAAAGCTCCAAAAGAATAAACTTGATTTGATTCGATCTTTACTAAAAATCTATGCCTATTTTATTGATAGCAGTGGTACACCGTGTTTTTTCTTTTTTTCTTTTTTTTTTGTCATAATGACCTGGGCCCAGTTGTTCAAAGCGTCGTTAGTTAACGAGCTTGTTAAGGTAATTTCGTTAACTGTTTTAGCGGATTCAATACACAATATTCTGAAAGTTTTTGCTGAAAAAATATCAGTAGCTGCAAAAGCTACTCACATTTTTTTAGCAAAAAATTTCATTTGCGTATCACTCGATGTAAATTTTAACGAATCGTTAACTAACGATGTCGTTAGCTTTGAACAACTGGGCCCTGGGCCCTGATCCTCAACGCGAACCAGATTGCGTACCTTTTTTCATGTGTGTCCGACGAAGACTCAAATCAGCCTGCGCTTCTGCGCAGTCCGATCAGAGTCTTTGTTGTCCGCATGAAGAAACTTTGAATCCTTTGCTATCAAAGATGCGTCAAGTGAAGATTCTGATCTGACTGTGCGAATCTTCACTGGTCGAACATCCCCGAAGAAACGTTATCTAGCGTTGAGATTCACCTGGTATAAAGATTCTATATTTGATGTGTAACGCATATAAAGGGCCTGCCTTATGCAATATACGGAAAACGTAGGCCCTGATCAGCCTGCGCATCCGTGCAGTATAACCTGGGTATTCTCTGTCCGTCGACATATAGTACAGTATCCATTTATTCTGTAAGCGGGCAACGAAGGTCCTGTTTCGCGCAGGCTGAACAGGGCCTGCGCTGTCCGCATATTGCATAAGGGCCCTTTTCGTGCGTTGCGCATCATTTACTATTTACGGGCATAAGAAGTTCCATCAACCTTGACCTGGACTATCTGCATTTGATGAAAATCTATGAAATATAAAGTTTTGTTTTTGAGGTTAAAACAAGGAGTAAATTGAACAACGGCAACGGCAGCAAACAAAGTACCCGTGTTAGAGGTATAATGCATTATTTTTGAGGGCGTTTACAGGCTACAGCAGAAATTTTGTTTAATCCTAAATTTGAGCATGTTATATACTCCTGATAAAAGACGAAACCCAACTGGCACGCAACGTTGAGACAACGTCGCATTAACGTCGATGCAACGTCATGACGTTGCATCGACGTTGATTCGACGTTGTACAAACGTAGTGTGTCTGCTGGGAATGTGATACTGTTGAGCCTCCATTAAAAGGCATTTTACCAGCGACGCTATCTCAATAACATTCGGATCTCTGTACTAGTTATGTAAGTAGTATGGGTGTCCAAATATTTAGGGTATGCTATTTAAAGTCATAGTTATTTCAGTCACTGTAGCAGTGACTGCGACTTAAAACAGAACTAGTTTAGTGATTTTGGATAAATCAGAATAAAAATGTGAACTACTCAAACATTTTACGGATTCGATGTACCACATTCCAATCGGCTCCACGGGAAGCTGTTTAGTTTTCAAATTGATCCCAAACGATCATGGCAGTTGTTGAATGTATTGTTAACTCTTGTCCTGCTGAGCCCGGATATGTCCTGCCTTTGCAAACAGTGTAGATCCAGATCAGTTGGTTTCTGAAGAAGCCAACTGATCTGGATCTGCACTGTTTGCCATTAAGTATGTGAATTTATAGCAACAATCTGGATCAAGTAATCTGATTGGCTGAAAATTAGAAGTGGGTGTGACATCTTAATGTATTCAGCAGGACAAGGGTTAACTGACATGTTTTGAAAATGTTCAAATGATTCTTGAGTGGTTCTAAACGTTTCTCCGATGGTTCAGAATGTTTCTCGGGTAGTTCTGCGGGGCATGATAAAATTTGTTTCCCAGTGTTTCATAATGCGAAAATAGCCAAGTGCCGTCGACATAGACTAGGACTAGGCTGCCATCGACACTGTTACAGTGATTTTAGCCAATGTAGCCTCATGTGACCACAAAGTTATTTTGATTGGTTGCCACAGTAACAGTCTGTTTCAAAACTGGTTGCCACAGCAACAATCTGTTTCAAAACCACCGGACATTTTCAAACACAATCTTTTATGAAATGATGAGCAGGATATCATTAAAAGATAAGCGTGTGCGATACAGCTAAAACCAAGTTTTGGTTTGCATGCTAATTGCTTTAGTTCAATCTGCCAAGTAAAACTTCACACTGTTTCCATTAAAATAATTGCCTATTACAAAAGAGAACAGATAAAAACAAGTTAATGATGTTTTACACATAAAGGTGAAACACGCAACTACAGTAAACTCCAAAGAGACGAACACCGGTGGCTAGTTCAAAGGCTTCAGATTACCATTGACTTTCCCATATCTATTTCATACATTTTTGCAAATGTTCTACTGCCTAGGTTAATCTTGTTTGTTTTAACTTTAAATGGTCATTACATGGTCTTTGCCTGATAGCTGTCCCTCTAAAATCTTCAAAACAAGAAACAGAACGTTAGGTCATGTAATGTAATCGTGGGTGCCATATATGAGTTATGCTAATCACACATCAAATACGAGAATTATACCGAACCTAGCTTAAGCGGAAGTAACTACCAAGACTGTTGATATAATAGCCGTGCATCTGATAACGGGCAGAATAGAATGAAATGTTTTATTATCTAATTATGGCCTCTTTCGGGTATACAATTAACAAGATCGTTCGCTTCCACCGATTTCGCCCTCAAATGAAATGTTTCAGCAAATAAGATAATTCATCAAGACATTAAATAAGGAGCCTATAAAGTATTGGTGCGTCCAGTCCTAGAGTAAGGCAGTTAGGTTTGGGACCCCAAGGTGTAGTCAGGAAGAAGTGGATGGCGTGGAAAAGCGCGCAGCCAGACTTGTAACAGGAAATTACAATTATTGTTAAAGAAGCAGCTGAATATTTCGCCCTCAAATGAAATTATACTTCCGCAAGTATACGAGAATGTATAAATTTTCTTTATTGAAAGATTTGAAAAAATGATAAAGACTCATCCAGAAAAGGCGATTAATGCTTACTAAGAAATATCATTTTAATGCAACATTTAGACGGGTTCTAATTATTTTGCACATAATTCCATCTGATTAAACGGCAGAAAAAAAACTTTTTGGGTGGGTTCACTATATTCGCTGATACCAAAATAGCCAGAATATTCAGTAAAAGGTCATACTTCAAATGTGCGATAGACTTTGACGTGCATATTCATTGTAAATATTAGCTAGCAAGATATATCTCTGCACATGCAGAGCATAACCTAAACCATGTGTGAGTGAATAGGTACAGATAGAGCAGATATCACCAGTGTTGTCATTGTGTACACCAACCGCAGATGGATCTAGATATGTAGTATCAGTCTCAGAAACCATTACGAAAACATGCCTATTCAAATACAGAAAATTTCACCTCCAAAAACTGAAATTTTTCATAAAAAAGCTCTGATATTTTATAATATTTCTGCTTAAAACATAGATTGTGGGTGCTCGTTAGAACTGCCTCGCCGAGCACCCACAATATGTTTTTGAGCAGAAATAAGAAAAATAATGTATACCCCTGTAAACCCCAGTTTTACTAAATAAAATTGGGGTTTAAGGGGATCAATATTATATAGGCATGTTTTCGTGATGTCCTCGTCTTTCACATATGTCACTGCCAACTAAATTACGTACCCTGAAGTCATGGGTTTTTGACGCGCTTAAACATTATTTAGTAGTGTGTTCATTTCTCCAGAAGTACACCATATCTTTACATGTCTTTATGCAAGATAGTCATGGACTACTAGTACATTATTTAACACCATTAAGTTAACTGACCGCACTCGAAATGACCTCAAATGTGTCCAAGGGCCATAAAACTCCAATACAAACAAGGCAAAAACCATTGCAGGTACTTTGACAGAAACGTGTTTGAATTGTTTGTTCAATAGTCATCAACCATGTATACTTTTTGCCAAGGCAACTGAAAGTCTAAATGCTAAATTGAGCTTTTTAGTTCTTGTCGTTTACTCAGGTGAGTCAATGGGTCTCTTGTTATTGATATTTTGACAGATTTTGAGAAGTACCTTTAATGACTTTAAAATGAAAGCATTCCATTATCGAATCAGTTAATATAAATCCAGGACTCCCCTATCTAGTGATCCACATTAGTCAAAATGTTAAAAAAAACTCACAGGAGAATAGTAACTACTTGTATCCAGAAACAAAGTCCGTGGCACTTATTATTTGTGTACAGTCAGAGATAAATTAGACAGTTCGGAGTGAACCAAAACTCGGAAAAACGGGAGTCATTAAGGTTAGTTCATTGAATCTTGATACATTATGCCATCATGTGCGGCATAAGCGTACATGCAATTGCTGAAAGTAAACAACCCGCTAGTTTTTTTTTTTTTTTTTTTTTTTTTTTTTTTTTCTTTAAAGCTAATACTTGTGAATTTATGCCTCTCCAAGAAACTGAAACAGATCTTGTATGAGGTCTCGGCAGGTGTAAGGATACATTGTACCCCGATGATTTTCTATACTATGACCGATGCTGGATTGAAAGCAGGCAAACAACACTTTAGAAACAGGCAAATTAAAACGTGAAACGATTATACCCCGCCATTATCGTGTCATGGAGTGATAACTCAAAAAGTGATGAAATGTACCCAATAGTAATCCCAAACCAGATCTCTACAATATCACTGCACATATCAAGCTGGGTGAAAATCCATTGAGATTTACTTGTTATTGTCCTGAAACGAAGTTTTGGTTGTGTTGCGGGCAGATAACTCTGACAAAAATTGATGAAATAAACCCAACAGCAATATCCACAACAGCAATGCACATATCACATTTGTTGAAAATCTACTGATATTTACTCAAGCTACCGTACGGAAACGAAAAATCAGACGTGTCGCGGGCAGATAACTGGTGAAATTTTCTCATTAATAGTCCCATAACAGATTCCCACAATATCAATGCACATACCAAGTTTGGTGAAAATTCATTGACATTCACTCAAAATATCACTCGGAAACGAAAATATGGACGGATGGACGTATGTCAGTCGGACGGACGGACGGACTGACGGACGAACACGCGGACGACCAACGTGAAACCATAATACCCCGCTACTATCGTGTGGCGGGGTATAAAAATTGGGAATTATTTAATATTCGTAATGGAACCAAACCGGCGCTCTGTAAATTTTGTTTTTGAGTCCCCAGGGAATTCTTCCAATAGCTCCAGAAAACAAAAAAATGGGATATTTTAGAGAAAATTTCTTACCTTATCATGAAAATGTATGTTGTGTGTAATTAGAATCGCCTCATTGAAGTGATTCTAATGAGTACACTAAACGTACCATTATTTTATAGAAGGTGGAAAAGACATTCCTCAATTATCGCCATTTGCTTCCTGACTTGGCGCTATGATTAAAACTTAGTGGTTCAAACTATTTATATCTAGAATAAATTCCCATGATCAAGAAGATGATCGAACCATAGAGGATCGACTGTACGAAGGAAGGTGAACATGAACAGGAATTTGATGCACTTTGTTTATTTGCCACAACTGTTTGTTTATAAGGGAGATAACGTTGTGACTTCCTGGTTGCTGCCCTACATATAAAGCCAAATTTGGTGCGCAGAAAAGCAAACAGTAAGCCACGAACCCATCGAAGACGCAGTGGTGAGATAACGCTACATCAACGTCGATGCAACGTCATTGCATTACGTAAATGTAACGTTGCATAAACGTTATGTGTTCTCTTGGAAAGCTGTCTCCCTTTTAAAGATGGCGGGCAATCTAGCAAGTATATACAGTACCCTTATTGTAGACTATGAGTAGTAATGAGCTTAACTAATTTTACACTGAATACCCGCCCACAACCGTTCTCCAAACTATATAATGGACGAGTCCAATTTCAATTTTAGGTATTCAGGTTATGTGATTTAGACATTCCAAGAGAAAAAAATGGCTAAGATATTTGCAAACATTGGAGAGCCTGATCAGATGCCGCGTTCTGCGGCGTCTGATGTGGTGTGATATGGGTCTGCACTGTTTGCCAATTCCCCTTTTGTGGGTCTCCAGACTACATTATATTTTGGTGCAAGGCGAGCAGCTGTTTTGTAGTGCTTTTCTACTCGTTTCGGAGACCTGTACCCCATCACGTTCGCTTATTGAAGCAATAGTATTATGGAATAAAGTATATTGTTAGAGGACATTCCCATCAAGCTGACATTTTAATTTCTGCATAGCATTAATACAAAAACAGCCTCTTGAGCTGATACATTCAGAGTATTCATGCTTATATAAATCTTCAGAAAGAACAGCCCTATGTGCTCATGAGATGTAACTTTAGTAATAGACTGCTGATCGGCGTACTCAGCAGGGTGATATGGTATTGTAATGTTTTCTTGAGAAATTAAGGGATTCTTTTTTCAGCAGATTAAAGTGAGTGAATAAAATGCTTTTTAACAAACTGGGCCCAGTTGTTCAAAGCTAACGACATCGTTAGTTAACGATTCGTTAAAATTTACATTGAGTGATACGCAAATATGCTGAAATTTTTTGCTGAAAAAATGTGAGTAGCTTTTGCAGTGCAAAAGCTACTCACATTTTTTTCAGCAAAAAATATCAGATTATTGTATATTGAATCCGCTAAAACAGTTAACGAAATGACCCTTAACGAGCTCGTTAAGCTAACGACGCTTTGAACAACTGGGCCCTGATATTTAGTAGAAATATATGTCAAATGAAATCGAAACCCAACAAATACGGTTATAAATTCAGAGTACTCATTAGTCTTTGACCATTTGTTAGTGCGAATGATAACCATCACCTGACCGTTGTCATAACTTTTTACCCTCGCGTTTCTCCCCTTTTATTGTATATTGTCCCAGTAAGCATTCTATGTAAATCTAAAGTGGGCCGTTATCGGCCCGTCAGGGTAGCTGACGGGCCGATAACGGCCCGCTGTGGATTTATAAAGAATGCTAGCTGAGGTAGTGGTCATGGAGATGTGTCCGAATTACAATTAATTGGAACATTTCTTTTTATGGTTGTGTTGCACACTTAGAAACAGTTATGTTTTTAATTTATTTATGCCTCGAGCTCATTTG
The DNA here is from genome assembly GCA_964016985.1 of Anodontia alba. NCBI lineage: Eukaryota > Metazoa > Mollusca > Bivalvia > Lucinida > Lucinidae > Anodontia > Anodontia alba. The sequence goes on along the minus strand of OZ024825.1, from coordinate 44,405,143 downwards.
TATTAACCGATCAAATCAGCTGTAACAAATATTTCATTACTGACGAACCGCATCGCATAGCAAGCATATTCGCTGGGACCATCAGGTTTAAATCTGAAACCATCATTCAGGGGACCTTGACCTTCAAGTATATTAGACCAACTACTTTCCCATTTATTCGCTAAATGAGTAGGAAAAGTAATTATTCAACAAATACTTTCCTTATAAATCAAGTAAATCGCATTTAAACTGGGTTCTTGCCGAAAAGTGATGAGAAAACAGCTGGAAACAAAACATTTAAGTGGTCGCAAGCACAAGATTATAAGGATTATGACTGAATCCACACCTAAGACCTATGTAGAATTTGCTTCGATTTAGTGCATATTCTTTCGCAAGTAACTGACAATCGCCCTTCTTGATTCATCGAAAGGGGAAGAATTACCAAATCTTCGAGAAGAATGTGCTGGAACCCGGTATAAACCTGCATACCAGTCGGTCGGTGCATATGACTGACTTGACGGGCCCGGTCAGACTGATAAGTAATCATCTGTATGAGCCATAGGCTGGTCCATTGGAGTAGGTTGGATAGCTGCCCCAGTTTGAAGGTAAGAGCTACGTGATTCAGGGAGTGACCTATGTGCTATGTGCTGATCAGCGTGCAAATTTGCCAATGTAGATCTAGGGGTGTTAGGTGCAAAGGCTAATGGTAAGAGTATGTCTGTGAGTGTACCCTGGCTAGTTCCAGTGAAAAAGGGTGCACAGGCCTGTCAGCTGGGTGTATAACGATGTATTGGTCAGTGACACAGGGTTCAAGGACCAGTCTTCAGGAGTACATAGTGTATCACGGTGTTTCCATCAGTGACACATGGTGCAGGGACCAGTCAACCAGAAAAAAAATGCGTCAATTATGTGACAAACAAAGAATAGTTCCGAACCGCATACGATGTAACAAATATTTGATTGGTTAATGCAGTGAGCTCGCGGTCAGACAGTATTATGGCGTGCCGTACGACAGAGTCAAATGTATATTAATTTGCGTTGGACGAAATTATTTTTACGTTAGGCGTATATTATTATACTTTGGACGTATATTATTTTACGTTGGGCGCAAATAAATTTACGTCAAACGTAAAATAAATTACGTTGGACGGTGAAAATGACTTGTCGGACCCAGCGGGTACACCATATACTCGGCGATCTATTGAACCAAGGACGTAAATAATACACACAGTAATTTTATACGTCTTTGATTGAACCTTACAATAACGAATTGTGTTTCATTTGCCAGAAAGACGGCACAAAGAAGAACTCTTAATCAAAATGTCAACTGATAAAGTTTGCAAGAAGTTGCGCGAAGTGGAGAAGAAGTCTAAGTCTAAGAAGTAAAAAATTGAGATTTTCAGTGTGCGTCTTAGAATTGCTATAAATCCAGACGAGCACACGTGACTGATGTGAGATATCATGTGACTAATGTAACATGCAGTTGTTCTTAATCAAACTCAGCTGAACCAGAACTGGCAGCTGAAATTGAATTTGTCGGACAAGTTCAACTATTTATAGATAAACAAGTTCAAGCCAAGAACACACACACACACACACACACACACACACACACACACACACACACACACCACATATATTTTTTTGTCTTTACTAAGAATTAGTATAATGAAATATGAGAAATTGCACAGTACAGCTGAGTCTTCACTGCTTACACTTTACGATAACAAGTAAATGCAAGTCGTACCCCCATCTTCTCCCATCATATGTAGTGAAAAAATGGTTATGTAGGGGTCTACCTTATAACATGAGTTTCAGAATCTAAAAAAAAAAAAATAATTTGTTTGTTACTTTTAGAATCTTAATATGCTTAATAACCAAAGTACTCACTACCATCATATGAGCCAGCGCATGAAAAAACCTATATCAAAGGGCTGAACAGCCCTGAAATGACAGATTCTATGAGAAACTAATAAATTCCAGGTATCATTCTGTTCTCCATTTAAGTTTATGAGACGCTTCTTCGTCGCAAACAAACGAGCTATAGCGAACAACAAAGGCGCTGATCAGCCTGCGCGGACGCATGTATTAAGGCGGGTTTTCTCAGCGACTCACCATAGATCAAGCATAAGTCGCACTACTTTTTGTATGGATAGCTCTTCAATGGCGTACTAACATACACACAGTAAAACATTGGGTCTACTTTTGTGCGCGGATAAATACGAAATTTAATAGTAGTCAACGTGCGTGGCAACGAAGAATGACAGATAGAATTTGTCATTAAAATGGCATATGCGCCCAGCGAAGACTCAGATCAGTCTGGACATCCGCTCAATCTGATCGGAATCTTCGCTGTCTGCATGAAGAAAGCTTGGGTCCTTAGCTACCCACTGAGCGCACAGAGAAGACTCTAATCAGACTGGGCGGATGCCCAGGCTGATTTGAGTCTTCGCTGGGCGCACATGCAATTTTGTAGGCTTTTGTCATATTATATTGTGAGAAAAACATGTCTTGCATTCCTCCTGATAAGAGAGTTCTAAAGATAAATGTTGTTATTACCTTCAGAATAACATACGTTGTGGGTACTCATGAGAAGCGCCACAATATATGCTTTTGCAAAAAAATGAAATATATCTATCTGATTTTGGAAGATTTGCAGAGTAGGCGGAGTGGTAGTAAAAATATGGCCTTATCTAGAGCTATGGCTTAGAAATATACATTTTGCATAGGTGTGTTTACTTAATGTAAGAGTGCTGCTACATAGCACGGCATTATAGCTCAAGCCAAATGACATAACTACTGAAATACTTAATAGTGATCTTCCAAATTTAAAAATATGAGCCGCGTCAAGCGACAAATTGCGTTCGAGCATGCTCAAAATGCACAGATTCAGATAATCTTGTAGTATCCAATGATACTGTTAGCGCACACTGAAGGCCCTGATCAGACTGCGAGGATGCACAGGCTGGTCTGGGGCATGCCCGAAGATACGTTTTCGCATGCCGTTTATAAGTTTATTTATACTTCCTACACTATTAAAAAGAATATAATATGTTGCAGATTGTTTCTTTCTCTATATACGACCCCGCGCACATAAGACTATTATTTCTGAGATAGAGTCGCTGAAGACGTATGTTGACTGATAAATAAGACTAACTAAAACATTAAGTATTATTAAGTTTGGTAATAGGTTGAAATCTTTACTCGTCCATGATTTATTTCAGCTTTTTCGTCATTAGAATTTTTCACTTCAATTTTGTTTTAGTTCGTGAATTTCGAACTTTGGCTTTCTTCAGAAGTGTGAGCATTACACAAATCACCTTATCTGATGATAATTATTATAGTTATGAAGAAACTATATAGTTTTGTTATCTTTCATACTAACGAACATACAATAAGTAAAAATGTCTAAGTAACAATTTATCAAAATGTCACATATCAACATTACAAGCATAAACCATAAAACATTCAAAAGGTTGATACCCAGTCAACGTTTCGCTTACAAAACATTGTAAAGTTGAATAACCACAAGTACTGGATTCTCCGATTCAAAGATTAACAAAGGCAACCTTTCATATTTTTATTAAACAATTATCAATTTGATCAGAAGGAGAAACTCAGAACACAAGAAGAAAAAGACCCCAGCACAAGAAGAAATAGACCCCTGAACTAAAGCGGGAGCTACATAAAGTTTCCAGGCACCTTTAATTAATACTAATGTTCAGAGTATAAGATCTCTTGATTCCCAGAAATGGAGCAGATAATAACAGTCAAAAGCTAAAACATAGGTTCAGCTGGTTATAAATAGTACCACACTAAATATAATCTCCCAAATGACAGGTTTCTAAGAATACAAAACAACACCAACTGTTCTGTTTTAAGATACTGGGAGCTATTTTTAAACAGCTAGCACGCACCAATGTGGCCCTTTGGGTAAATAGGCTACAGAGTTATCAATAAATAAAACACAATATATTTAACATCTACTACCTTAAAACAGCAGAACGGCTCTCAAAATACATGGAAGATCGGGGCTTATTATGGCACAGAGTAAAATTGTCGTTCATATATGAACTATAGGAGACGATTAAAACACAAGATGTATCTTAAACACCTCCATAAATATCACATCAACACGATAACAGCGACCTGGACATTGGCTATGCCCCTTACGAAACCGGGTCGGTGAAACTACATGTGTTGGAAACCACTGTCCTAATTGCACGTCCTTCGCACCTAGATTCGACACGGTGACACATAAGGCAGCAGCGATGCAGTTGGCGTAAAATATCTCATTTGAAAAACACATGAAGGTATAAACTATAAGTGATGACTATAACTATCCTTTTCAAAATATACAATAATATCATTACCTAAAAAGATGCTGGCGATCTCTGTTCCGGCTATACCATTTGCAAAGGCATCACGTCGAAACCAGACAGACGAAAGAGCGTATGTCCAAACAACACGTTACATGCATGTGACAGTTACTTTTTGACAAACACAAAGATCTATTCGCTTTTACTTAACTCATATAAGCCTGGCGTCCCTTTACTGGGACATAGGCAAACAGTGCGAACCTAGATCAGACGCCGCATGATGCGGCGTCTGATCATGGTCTTCACTGTTTGCTTACAGGAATTTCAATTAAAAATAGAACAAAAATGAAAGAAAATACACCTGACACCCCTTAAATGACAAATGAACTCATCCAATTTGTAAGGATGGGAAAGTCCATTAGGTTAATTTGTGTTAATAGTGTACATTTCTTGGACAAATGTAGACAGCAAACTATGAAACAAAACTGCTCCACAGCTAGCGTTTGAGAATCAACTGTTTTCACGTCATTTCAACATGAATCTAGTAATTTTAGAAACATGACAGTGACAACGATGAATCTCTGTACATCGAAGGTAGCCAGGAACGTTTTCGCACTTGGTACAACCTTATCACGTTCGTTGTGACTTGCAGTTTGATTATTAATTTTAGTTCTCATATACGATATATTTTCAAGGAAAATGGACTTGTATTAACGGTTAAATCGTTTAGAAGCTCAGCTGGCGTATGCATGTAACGGAGCACCTTGCGCCATTCACTTAATGTGCAACATTTACACGATGATTTCATAAGGTGTTCTCTAATTTCATTGGTTGGCGTATTCTCAGTGATAAGTCTAAAAATAAACCTGGGCAGGTATGAAACACTCAGTTACCAATGAAAACCTTTTTGACTATATTTGCTTTCGGAGTGCACGTCGTTGTTCGGTCCAGATACCTGTATACTGAAAAAACAACAACAAAAAAACACCCGGCATGCTCGTCCTAAAGACTATACCACGTAATAAAAGTCCATATTGCCCTTATTCGTGGCTTAGCAATTAGGCAGCTATTGATGTATCAGAAGACCAATGAAATAAGAACAATTAAACAAGCATGAAGGAAAACCACATACACATCAAAAGCTAGGATATGATGATTCAAGCTGAAATTCAGCGTGTTTTCCTGATCCCATCAAGATGCACAGGATGATCCGTTATGTCTCGGCATTTTGGGGGGGGGGGGGGGGGGGGGGGTTGGGGGGGGGGGGGGGTAGAGGGGGTGTTGGGGGAGGGTGTAGGCTGGTCTGGAGCTTTGCTGTAAGCACAGCACAAGAACTAGTAATCTAAATAGCGCTTTCAGACGCCTGGTCAAGGTGTGGAGTTGTGTATTCTGTTTGAACTTTTGTTTTTCGCATATCCAGCTCAGTATGTGCATAAGCAGTCGCTTGCTAGTGGAGAGGATGCTCTGATTAACCCATTGTAGACTGAATAGACTCCCTACCCTATATATTGGAAGAATCCAATTTCAATTTTAGGAATGTACGGCTATGAGATTTAGATATTTCTAGAGAAAAATGGCTAAACTATTTGCAAACAGTGGAGACCATGATCAGATACCGCGTTTTGCGGCGTCTGATCTGGGTCTGCACTGTTTGCCAATTACCCTTTTAGGGGTCTCCAGACTACAATGGGTTAAGTGTTCGCAGGGGGTGTCATAGTGTTTTTTATAAGTCCCGGTACATGGACTGATCAGCAAAGGCCCTGATCAGACAGCATTGGATGCGTAGATGGTCTGATCTTAATTCACCGTTCAAAAGGCCCAATGCAAATGATGGTGCATTGTTAGGTTGACTCACAAGCGGATTCGCACGGCATATACGCAAACTGGTCTGGATCTTCGCTGTTTGCGTACATAGATTTAAACAGTCAAAAGAGAATGCTCTGACTAAGACTGTATTGGTGTGCAGTCTGGTGCATGCCTTCGATATTGTCATATACCAAATACTGAGGGAGCAGCTCCCACGGTGGTCAGAAGAAGCGATACAAGGACACTGTCAAAGCCTCAAAGACTTCAACATGCCAACAGAGTCGGGGGAACAGATTGCAGAGGATCGAGCAAAGCTGCGAGGCTTCATTAGAAGGGGTGCTGATGAGTACGAAGCAAAAGGACCAGCGAAGCCGAGCAGAAACGTGCTCAGAGGAAAGCCAGAGCTAAGGCATCACCAATAGAACTTTCTTCCTCAGACCTCTCTTGTTCTATCTGCACTAGACAGTTTAGATAAGATTGGTCTCATCAGCCATTTTAGAACACCCAAACAATAACACTTCACGCATCTGATTAGGACTGGTCATTGTCAGTAATACAGAAGAACGAACATCCCAAATACTGACAGTACAGTATTGTCTAGGCTTTCACAGACAAATTCGGGTTTCTGTATTACGGCATGGGGAGACAGATTGGGCTGTATCACGACAGATCGTACTTTAAAACACCTGAGATGAGAATCAATTTGCGCATCGGCGCTGTCCTACTTACAATAAACTGGACCTTATAGCGTTGTTTGCCAGTGTACTCTATATCGTGAAGCGTAAAATGCAAACGGACTGCTAGACTACGTAGCTGCTCTGAAATTTTGCAGTTTGTACATGAAATAAAGACGTTTTTTTCTGTCTCCCTATTTCCTCATACATTAAATCCGTTACAGGAAGGTTTGAAGAAAATAATTCAGACTGAACAGTGCTCAGACTCTATTGGAAAAATTGCCTTGTATCTCTCGTTACTTACTGGTGTTCTGTCTGAAAAACTGCTGGATGAGTGACAAACAGTGTAGATCTTGATCAGATGCGACGTATAGCGGCGTTTGATATGGATCTTCACTATTTGCGCAGGCCTGTCTGTCCCAATACTAAGGGAAATAAACACTATTTTATCTGCTGTTAGATTTTTTGATCGGAAACTAGAATAAAAACATTGCCCAAGAATGCACCTGTTGCTTATTTAACCCTCGTCCTGCCGAATAAATTGAGATGCCACGCCCACTTCTAGTTTTCAGCCGATCAGGTTACTTGATCCTGATTGTTGATATAAATTCACATACTTAATGACAAACAGTGCAGATCCAGATCAATTGGCTTCTTCAGAAGCCAACTGATCTGGATCTACACTGTTTGCAAAGGCAGAGTATATCCGGGTTCAGCAGGACAAGGGTTAAGTAAGGTTATTACGAATGCTTTGAAATGAAGTTAATAAGTTTACAAAGTATATCGTTGTAAGGTCATTCGCTTCAAACAAAACGGGACCTTATACGTTATACCAATTGTGAAGGCCAAAAACACATTGAGCATATTAACCTTTGTCTTTGCTGTTCGAGGTTAGACTCTAGAATATTAAAATGTTCCGCATGCCGCCAACGAAGATCTTGATCAGGCTGCGTGAATGTGCTGTCTGATCGGGTCCTTCAATGTTCTCATGTGCCATAATTCCTGTTGTGCTTGATGCGAATACCTGTTATCGTACCAGCAAGTTAAAGAAGGCATTTGCTTTATCGCCGCAAATTTTCAGCCAATTACGTTCATATTGGAGTACTCATCCAAAAGTTAGCCGGATATTTTCTGGTTTTATTTCGAAACTTTTCAGCTGTGCAGACCAAGATCTAGACGGTTTGCCAATCTTTTTCTTGATTTAAGACTGATATTTCTATTCTCAAAAATATGTGTTTCCAGAGTTTAAAAGAATATTTGTCCACTTCTGATAGGATTGAAAGGTTTAATTATCTAGGGTAAAATCCGGAGCTCTTGGTTAACTGGCGTAAACATCCGGAATTCTAGTCCAACTAAATACTACATTCAACCCTCTTTATATCGGCACTCGTTATAACGACAAAATTTATTACATGTGTATTATGATAATTTGGCTGGCACGAAACCTTTGCTCAAGCGGTACAATTATTCAGAAATTATGCAAGAACATTGTATCTAATATTTTACATTTGAAGAACATATGTTTTGGATATTTATTAGGATCACTTAGGCGCTGAGTCACTAGTGACCAGTGCGTCTAAATCGTAACATGTTAATAGTGCCTTTCCCAGCGGGCACATGACGTTTATATAACGTCGCCTCAACGTCGACGCAACGTCATGACGTTATGACGTTGCATCGACGTTGAGGCGACGTTGTATAAACGTCATTTGCCCGCTGGATTTGTTATCAATAGAATTATTAACATAAATACATTTAGTCACTAGGCACTGGGGCCAGTCTAACAGGCCTGTATGTCCGATAAATATTAAGGGTAGCATCAAAGTCTGCTTAAGTCTTCAATAGGCTATTTATGCACATCGCGTTAATAAATAAACACCGTTTACGTCACGCTTATTTTGCAATGCGTATCAAAGGAAAGGGCTGTCACATGCCTTAAGAGTTTTGCCCGACTAATTGTCTCCAAATGATTGCTGAAGTACTAGAGCCACTTGTTTTTTTTTGTTTTTTTTCTGGATATAGATTATTTTTTCATTTCTTAAAATATATAACATATACATATACGTTTTAAGCGATGGCATTACGAAAGCACGCCTATTCAAATATATAGAAAATTTCACCTTCAAAAACTGAAATTTTTCAGATAAAAAACTCTGATATTTTCATATTTCTGCTCAAAACATAGATTGTGGGTACTCGTTAGAACCGCCTCGCTGCTCAAAACATAGATTGTGGGTACTCGTTAGAACCGCCTCACTGAGGCGGTTCTAACGAGTACCCACAATCTATGTTTTTGAGCAGAAATAAGAAGATTAATGTAAACTCCAGTTTTACTATATAAAAGTGGGGTTTAAGGGGATCAAAATTATATAGGCATGTTTTCGTGATGGCAAGAAAACGTCTTCATTATCACATAGTTTCCAATGTTTTGTATTGCCAAGTTTTTGTGGCTCATTTATTTATTTTTTTTTTTTTTTTTTGGTTATCAAAACAATTTGTGCACATTGATCATAAGATGACTCTTGCCATGCCATGTTAAAATGTGTATGCGAAAAGCGAATGCCCATACTAGCCTGTGCATTTTCGCAGCATGTGTGTGGCCTTTGTTGTCCGTTTATAGGTTTCGATGACTCGCAAAGGTCCTAATCAGGCGGATGAACTGTCAAGGAGAGCTAAGCTATTCTTCGAATATACATTGAAATGCCCTAAAATCTTGGCAAAATATATAATTGATGCGCAACACACAAAAAAGGGCCCTTATCCTATTTGCGGACGACGCAGGCCCTGATCAGCCTGCGCATAAGCGCAGGCTGATCTGGGCCTTCGTTGTCCGCTGACTGAATCAGTGGATACTGTAGTATATGTCGATGAACAGAAAATGTCCAGATTAGACTGCACAGATGCGCACGCTGATCTTGACCTACATTGTCCGCAAAATGCATAAGGGCCCTTTTCGTGCGTTGAGCATCAAATATTATTTCTCCGAGCAATGAAGGACTGATGAATCTGTATAGACAAGTATGCTGAGTCTTCCGCATTGCTCCTACGGTGAGGTGAGCGAAGCATCGTCCGTCATGCAGGAGAGTATGAAAGTCAGGTAAGCATCCAAAAGGTGGAGCAAACCTTTTAATGAACCAATTAATGTATCGAAATAACAGCTTGAATATAGCTGAACTCAGAAACACCAGAATGACGAATCAAGTGTGCTGGACTATTCTTCTAGGTAAGTGGAACATATCTACTATATTGATATAAATATTTCATGTCAGAATACAATTTGTGTTATCCACAGCAACCTGTTTTTACTGTATAATTCTTTCTTAATGTACTTAAGGACCAAAATCGTTCTCATTTCCCATATACTTATGGTAAATTGGTTTACATAGCATTAGATAAGTAAGGTATTAAGATAAATTACTTTTCCTTTTTCTTCAAAAAACCAGTTGTTATCTGTACTCATTAGAAGTGCAAACATATAAAGAAAAGGCCACATTTTAAAGAAATGGTAAGCTAAAGTTAAAATTTGAAATATTTATATGCTAAATTTAAATATCAACACTTCATATTGTAAATATGAATTTTATTTTCTCAAGAAAACAACTTGGAATATGATTGGTCGTGTTTCTTGGAAATATCAGAAAAAAAAAAAAATAAAAATCATCTATTGTCTGAAAAAATTGTCATCAGCGTTCTAAAGGTTAAAAAGTTATGTTATTAGAAGCTTATTTAAATAAAAAACAAAACACATCAGCTCCTTGGGCCGAAGGAGTTCATATTTAATATCTCGTACAATAAGAATACGTAACTTTCTTCTGGGTATTTGCGAACATTTACTGATCAACCAGCCATCACGGAAACATACCTATATAATTTTGATCCCCTTAAACCCCATTTTTATATAGTGAAACTGTGGTTTACAAGATTATACATTATTTTTCTTATCTCTGCTCAAAAACACAGATTGTGGTACTCGTTAGAACCGCCTCGGCGAGGCGGTTCTAACGAGTACACACAATCTAAGTTTTGAGCAGGAATAAGAAAAAAATATCAGAGTTTTTATCCGAAAACTTTCAGGTTTTGGTGGTAAAATTTTCAATACATTTGACTAGGCGTGCTTTCGTAATGATTCAGACTGACTAGTGTCTCCATTCGTTGATATGTTCTACAGGGCCAAATACGTCTGAATGTAGGCAGCGAAGTCTAAGTTTGCGTGGATGGGTACCGTATTTATCCTAAGTATTCGGACATACAGATCCCATCAAATAGTGTAGACCTAGATCAGATGCCACAGAACTCGACATATGACCAGGATTTAATCTGTTTGTCACTAATTCGGCAGATTAATACACTGAGATCTTGAACAGATAGTCAAGTCTACCTGTTCCTACTTTAGGTTAAGCATGGTAAAGAGTTCCTTGTGTACGAATATTTAGGGTAAATAAGCTGATCGGGTTGTCTGTCATCATTCCGTAGAATCATTTCCTCATGGAGAGGTTTATTACTTTATATGATGCCCCCATCTGCCGAAGGCAGGAGTGGGGCATATAGCGTTCCGCCGTGATGTTACGTCCGTACGTGCGTACGTGTGTATGCGCGTATGTCACGTTCGTAACCAGGTTCAAGTTTACCTGCAAGTTTAGGTGCAATTTTACGTCCGCGTTTTTCTTGCAGCTTATAACTTTCATACCTTTTGGGCTAGAAAGTTGAAACTGGTATGATACTTACCTTGAACAAGACCTTTCAATGCATGGTACCACTGCCCAAGGGTCATGCCCCTGGGCGGGGCTAGGGGTCAAAATATATAACAGGTCACCAAGAAAACATACAAAAATGTGACTAAAATATCACCATGGTACATGTATCATTGGTGAGGCTGAAGAGTTAACATTTGGCACAATAATTACACAGAGGAAAGCTGTCTGGTTGTTGATGAAAAGGCAAGTTTTGGGTCACTGATTCTGGATGGGGTGGGGCTACTGGGTGGGGCCAAACACAGGTTCAAGTTTACCTGAAATTAAGGTGCGTCTGCGTTTCTCTTGCAGCTCTTTTGGGCTAGAAAGTTGAAACTTGGTATGATACTTCCCTAGGGCAAGACCATCAATGCATGGTACTATTGCCCCAGGGTCATGCCCCTGGGCGGGGCTAGGGGTCAAAATATATAACAGGCCACAAAGAAAACATACAAAAATGTGACTAAAAATATCACTATGGTATCACTGGTGAGGTTGAAGAGTTAGAATTTAGCACAATAATTACACAGAGGAAAGCTGTTTAGTTGTTGATGAAAGGGCAAGTTTTAGGCCACTGATTCTGGATCGGGGTGGGGCTTCTTTGTGGGCAAAAGAAAATGTAAAAGTATTAAATATATAATATCTCGGAAACTGTTCAGATCCCAACCCCTATACCTATGTATTGTTGTTCCTTATGATGTGATGCATTCAATCTCACATACCTTGCGACCCCTGGGATCATGCCCTACCCTGGCCTGCCCCTTTCATTTCATCAAAAGCCAAATATCTCAGAAACTATTCAGATCCCCACCCCTAAACCATATATATAATCTTTCATTATGATAATATGTATTCAGTGACACATACCTTGTGTCCCTCAGGGATCACATTGTTTCAACTTAATTTTGATATATAGCGATCGCCCTGGCGTCCGTCCAACTCTAATCGACTTGGTTCAGGAGTAATCTCCCATAGTCTCCTAAAATTGTAAAATTTTGTGCGGACCATAACTCTGAAACCCTTTAAGATATTTTCATGATACTTCACCAATATGTAGAGGACACTGAGTAGGCGTGTCGCGTACAAGAAAGACAACTCTAGCTTACTCCATTTTGGAGTTACCTCCCATAGTTGTTAAATCTTGTGCGGCCAATAACTCTAAAACCCTTCAAGATATTTTCATAATACTTCACCATTAGGTAGAGGACATTGAGTAGGCGTGTCATGTACAAGAAAGACAACTTTAACTGACTGCATTCTTGAGTTATCTCCCATAGTTATAAAATCTTGTGCAGGCCATAACTCAATAACCCTTTGAGCTATTTTCATGATACATGATCAAGTTGTAGAGGACATTAAGTAGGTGTGTCGCATACAAAAACAACAAGTCTAGCTGACTCCGTTTTGGGAGTTGTCTCCCATAGTTGTTAGATCTTGTGCGGCCCATAACTCTAAAACCCTATATGTTATTTTCATGATACTTAACCAATAGGTAGAGGACATTGAGTAGGGGTGTCGCGTAGAAGAATGACAACTCTAACTGACTGCGTTCTGGAGTTATCCCCCATAGTTATGGAATCTTGTGCAGGCCATAACTCAATAACCCTTTGAGATATTATCATGATACTTGATCAAGTTGTAGGGGACATTGAGTAGGTGTGTGTAACTGACTCAGTTCTGGAGTTATCTTCCATAGTTGTTAAATCTTGTGCAGGCCATAACTCTTAAACCCTTTGAGATATTTTTATGATACTTCAACAAGTTGTAGAGGACATTGAGTAGGCATGTCATGTACACAAAAGACAAGTCTGACTCCATTTTTGAGTTATCTCCCATAGTTGTTAAATTTGCTGACAGTCATAACTTGTCTACCAGTTGAGATTTTTTGTTGATAATAATAGGGATGCTTAGAACATTAAGAATAAGAGTTGCATTTATAAATTGTAACTATGGGTTACTCATTACTCTATTTATTTTCAATTATCTCCCCTGGTGGTAAAATCATGTGCAGGCCATAACTCTTTAACCAGTGAATACATTTTAATGATAGTTAGTAGAGATGCTAAGAACATAAACTAGGTGTGTCACAATATGTAAGGACAACTCTGACCTACGGAGTGTTGGAGTTATCTCCCTTACTTATACTGCGGATGCAGATTTATCAGCAATGCATGCAGTACGCTTTATTTTTATCATTATTTTTGGATTCGTTATTGAAAATTACTTACTAGCGAACACAAAATTGAGTTTCTCAGACTAATATATAACGGTTGAAGAGTTACAGGCCTTGCAGGCAAAGGGCCTTATATTTCTCATTATTATTGGATTCTTTGTTGAAAATCACTTACTAGCGAACACAAAATCCAGTTTCTACGACTTACGGTTTGAGAGTTATAATCATTGCAGGCAACGGGCCTTATTTTTCTCATTATTTTCAGTTTCTTTGTTGAAAAACACAAAATCCAGTTTCCACAACTTATGGTTTTAGAGTTCTATGTCTGATTCACAGTTGTGGAGTTATCACCCACTGCAGGGTTAAACAAGTGTATCCCTTGATAAAATTACATCTCTGATGCCCTGGATAGAAAAAAGACGGCATTTGCGGTGCGATCGGGGGATTTGCCATCTCTTCTGATGGCTATTTTTTTGCAAAATGCCTGCGTGTGGATGAGGATGGCCCTGGGTGGGGACATCCGTGTCATCTTGACACATTTCTAGTTAAAGTATAGCTTTGCTGTTTTTTGGGGGGGTTTTTTGTTATATTATTTTATTTTTATTTTTTTTTCATTAGTCGACCTGATGGCAGTGTTTCTGTACCTTTGCTCCACATTCAGGTTTGTTAAGCTGTGCAACGCTGGCTTAGTATTTTCTTTATGCTACTTGTTGCTTTTCAATATGTTATTTCTGAAATCATTTTGCTAAAAACTTCTAAAGTTATAAAAAATGCACACGGGTGTCTGTAAATATAGAAACACACGTAAGACAGGTACTTTGCTGTGTATATCGAAGGCCGAAGGTCCCTGAATAAAGTGACGTCGGTTTATGACAGTTTTCGTTTTACATTAAAATGATGTTTTGTGACAAATTCCCTAATCAAAGGAAAACATTAACAACTTTTGTTATGTTGCATCGTCTTACGAAAGAAAAAACACTGCGGAAGATAAGAGACAAAATGTATTTTTAAAAAGTATTTATAAAGTTAAGTTTTAATTTACACACAAACGTTTCACAAACATTCATAAAAGCGTAAAAACTAAAAGTGTGACAAATTACCTAATCAAAAAAAACAACAAAAAAAAAAAAAAAAAAAAAAAACAACAAAAAAAAAAAAAAAAAAAAACAAAAAAAAAACAAAAAAAAAAAAAAAAAAAAAAACAGATCTAACTTTTGTGTTACTTAACTTTACAACAAAAATTGCTTATTTTTATAATTTTCAGCAAAAATGTATTTTTTATTCTTAATTAAAAAATACCATATATTTAAGGCTCCTTAGTCCTCTAAAACAGACATTTTATTATCCAAGACAGGTTTAAAAATATTCATACAATCATAAAACGTGGTTCCTTGCAGCATATAAAATTTCAGTTAGTCTCTCTGTCTTAAATTGGATCAAAAAAAGATTTTTTTTATCGTATCTCTGAATTAATGTTGCCAACATTAATTCAGAAATACGATAAAAAATTATTTCAGTTTTGATCCACGCATTACAAAAGGGCTTCAAAATTCTATGACGCCATAATTATGAAATGGCGTCAGTGACGTCACTTAACAGGTGTACAGTTTAGCCCAGGAATTTTGCTCCAACTGGCTATTCTCTGAATATGAGGTTTATCGCTACATCTCAGCAGTAGAGCTAATTTATTATAGACATAAACTTTCTGACTGCAGACTCCTGACAGATGGTTTGACTTCCAGTAACATAATGGTCAGACACAGGTGATAGCCATTCAAATGTTATGTCAAAAGGGTTGTTAGACTAGAAAATTTGACAAAAGCCATCTCATCAGGGTCTACATTGTTTGCAGATTTTTTCCTTGTATGTAGCAGTGAAAGATTTAAAGAGAACATTCAATGGGATGTTGCTTAACTCTTAGCATTCTTGGTAAAATTTTATCAGCAGATTTTATATTGTAATATTTTTCATATTTTTCCCAGAGTGCAGGTTTTGACATGTCATGCATATTGTCTCCAATGGAGACAATTTGCATGAAATGTCAAATCCTGTTTTCTGGGGAAAAAATAAAAAAATATCATCAGTTTGTAGTCTGCTGAATGTGTTCAGTGTGTGGTAAAAGTTAAATTACCGTATTGAAACTAAATATTCAGACACGACAGGCATGCGCAAAAAATGTAGACCTAGATGTACTGCACACCACTGCCATTCATCAAGCATTATTTTAGACATATCAACAAGCAGTAAAATATGCTTGTTCAATCTTGGAAAGGACTAATCCTGAATTCTTGTGCTAGTACTTCACTCAGGGTAAAATTTTCAGCAGATAACATACTGAATCATTTTTCTTATTCTTCCCAAAAAAAAGGTTTGACATTTCAAATTCATACAAATTGTCTCCAATAGATTTCCATGAAATGTCAAATCCTGTTTTCTGGAAACAAAATGCCCATGGGCCACGATTCGCTCAAGTGATAAAAACAGCTATTGCGTATCTTCAAATGCCATGCAACTTCTTCCAGTATTGCCACAGCGACTAGGACACAAATTTGACCTTACCAAAAAAGGTCAACGGTCATCCAAGTATCATCATTGCAACAAACTTAGTAGCCTTTGAGTCCCTGATGCTGTATACCGAGATTCAGCCTCAGAGCTTTCTGAGTTCAGGAGAAAAAATATTTTTGTTTTACCATATATGGGCATGACATCCATCTTGTTGAATGGTGCAGACCCATTTGAACAAATTGTCAATATCTTTTCGACAGAAAGAAGGCCCTATGTGAACCGTGTGAAATCGAGTGAAAACTGTTCCAAAGAAGAAGACATTAAAAGATTTTACAATTTTATACATGTATATAGCCCAAGGACAAAGGACCCCCGTTCCCTACCCCTCCAAAATTTTGACAGTAGCTACAGTTTTATTTCTTTAATCATACATTGTAAGTTTCAGCAATTAGTCTTCATTATTCATTGAGAAAATGATTTTTCAACTTTTTCCCCATATAAATGTATGGGTCACAAATTTGTCCTTGCTGTAAAAAGGTCAAAGGTCAACCTACAAACTTTATTTGGAAAACTTAGTAGACCTTGAGTTATTTGAACAAACTTTGTAGACCTTGAGTTCCCGATGCTATATACCAAGATTCAGCTTCAAAGCTTTCTTGGTTCTCGAGAAGAAGATTTGTAAATCTTTTTACCATATTTGGGCATGGCGGTCATCTTGTTCATTGGCGCAGAACCATTCAAACAAATTGTCAATACCGTTTTGACAGAAAACCGTATGTGAAATCTGGTGAAAATTGCTCAAGCAGTTTCAGAGAAGACATTTAAAAACAATATGGCGGCTGTGATAGCCTTCTTGTATTTCGGATCAGCACAATCTTAGCTATTTTCGATCTATAGGTCATCTTGTTGCTACAATGAAATTTTCAACTCAAATCTCCCAATGGTTCTGGAGGATGTCAAAAACTGGTTTTCAAGATGACAGCTGTGGCAACCATCTTAGATTTCTGATCAGCAAGAAAATTCACACAAAATCACATAAACTTTAACAAGCATGTACTGAAGATACTAATATGTAACATACTTCCTAACAACAGATTTCTTTTAAACTTTTAAACTTTTTCAACAGATCATACTATGTACAAGTTGTATTCTAACGGAGTATGAAGGTGAGCCACCATGTCGTTTGAGTGGTATTAAACTTTATTTACCCCTACCCTCTAAATCATAAAAATGCAATTATAAAGAAAATGATTATTATTAAGAATATAACTTTCATAAAGATTCTCTTAATTTGCATATTCTGTGACCAGTCGTTGCTTTAACAATATTAAGCATATTAGCTACTCCTGTACACAGTAAGGAACATGTGACCTGAAAAATTTCTGATAATACAGTAGCACGTTACCCCACCCACCTCATCATATGCAGTAATTTCTAAAGATAGTTATGAAAATAGGATACAAAATTTTACAAAATTTCACATACCACATCCATACGCAGTATGACTCAAAAGATTTCTTGTTGACCAAATTAATTTTAAACTTCAGCAACCAAAACAAAAAATAAACATAATAGAAAATTACCATAAAAAAGGGACTTTTTAGTCATACTATTCAATACGTTCAACAAAATGTAACCAAAACGTTTCCATATTTCTCAATAAAATGTAAGAATTTTCTGCAAAAGACCCGCCCATTTTATTGTTGTCATGAAAACCAAAAGACAAATAGTTTGGAAATAAAAGATCAGGATCATTAAATGTTTTAGCGACGGTTTTTCTGTACCTTCAGAAGCTTTTTTTTTTTTTTTTTTTTTTTTTTTTTTTTTTTTTCTTCTTTTTTTCTGCGGTAAATACTCGCATTGGAACATAAATACATCATAGCTAGCATCTTGACTACTTCTGTACACAATTAGGCGCATAAGTGACCTGATTTTTTTTTTTAAATGCAATTGGCAGTTAGTCAAACTGCTACATCATACACAGAGTAATTTCTAAAGATAACCATAAAATATGAAACAAAATTTTACAAAAAAAACAACAAAAAAACTCATGTACAATATCCATACGCAGTAAGAAATGAAAAGTTACTTTTGACAAAATAAATTTCAAACTTCTGTTGCCATGGATCACTTTACGGATATCGGCGCGTTGCATC
Organism: Anodontia alba; assembly: GCA_964016985.1. NCBI lineage: Eukaryota > Metazoa > Mollusca > Bivalvia > Lucinida > Lucinidae > Anodontia > Anodontia alba. The sequence continues at coordinate 44,386,801 of OZ024825.1, read as the reverse complement.
TTGGGACGGTTTGCGTCGTTCCGATTGGTTCCGATTGACAGCCATGTGCTCGATGTAAACAAGTTCATAACTGAATCGACCGTGGTATTAATAGACGACATGTCACACAGATGCGCTGTTTGGGGGTGTGATAATGATTTCAATCATCCACCAAAATAAGCAGACAAAGAGGCTGTCACTGACAGAAAGTATTCTGGTAAAAATCTATGTGGTAAACTGCAACAGTGTTTCGGCACATCGTGTACCGTACTTATTCTAAACCACTCCAATTATTTATGACGGTAGCAAGACATCGTCTTGGGGGAGGCCCTGAGGCACAGGGGCCCGTATCGTCATTTTTTTTTTATTTTATTATTTTTTTTTTTTTTTTTTTTTTAGATTTTAGGGGCCTAGTATATCTATAAAGATACAATAATTAGGCATCTAAAACCTTCAAAAATAGTATGATACAGGTCCCTGTGGGGGAGGGAGGGGGAATGCTCTCCCCTCAAGTCGTTTTGCCCCCAAACCATTCTCCTTCGCAAAGGGAGACGAGGGGTTTGTCAGGATGCTGCATAGGGTAGTGGTCAGTTGGGTTGGGGGAATTGTGGTGCTGGGTTGGTTAAGGGATGATAGGTGGGGTTGGTAATTGTGGGATAGGGTATGAGGTGGGGATTTGTGATGCTGGGGTTGGGTGACTAAGTAGGGTTGCATAACACCCTAATGACTCTAAGGAGATTAAGATAAGAAATTCTTGGTGACTTTGGCCACCCTTACAGGTAGGGGCTTGATGAGGGGAAATTAGATTTTATATCGGCAACGTTTATGATGAAGACCGAGAAACAAATAAGGTGGGTAATTTGGTGATAATTTGATGATTTTTTTTCTGTTTATTCAAAAAAATATACCTGTTTTTTTATCATTAGAATTGCCTCTCCCAGGCAGTTCTAATGAAACCCACAACATATTTATGCAGAAATACAGATATACAGATTATGACTATATGCTAATTTATTACCAAATGCCCCTTTATCTGTTTCTTTGGATCAAATACAGAAAAATTAGGAAGATAGATAGTATTTTATTTGGTTATTTATGTATTTATTGAAAAAGAGAAGCTTTTTGGCATAACATACTCATTCTAAATTGTCTAAGAACTTTTTAATATATTCCATAATGTATTGTTTTACTGAAATGGAAATGGAATGATTGTGCAGTGTTCTTATTTACTTTAGAAAATAAATAAATAAATAAATATTTTCAATTTTATATTTCTATTGCAGTTCATTTGTACTTTTTTCACAATGCAAGAAAAACAACACTTTTGTATTTAGGAAAAAAAAAATATCAAAAATAAATAAATAATAAATAAAGTGATACAAAAAAAATAAACAAATAAAATCAACAAATTAAAAGCAAAATTTGCAAATGAATTTATTTGGTTCTAAAGAAACATATTGAATACTGCTCAATTTTATGAATTAACCCTTATTGGGCCCCACCGAGGATACTTAACAGCGTTATAATGACTCCATAATCACTTAGATAAGATAAGCTTTTGATGTGCGCTCTGTTATCAGGACTGTTTATTGGTGGTGATCATGGAGGGAGGGGGGCGGGGGGGGGGGGATCTAGCCAAAGAAGGAAAAAAATGTGTCCTTTCACAGAAGTTGATAAAGAAAGTACTGGTAACCAATTTTGCACAGGGAGTATTCGCAGAATTAATTACTTCCCACATACTTTTTTTCCCCCATGGAGTAATATAATTTTACTGCCCAAATTTTTTGAGTTTTACAGTACCTAATTAATTTGAAAACATTTGAGACATGTCATGATATGCCTTCTATAATGCGCAAATACTAAAGACTCAGCTACGCCTATGCATCCATGCAGGTTGGCAGTTCACTACATATCATAGAATTCAGTGCTCTAGACAAGGAGCATATTTGATGATAAATCCAAAATAGTTTCCGTTCATTTTCCATAAAAAAATATATGTCGCAACATGTGAGCCTTGACATGAGAAAAGGGGTCTTATAGCATATGCCGAATGCACAGATAGATCAGCCCGCACATATGGGCATTCTGATCAGGGTTTGCATCACTAAAAACTACAGATCCATCAAGATCCAAAGATTGTATAAGAGAAATGTGATTAGACTGTATGTATGTGCAGATATCTGCATCTGCACATTTCGCACATGCTATAAGACCCCTTTTCTAATGTTGTGGCTCATATGTTTTTATGGAGAAATAAGAAAAATTATTCCCAAATTATCATAAATTTTCTCCTGATCTAGAGTGCTGTTGATTCTTCAAATGAATACTGCAAATTGGATCTGCTTGCCTAACCAAACCTTAATTAGGGTGAGAAATGCACCTTTTCTTTGACCAAAGCATATGTTAGATGTAATTCAAAATAATTACATTGTAAAGTAATTAATTAGCATTACCATAACATTGCAGTGTTAGCATCACCATTATAATTACATAGTTGTGGGACAAGTAATTTACTAAATTACCATTACTTGGCAAAGGTAATGCATTACCATTACTCATTATATTTTTTCCGTCACAACTTTTTATCTCTTTGGCAACTATCAAATAAGGGCAGGGAAAAATATATTGAACTTTTACTTGTACCAGTTAACTTATAAAAGCACTGACCTTCATATTGTCATATACAAATAGCACTTAGCTCCAATGATTGTCTCATTAAATGCACCAATTGCATACAAAAATATAGCTTTCAGACAAAATGGCTGGACAAACAGTGTAGATACAGATCAGACTGCACTATAAATAGCCTATAGCAATCAATGATTAGTCTACTGTTATGATTTTTTTCCTATTAAAAACACCTGTTTTTGACTAGAGGATAGGATAATTATCACACTTTATATGTAGAAGCAACAAATGTGGATAATAATCAGTGTATTATGTACATGAAAATTTATTAACAGCAGATATCTTTTGAGCATTTAAATGGATTGCTATTATTTTGCATTATTGTTGTTGTTGTATTTTTAATTGATAATATAGTTATTTATTATAATTGTTATTTTTTTATTGTTGTTGATGACTCCTTTTTTCACTATTACTGTACTGATAACTTTTAGTCATTTTGGTCTTGAAGAGCAGCTGGCGGTGATGAATATGATAAACTACAAAGTAATGAAAATGTAATGCCAAAAAGCATTACATCACAACAGCCTTTTTCTACTTGTAATTTATTAAATTACCATTACATGTAATGAAAAAATCCTTCATTACTCATTACTTAGTAATGAGTACTCAAGTTGCCTGGTTAAAACTTAGGTGATAACTTGGAGCTTCGTCATGATTGACTGAGTTCGGGTTTAGGAACATGTCAACCCTTGTGGGTCATTTTGTGTCATCTCCCAGAAAAAGGGTGAAGAGAAACAGAAGAGATAGTAGAGGAGATAAAAGAGAGGGACAGGGGAGAAAGGAAAATGAATGGAAATAAAGAAACAGAAAAAATAAAAACCTTCCCCTCTACCCTTACCTGCTACAAGGATAGCAGGCCTTGTCCAACTGCGAATATCAGTTGGACGCCCCGGTGGCTAAGATAATGACACCTTTGCCTCACCCAACTACCTCCAGCCGCGTCATGAGAAAGGAGGCGGGGTAGAAGACATAACAATAGGTGTGGAGGGCAGGGTGAGAGCTGGAGGTCAGGGGCAGGAGAAGCAAGACACAAAGATGGAAGGTTGGAGGGGGGGGGGGGGGAGGGACAGAAGACAGAAAGTGGAGAGGAGATGGTTATGGTGGGAGCACAGAGATCAGGCAGAGGGGAAAAGCAATATTGGTGGTGAAAGGAGGATGGGTAATAATGGGCCAGGAGAAGAAGGGATGCGGTAGATGGAGTTTGGAGAAAAGTGGGAGCTTGGCTGGAGATAAATACCGCCTTGTCTGATATATGAGTGGGCCACGAGAATGATCAGTGAAAACGTAGATGAGCCTGTGCATCCAGTTTGATCAGAATCTTTGCTATTCACTAAATGAATGCACGTTATGCAGAAATATGTAGGGTAGGTAACTTGGAGGCAGATTTTCAATGAGTTTGTTCAATTTTTCTGAAATTTTTCACAATATTGTTGGGAAACATCAATTATTCAGATTCAACAAAGAAAAGTAAAACATATTTTCTTTGACAAAATTTAAAAAAAAAAAAGATCACTTTACTATAGAAATCGCATAGGTCAGACCAATTTCTGGCAAAATATTAAATTTTAGAGTAAATATTTGAGAACAAAACACAGAAACAGAAAAGACAAAATATCGTATCAGAAACCGTTTGTCTTTTCTTTTTCTGTAATCAGCATAAAATATTATCATTTAAAATAAAACGTGCGGTGTTTGGAAAACTGGAGAAATTTGACTACCAACCGGCTGACATTTTGTTTGAACTTTGGGTCATTTTCTAGCGATAGCAAATCTGACTACAATCAGTTTATCGTCAACCAAAACGCCAAAATTTCGCCTCGTAGCTTCATAGCCAGTTGTAATCTATCTCCTTTATTTCTGCTGCTGAAGGGAATTCCTCAATTCCTTAAGGAATTGTTCAGCCAAAGGATTTTCTGCCATTACGAAGTGAAAGTGAAAGTAAAAATGGGATGACCGTCAACTGGCCCATAATGCAACGCGGTAAACAAATATGGCGTCCTGGTTTCGGGTATCCGTAAAGTGGTCCATGGCAACAGGAATATGCCTTAAATATAATGGCTTATTACCAGTTCTTGATAAAATATAAAAATTGTGTAAAAAAAGATCCGTCCATTTCATTGTCGTCATTGAAACCAAAAGAGTAATAAAAAATGGGAAAATAAAGGAACAGGGTCAATAAGCATTTTTGTCTCAACTTTACTGTAAATTCATAAGCGAGGCCCTTCCAGAGGGGGTACCTGTTCCCTTGTTCCCCTGAAAAATCGGCAGTTTCCCTTGTTCCCCCAAATCAAAATCTCGATTATCTATGTTCCTTGTTCCCAAAAATTGCCTAAGTTCCCTTGTTCCCTTCAGTTTTAGACTTGTGTGAAATAAATGGCCTTATTCCCCTATTCCCCAAACCCCTGGGAGGGCCTCATAAGTGTTGATTTAGCTTCCTATTCAACAAAATTACCCCGCTGAGGCCCTCCCAAGAAAACTGCCTGCTTACGTCATTACATGTAACTGTGACGTAATCGGTGAAGTGTTACAAAAGATAACAATGTCAACATGCTGAATTTCAACAAGTTCTAATGAAGATTTTCAACCTTTCGATTTGTCTTTTTCTTGCAAAGTGATAAACAAAGGATGTAATGTCCTACCCATCTATATCATAGTATACTTGAGTGCTTGATCAGCCTCTTCAATTTGGGACCGAAAAACTGAAGGTAAATCATTTTATTTCCTGTCTGAATTTTTTCTGTCCTCTTTTATTGTTGCAGTTTTTTTTGCAATAAATCGACACTATAAGGGAATAAAGCTCTTTTGAAAGGTCTAGAAAGGGTTAGGCTAGCTAGAGCACATTGCATTTTATCCGGGTATAATATATAGACCTCACGTTAAATTACATTTAAGAAGAATTGATTTTTTATCATAAACACTTTTACGCAAATAAGTATATGCTAAAAAGAATGCAGCTCACCCTTCGGCCTGAGACAGACAGCTCGTGTAATATTCTATTTCCCTACTTTCATACTAGATGACCCCCCCCCCCCCCCCCCTTTCTCTTGAACCTGCCTCCTTGCATCTTTCGGACATTTTGAGTGTAATCTAATTATTATGTAGAAAAGCAGATAAAGTCGCGTCATAAAAATATAAAATTTATCAAAATTAAATATAAAAAAAAATCGAGAGAAGCATGTTCAAATATTACTAAAACAAATCCTTGGTTTTCTGTGTTCACAGTCTCGATTCGTCGTGTGACACTTCCCGCGAAAAAAACGTAAATAATTTTTGTGTTTTCGTTTACACCGAATGTTCAGACCTGAGCGTCCGTCGTTAGAATCATTTCAACGTTAGAATATTTTTTTCTTTTCCTTTATTTGGTCAGATGAAAAGATATTTTATCAGTTTTGGTTTCACTACTGATAGTATATGCACAGTTGACGGGTCATACTACGCGGAAACGGATTTAATTAACACTAGAAATTATATACTCCGGTCTAGAAAAAGTGCTCCTCTATTTTAATCGAAAACCACCCTAATTATCTCCCTTGTCATTCAAGAGTTGCGGTTATTAGTACCGGTAGTGACCTTAAACTGTAATAACATTACACAGAATTCTGATAGCATTTTGTGTTTCAAATTTGGAGAATGTACCTTGCATATTCTCAAAACAACTTATTTTAAGTTGAAATCATACGCGTTACATCGGAAAAGTGACGTACCATGATGTTTAGCTGTTCAGTTTCAGTTATTATTTTCTTGACGCAGCTAAATCATTACGAAAACACGCCTATTCAAATATACAGAAAATTTTACCACCAAAAAAAGAAAATTTTCAGATAAAAAACTCTGATATTTTCCATATTTCTGCTCAAAAACATAGATTGTGGGTACTCGTTAGAATCGCCTCGGCGTGGCGGTTCTAACGAGTACCCACAATCTATGTTTTTGAGCAGAAATAAGAAAAGTAATGTATACCCCTGTAAACCCCAGTTTTACTATATAAAAGTGGGGTTTAAGGGGGTCAAAATTATATAGGCATGTTTTCGTGATGTTAAAATAGAAGGAAAATGTTTGGCAATTTTCTCTGATGTTCTGCCCAAGATTTTTTTCTCAAACGGTCTCTATCATATTTTCTTTAATCCGTTTGATTTTGCTGTTTAGTATATTTACAGAAATGTGCAGAACTTCTGACGTTCAGCTGACGTTACGTCTATGATTGTTATAAGCATGTAAGAATGTTTAGTTGCAAATAAATTATTTGTATTGTTTTGTATTAGAGTGTCATTTTTGGTTTTATTGCAATATACTATCATATTATTATCGCATTATAAACAAAAGTATTCAGTACTGTAGCAAAGTTATGAAAACTTAACCCTTAAAGCGCCAATCACAACTGCAGCTGACGACATTTTGAATTTTTTTTTTTTTTCAATTTTTCAAAGAAAACAAGTCTTGATATTTCATGTGAATCGTCTGCAAAGCAGACGATTCACATAAAATATCAAGACCTGTTTTCTTTGAAAAATTAAAAAAATAAAAATACATGTCGTCTGCTACAGATTTTGTTTCGCGCTTTAAGGGTTAATAGTATGTAATTATTTTTATTATTATTATTATTATTATTATTATTACAGTGTATTATTATTATTATTATTATTATCAATTCAGTATTTAATGTCAGCCTGCAAGTATTTCAGTAATGCACCATTTTATTGCAATTCTTCAGTTTGCAGTTTGATCGGGCTTGGCCAAACAGGGGTCCCCCGCGCTAAACGTTCCACTACATGCTATGGGGATCTAGGATGCTTTTCCAACACCATACCATTCAACAACACCGATGGTTTACTGCCGCAAGTTCCAGACTTTATCAACACAGTTTTCAGGTTAGACTTAAACTAGCTCATTAGCATGATTTGTCAAGATCTTCCATCTCCGATACATTCATCGTCGCTTTTCCTTTTAATTCTGATGCAAGCCCTCATCAGTGAAAAACAACAGGAAAGCACAAATAATCACAAAACTGCAAACAAACAAAGTCAAAGTGACTCGCGCTTAATGGCAGTCTGACGCCAGAAAAAAAGAAAACCACAAGTTGATTCATAGACTTGCTCCAGTCGTTTCTGCAATCGTTTTTTTTTTTTTTTTTTTTTGTCATTTTTTATTACTAGTACTTCTTGTAGCTGTATTTTTGCCTCTTTAATCCCAATTCACTGTTTTACTACAGAAATCTATCTTTTCCACTAAGGGACATAATTTATCAAATCATTATAAGCTGTACTAGATTGTATACCTTTGAAAGGAAAAGAGAAAATGATAGAAAAGATAGAATCTGGAGACAGACTAGTTGGACCACTGTGGGCCCAAACTTATAATCGTATTAGCTGTATCAGCGTGAAAACTAATGCCACAGTGATGTATTTAACTTAACCCTTGTCATGTTGAATAAATTAAGATGCCATGCCCACTTCTAATTTTTAGCCAATCAGAATACTTGATCCAAGTTGTTCATACAAATTAAAATGCTTAATGACAAACATTGCAGAAGCCAACTGATCTGGGTCTACACTGTTTGCAAAGGCAGGGTATATCCGGGTTTAGCAGGACAACAGTTAAATATTCGGAAAGCTTCACTCTGTGCCATACTGACTTAAAATTTCAACAAATTTGTCACTCTGTCTTTTGATGTGTATGAAACAGCTGGATGAGTCGCAAACAGTGTAAACCCTGATCAGACGCCGCAGAATGCGGCGTCTGATCTGGATCTACACTGTTTGCTTAGGCCTCTCGATCTCAATACTTAGGATTATCAAGGTAACATAGAACGACACATATTTAATTTTATGAACTTAAAATTGCATAATTCACTAATTTTCGGACTTTTATAAAGTAAATCAAAATCTATAAACCAAGCACAACAACAATCAATTTGTAAACAACAACAGCAGCAGCAATAACAACAACAACAACAACAAAGATACTACTACTAATATTAATAATAATTGTTTTCATGATTAAATCCAAATTTTGTGAATAACCGTTAGTCTTTCTCAGCGATGCCGAAAAAGATAATACAATGTAGTTTCTCTAGACTGGCTCCCGTCTAAATGATATATAAATAGCATAAAAAGCTATTTATATTATACAAAAATCCTACGTTTTGGAATGTCCTTCTCTCTGAGTTTCTGACTGGTAAGGGAGATTATATGTGTAGACAAATAATCAAGGAGGTGTATTTTACCTTTGTTATATTAGAAATGAAAACTCATAGCGCGGTGCCAGGCTATATTTTTCCAAACGTCAATGACTTAGACTTCTCGGTCGGCAAAGTCCGCAAAGCTAAAAAGGACCATTTTGTTCTTCAATATTGATGCAAAATAGAATAAGACACAAACTGTACCTTTTCTTTCATGCGCACAAAAAAGGGACAACAACAAAAACAACAACAAAGACAATTTGTCACTTCAATGTCACTCACGTTTAAACAAAACAGCATACCGAATTTAACGCTAGTATTCGCACAGACCGGCCTAAGGAAATAGTACAGACCCAGATCAGACGCTGCAGATGCGGCGTCTGATCAGGGTCCACACTATTCGTCACTACCCGCAGTTTTACACGCACCAACAAGTAGCAGTTGGACTTGTTCGTATTTTAGGATAAGTACGGTAAGGACTGAAGGTGCTGCATATTCAGGATACATTAGATAGCGTAAATACGGTATGTTATGTTTTAATGGAATCAAGTCGTTTCTCCTCGTCTTTGAATGGTTTCCGTGTATGCCATCAATCAGTGAATAATTGAGAATTATACTGGTGTGCGGATGGAACAGAAATGCAGTCTGGATTGTTTGGAAACACCGAGAAGAAAGGAAGAGACGTGGCAGTTTTGAAAGCAAACACAAAAGTAAAGAATGGATGCAAACTCCTGGATGTAAACATTTTGTGTACAGCACAAGCGTTCTTTTTCTGATTAAGGAGACTGGATACACTTGATTGTCTACGTCCATGGGCGTAGACAATCTTAGTTTTTATCATTGCTCCGGAAGCACTTTATGAAATATCATGGACTGGTCCAAAGCTATTTTCCATGGACTGTTCAATGTTATTTTAACCAAGTATTAGCTTTCACATAAAAGCTTGGTATACGCTTAGCACACAGATTATCCTACATGTTAGACAAGGAAGACAACTGTTCTGACTTCCTGTTTGTTTTCCTGTACACCTATTACCTTTCGAAGAGGGATCAACACTAAAAGAAGTTGGATGGGAGTCACTTGAACAGAGAAGACAAACCCACAAATTGACTTTATTTTTCAAAATGTTTTCCCATCTTACTCCTCTGTACTTATCCTCCCTTATACCACCATCAGTCAGTGACATGTCACGATATAATCTTCGCAACTCCGACCAATTACAGACTATTGATTCACGAACAAATCTTTACTTTAATTCTTTTCTACCCTCTACTGTGAGGGCTTGGAATAGTCTACCGGCCGAAGTGAAACAATCTCAAACAACACACTCTTTTAGATACTACTTTAACAAAAACAAAACACCTGTCCCCAAATATTATTATTCTAAAAATAGAAAAGCCCAAATTCTCCATACTAGATTACGAACGAACTGTAGCTCATTGAACCTGGACCTATTTTTAAAAGGTATAACTGACTCGCCTATGTGTAGATGTGGTAGTATTGAGAGCTCACAACACTTCTTTTTCCACTGTCCTTATTATCAGCAGCAGAGAAACGCGCTTCTAAATGTGGTTTCTACCTATCATAGACCTACTCTTGATCTTCTTCTGTACGGGGAATCCTCTTTATCATACGATGTAAATATGGTTATTTTTGAAAACATTCACCGGTTTATATTGAATTGTAAACGTTTTTCATGAGATGTTTTAAATACTGATATGGTCATGCGATTGCTTTACTACATTTATCCGTTGCAAACGGTATTATATTCCATGTTGGATGCCGGGTGCCCCGACCCCTCAATCCCAATTTCCCACCTACCCCCTTCCCATCTCCCCCCTTCTACCCCTCCACCCCCACCGCCCCTTGTTTTGTCCATTTACATTTTCCTAACCTTTGCTAACCTCAAAATGCTTTATATGAAATGATTACTATTTGGTGTAAAACTTTACATTAGATTTTCATCATTTTTATCACCCAAACATGTAAAAACAACACTTATTGTTAATTATCACTACATAATGTTACTTGCTCCAATGTATCTTGCTCGAAATTCGCCATTATGTATACATGTCGATTGTTTGTGGGAGAAGAACTATATAAGTACATGTGCTTTCGTTCTAATCCCAATTTGTATAATGACTTGCATCATATTGTAATGATAGTTATGCTATAATAAAATATGTTTAAACCAAAAGGAAGGAAATGGTTCCTTTCTATTTGGAGTAGATCAATTCTCAGAAGGGAGACGAATACGTTTGAAAGAGTTATCTCCCCTGAAAGAATATACATTTTCCTTAAGTAAACTAATGTGTTATGAAAGTTTATTGAAAGATGTCATCAAACTCGGCGTTGCCTAAACTTGCAATTGACGTTTCGAAAAGTGTAGACCACGGCCATTAAAAACAGTTACATATATTTACATTTGCTAGTCATGTGCAAAGAAAGGCTATCTCTATTTGGCTGGAAATACAATGTTTAGCCCATTTTAACTGATTAAAATATTATGCTCTAGGTCGATAACTGAGCAAATAAGAAAAGGAAATTCAGTGGTAAAGCTTGAACAATGTACAACTCTCCAACAGAGTGTCAAGTCATAACGGTTATGAATATTTGCTTGTCCTCTGAATTTGTTAACCATCAACTTGATTTAGCTAAGATAAGTTGTCAGCTAAATAGAGGCGCGAAAACTCTTCAGTATAGTGACAAACTGCAGCCTCTAAAACCGTTTATATGGATATATGCAATGGCCTATTTATGGAACTTTGAAGGATCTGTTATCTGTTTATCGGGGTGTTATTAAGAGACGGACACAATTCCATCTATAACTGCGAATAGCTAATGTCATAGATAATAATATACAAAATAATTTAAGGGCCACCAGTTTTATTTCCTTTTTGATTATTACTAAAATGCGATCCTCAAGTTTTACAATTATTTCATGGACAAAACTGGAAGTCTCAGCCCTATTTCAATCAGCTCAACATGTTCGCAACAAGTTCTGCTACAATAGTGTCAATGACAACAACGCCAGACCAAAAGATTCTAAGAAAAACGGGAATTTCAAAAACAAAAAACAACTACAACAAAAAAAAACCAACAAAAAACAAAACAAAACAAAAAAAAAAAAAAAAACGATTTTTACCCCAAAAGGAAGTTTTTTTTTTTTCATAATACCGGAATTTTTTTTTTGTTTACTGAAAACAATACTCTGTCACACACGAAGTCATGCAAACTTAACCTTCATTCGAGTAACAGACAAAAAGATATGGCCAGAAAAAGAGACCATTGTGAGGCTAAAAATGCCTCGAAAGTTCCCAATAACAACGAATAATCTGTAGCGGGTACCTCTAGCAAAATGTGCGTTTCTTGATAACAAATAAGGCTTTCTCTATGAGTTTTTTTTACAGTTGGGAGCCCAGGCATCACTTTTGACGCGAAAATGTAAATTTTTAATTTTTGGGTAAAAAGTAGTGTTTTTGCAAATTTTAAAATGAAAATAAATTTTTTATTTAAATGTTGTTGTTTTTTTTTTGTTGGAAACACTACTTTAGGGCTTCCTTTCAAAGAAACATTCAACGATATTTTGATATCTTCTTAGGTTTTGCCCATACACCCGGCTAAAAGTTTGTATATATGGAAATTTGCACAATCTGGCCCTTAAATTATTTTGTTGAGTATATTTTTAGACTACTTATTAATCGACACGCTTTACGGCGTTTGATCTGGTTTACACTGTTTTCTAGTGTCTCGTTTAGTGTGTGTGTGTGTGTGTGTGTGTGTGTGTGTGTGTGTGTGTGTGTGTGTGTGTGTTGCTTTCAAAGCGATGGTTACTCAAAAAATAGATAGTTTCTGGGTCGACTGTTTACAATCAAGTGTACATACATCAAAATGTTCTTATGCTGCTCTCACACATGAGCGAATATGTTGCGAATGGGCTTAAAAATGCAGTTCACCGCCAATTTGTAATGATCGGAAGGTGATTGCCAGACATTCATAAGTGTTCGTAAGTATTCGCGGGATGTTGCGAATATTAGAGACATGCTCCTTAAATTCACAAGGAAAGCATATTCTCCTTGCTTTCGCAAGCAATCGCAAGCCATTCTTATTGATGATAAGGCATTTGTAGTGATCGTAAACCATTTGTAGAGATTTGCTAGCATTCGTCTTGACATGGTTGGTGTTGTAAATGGCAGATGTCTGTACCATCTTTCGAACATGGTGTCTTGCTGGGCCTCCGTCACCTTGGCACTGCGCCTGTCGGGCTTATTTTTTTGTAAACTTCTTAGCGTTTGAAGGAGGACGTTTAGTCGGAGAGGAATGAGAGGGGTCTGACTGAATGTCTGACATCTCGTCCCGCTGGGATTCTGCGTTGTCTGTCCTGGGCTTCCTTGCAGCCTTGGCAGAGTTGACCTTGGCCTTATTCTAACTGGTCGTTTTGGTTATGTCACTTGAAGCCGCAGTCGTCCTCTTCTGGTCATCACTGGTTGCTGCGGCATCGGAAACGGAGTCTTTGTATTCAGGAGGGGATGGTCGGACTTTACCTTGCCCCTTCCTCTGCCAACACCGCCCTTTCTTTTTAACCACCGCCATCCCCCCACCCCTTGGCATGATGAAGGTAGGACAACAACTAGACCTTTGAAAGTAGAAGTTCACTCGGTGGAAACTGGCGAATATATGACAAAGAGAAAACATTGGCAATCACACGTTGTGTAGTTGTTTCATTCATAAGGCGTTTGCAAGCATTCGCAAGATTTGCAACGGCATTCGTAAGTATTCGTAACATCCGGAAAGGATTCGCAAGAACTTTGGCAAATTGATTGTTATTACATCGTAAGGTTCGTAAGAAATTCGTAAAGATTGGTAAGGATTCATAAGAATTTCGCAAGCATTCATAAAGCCTCACTTTTTTCACTATTTCTCCTTGCCAATCATGTCACTTTCGGCAATTTTGGCGCGAACTTCAAATTTTCATATTCGCAAAGATATTCGCCCAGGTGGGAGAGCAACATTAAGATTAATGTCCACGTGATTATCATTGACCAGTGAAACGTTCCGCACTATTCTAGTCGCCGTGACGTAAGAGTGCAATGTAAAGAAGGATGTCTGTAAAACCTGGACTGCGCTTGGTGCTGGGGCATTGGTAAACAGTGCAGACCCAGATCAGACGCCGCGGAACGCGGCGTCTGATCAGGGTCTGCACTGTTTGCTTAAGTTACAGGAAGTTAAGGGTTAAATGAAACAGTCTTAAGTCCCACTTCGAGACCATTTTCCTAGCCTACACTTAGAGACAATCGCACCACTAGTGCTGTCAGTGCTTTGATTACAAACAATGCTTTGTTTAACTAGGAAACGTAAGATATTAAGAGCTTAATATTGTCCAAAACGGAGCTCATTGTTTTAAGGAAAGAATTTGCTAGAGACAGCACATTCTTTTCTTTAAGAAGAGCCCTCAAATGAAAGGGAAGAGGAATAGTTCCACGCCACAGTTAAACCTCATGGAGGCGTACCAATCAGCCTTAAAATTTCTTGCTTCTTTTTTCAGACTTTATACACCGCACAATGGAGTGAATCCAGAAATACTCTCCAGAGATGACCCACATGGTCTTGAAAGGTCATCGTTTGACCCTCAACTTCCGGTCAAGTTTATCGTGCATGGTTTCCTGCAACATGGTCAGGTCAAGTGGGTGAGGGACATGACAGCGGAATTTATGAAAAAGGTAAATATGAGCCGGGTAACAGCAAAGCTGATAATGCGCATGTGCGAACAGTGACGCAATCTGAACAGAAGCTCAATCTCTGCAACATGGTCAGGGTCAAGTGGGCAAGGGACATGACAGCAGGATTTATGAAAAAGGTAAATATGAGCCGGGTAACAGCAAAGCTGATACTGCGCATGTGCGAACAGTGACGCAATCTGAACAGAACCTTAATCTCTGTTGTTTGTCCTCTGGATTTAAATGGTCAGTTGGTTGTCCATGCGAACCGCGAAATTATGTCTTATTTCCTTGTTCATGAAAATTGATAATTATGCAAACGATTCCTGTTACTTTAAGTATGATATATAGTCTTGTTGTGTTATCTTAGGAGCGGCTTATCTTCCTGGAACTACTAGTTAAATGCAGAGTGAACATTGGCCAATATATTATTAATGATTCGCATAAAGTATTGTACACGTGCAATGGCAAATGTTTCCTTGCTATGTTTCCATGGCAGCAATGTTCTGTGTTTGTTCCACGTCACCGCTTGTTTCTTAATCATATCAACACTTTACTTCATTACCAGATTTTTCCTTAGATTTATATTGGGAAATAGATCACCTTTACCAATTCATCAGACGACAAATCGAATCGTATTTTATTATTTTCCCCAGAAAATATGATTAAACATTTCATGCAAATTGACTCCTAAAGAGACAATTTGCATGAAGTATCAAATCATATTTTCTAAAAAAAAAAAAAAAATAATAATAATAATTATAAGATAATTAGTGTATTTCAAAATGTGTACTGAAAGGGTTTTTTTTTTCCAATATGCTAAACATTACATTACATTCTCTTCAATAATAAATAAACGATTTGACATAAAATCCTTTTTATACCCCTTCTTCAGTCAGCGTCTATAAATATTCAAAATGTTCAAAAAAAAGCATAGGCGTAGTACTCATTACGCACATTACGCATGTGATTAACATGCCTAAGAAAATATTGACAAAAAAGTGACATTAACATAAATTATTTTGCTTCTTTACATAGGGGCTGCTCTTAAAGGAAAGAATTTGCTCCCTCTGGGAGCAAATTCTTTCCTTTAAGAGTAGCCCCAATTTTGGAAAGGAAGTAATTCTAGGCATAAATTTCCAAGATTTTTCCTGCGTGTGCGTAAAAATAATTCCGTTCCAGGATCATGTTTTACAAAGCGGCTAGAAAGATTCGCAATGTTTCTTGCTTGGACCATTCTTTAAAAGGATTATGGTTTAAAGATACATAAGCCATAGATATACAATGGGGAAACAAATAAATGACATTTCCTCCACGCGTGACATAGCTATTCGTATCTAACTTAGGTCCAATTGTTCTTGGACGAGTCTCGGACAAATTTGTGTTTTGCCAAGGCAGACATTTTATGTTTCGTTTACAACGACAATAAAACATTACTGATAATGAAAATCTTTAATTACTCGGCTTGAGCAATATGAATATGGTTTTGATTAAAACAAGTTAGGAATGCTCACGGTTGCCATAATAAACTTACCACGAGACTGAGCAACAGAGGTCAAAAATCAGCATACACATTTTTCTGCTACAGTCAAACCTACCGTAAAACCTACCGGTATTAACCAAACAAATGCATTTAGGGGTCAGTTTTCAGGTCCCATCAAAGGGCCTCTTGTTTCTAAAAACCTTTTCTGGGTCTTCACTGTTTGCTCAGGCCTGTCCGACCAAATACGTACAGTGAAGTTTAACATATGGTAATAGTCATGCTCAGACGGACAGGTAAAATTATATCCAAATCTTCAGTGATTACTAATCGATTATCGATCACAATGGCAGGACTGATAATCGATTATCTTTTCAGCTGTGATTAGCCAGCCTTACCCTATAGCATCAAGGTTCATGTTTAACTTGGTGTGGCTTATAGCGAGCACAGCTCGCGACGCGCGTAGCACGTCGCGAACGAAGTTAGCTGTATGGTAGAGAATATGATCAAGGAAAAGTAACATACAACGATATATCAGTAGTAATCGCTCTGACCAATTTTCTTCCGTTTTTTTTTCTTCCCGGAAATTGTCACCGGAAGTTGGCGGACTTGATTATGGGTCTCAATAATAAGCGTCACGAAGTGACCAGAAACGAGTGTCAATAAGTGTCACGAGCATATTTTGCACATTATCTTTATTATTTATCATTGATTTACATAATATTTTTATATACTGATATTCATTCTTTAATGATGCTGTGAAGGACTTTTGAAGAGATATAGGTCTGTGCTGTCTTGTAACATATTATAACATATCTCCAGATAAGAAGCTTTCTTTTTTTTCTTGCGTTAAGCAAGCACTTGCCTTAAGCAACCAATCTTATCTTTCCTTTAGTTGCTTTCTTAACACATGGTTCACTGTAGTTTCGTTTCTTTTATTTGTGTTATTTAGCTTCCCGGGTTTTGCTTCCAAGTGATCCAGTTTTCTAGAATCTATTTCGCTTTACTACAGCAGGATTTTGTTTTCCTTTTTTTTTTTTTTTTTTGCCGCGTGGCGGCCGTAACGTCTACCTGTACAGAGCCAAAATGTAGTTGATAAATGTATTTTCCGGTTAGTTTTGGGATCACATGGACAATTATGAATAATTTTGAAAAAGAAAGATTACCGTTCTAACCAGAATAAGAGGAGGTGCGCAGTATTGCACAGTACAGTATTGCTCATGAACGGACTTTTTTTTTTTTTTCGTTTATTGTTTATAATCGAACATCAGTCACTTTTGTCTCTTGCGACTAATGACCGGAAAGAGTTTTCAAAGTCGATTAATCGTAAAATTCTATTTTTAGAAACATATTTTGTCACTTTTTATTTCAAAAGGCAAGTTGTAAAAAAATAAATACTAAGGCTTTCCATCTGAGTCATTTTAGAAATGTGGTCATTTTGGTGAAGACCTTTAATAAAATAACCTCAAATAATGCACTTTTTTTCAACCGAAAAATACTGATGTATTTCTTATTTCTCCATGAAAAATATGGTGTGGGTACTCATTAGAAGCGCCTCAGCCGAGGCGCTTCTAATGAGTACCCACAACATATGTTTTCATGCAGAAATAAGAAAACAATTATCTGGATCCCCCTTATTGATCCGGAGATATGTTTAATTACTTGGAAGAGCACTAAACTAGAAATGAATATATTTTTTTTCGATAAGTTGGATTAGTCGGTTTTCCCAACCGATGATCGACTGTGAAATTCTGCCGGATTCCCAACACTAATTATTTACAAAGGACCAATCCTTTCAGAATATCAGAATCTAATTATAGAATAATTGGATGTTGTGTACTATATCAACATAATATCCAGACGAGTGCGAATATGCTAAATGATCTTTGTCTTCGCAATTTGCATATTCCGTGAGTTCCCTTTGTGCATAACATACAGTCGACAGTAGTATTGGGTGTCGGCGACACCCAAAACTACTGTCGACTCTCGTTATCTCGAATTCCAAGGGACTCTCTAAAATACTTCGAGATATCCGTACCTCGACATATCAGATTTTCAGAATTGAGGAAAAATAATTCAAACAACCACATTTAACAAATATATATGTAATTGGACTCTTGAGGTTAGAGGTATATTGAAAATGTGGAAAAGAGGAAAAATTGCTCCATAGGAGCAATAGGAGCAATTTCTCCTCTTTTCCACAATATTTGTTTACCTGTTGTTAGATTTTCATGTTTAGGCAGGGACCAGATTTTCATTTCGAGATAAGCGGTTATTCGAAAGAAGCGAGGTCGAGATAACGAGAGTCAACTGTAATTTATTTAATATTTTACCATGGTTACTCTTAAAGCCGTCGGTTGTCATGGGAACCGCTATTCACAATCGCTATGCAAACGTCTTTCCGTTTAAGAATGAAACTTGACAGGGTAGTTTTCTATTATTGCCTTGTTTTATTGTTGCAAATCATTTAGTATTTCCTCTTTCGTGACATTGATTGATTCACTTAGACCAGCGAACGTTTCCCTAGGGCCTTTCACTCGTGTTTGTCTCTAAATTTTAACCTTGGCAGTTATTGGAATCGTAGTAAACACCTGGGCCCAGATTTACAATTATTCCTCAGAGTTAAGGACTGCCTTAACTTAAGGTCCGAACATTTAAGATATAAAATAAGATATTTAAAGTCAATTAAAATAAACAGTTTTATGTAAGTTTGACGATATAGAATCGTGCTTACTAATCCATCATTGAAAGTCAGCTTTTATGTGAAAGCGAAAAATGTGCTTTGCAAATCTCGATCCTCAAAGTTCAGGTCCGAAGATCTTGAGTAAATATGGTAATTTTAAACAAAAGCTGTCTCCTTGGGATTTGGCATGAACGATTTTTTTTATGGCAGTGGATGTTATGTTACATTTCAGGCGCCTATGAATGTGATCAGCGTGGATTGGGGTAACGGAGCTGGGTTTCCGTACTCCCAGGCTGCGGCCAACACACGTCTGGTGGGAGCTGAAGTTGCACAGGTGATACAGCTGTTAAAGGACAGAAAGGGCGTGTCTGTGTCAAACGTGCATCTGATTGGTCACAGCCTTGGTGCACACGTGACCGGATATGCTGGAGCAAGAACCCCTGGACTGGGTAGAATAACGGGTAAGTTGAATCCTATCAGGCTCACAACGTAGAAACAACGTCTATTTAACGTTGAATCAACGTTAAATAGGCGTTGTTTCTAGGCACACAGCGTTGAAACAACGTCGATTCAACGTTGATTCAACGTCAAGACGTTGAATCAACGTTAAATCGACGTTGTTTCAACGTTGTGTGCCCACTTGAATGTGTAATGCCCATGCATCTCAAAATCAAGACAATCATATACACCATTCAGTTTTACTGAATGCATAATGAAAGCAGCATCAGAAAATGTATAAGCTGTCAAATTGAACAGTGTAACTGCGCATGTGTTAGAGAAACTATTTTACTGTAGTTACATGTACCTTCAGTAGTCTTTCAAACAGGCCCCAGCAAACAGTGTAAACCCAGATCAGACGCCACAGAACACGGTCTGATTGGGATCTACACTGGCTGTCACTCATACAGGAGTATTTTAAACATATTAACAGGTAGTAATAAGGGCCACGACAAGAAGATAAGATATCCGAATGCTTAGAGTAAATGCGGTATATATTATTTGTTTTACCAAGGTTTGGATCCAGCAGAGCCTGATTTTAAAGATACTGATGCTGAAGTTCATCTGGATAAGACAGACGCTGCGTTTGTAGACATCATTCATTCCGACGGCTCAGAGTTTGACTACGTATCAGGTGGGTATGTGTGGTAAAGTACTTAAGTAGTTGTCATAAGTCGTCAAAATGACTAATTCATAGACTTTTGTGTAGCTTTATGTCTGAAAGAATATCTTAGTTCTCTTCTAGTGATCGAAATAATAAAAACATCTAACTTTTGAAATATTGTAGACTTACGCAATAAAGACTACATATATGTTTTCACTAATAGGCTTTAACGTTGGCGTTCCCTCTAGCGCCAAAGGGAAAAATCGCCAGAAATAATGAAAAAAAAAAAAGCCCCATTTTAAGGAGAATGGGTGCACTTTAAGGGGAGGTAACTTAATTTATTCTCATCTGAAAAGGGGTCTAAGGAAAGGATGTGAAGAGTACATTCGTTCTTACTAGGATAGATCCCTATCAGAAAAGAATTGGTGTATAGGAAAGCTAACCAGAAATCGCTAAATTTATATCCCGTGTGCAAAATGGCGAAAAATGTATCCAGTGTATCCAGTCCCCTTAAAGTTAGTTTATTTCTCTTCTGATAAAGGATCTTCTCTACAAGGAAAGAATTCACTTCCAAGGGGAGTAAATGCTGTCCTTTTTAGAGTAGGCCCTCTTCAGTAGGGAGGCAATGAAAACTTTGGCACAGCTGTACGAGAGTGAATCAATATCCTTGATTATATCAATGTTTGAAATACTGTTGTAACCAACAAGGCATAAATCAAGTGTTTTTTTTTTCTTGGGGAAAAGGAAATTATAGTGAAATCTTCGAGAAAATGAAATATGTGCAGAATATGTGTATCAATATATACAAGCTGATAATCAGTAAATTAACCCTTGTCCTGCTGAAACCGGATATGCCCTGCCTTCGCAAACAGTGTAGATCCAGATCAATTGGCTTATGAAGAAGCCATCTGGATCTGCACTGTTTATCATTAAGTATGCAAATTTGTATCAAATACCTGGGATCAAGCAATATGATTGGCTGACAATTAGAAGTAGGCATGGTATCTTAATTTATTCAGCATGACAAGGATTAATGTAAAGTTCATACGACCAACGCGAAAATTCGTCGTGGATCGTGTTTGCATGAGTTCTGTCATCCAACAAATGATAATGCATGAAACATCTACAGACCATGCAGAAAAAGACAAGAGAAGGTTTGTCAGACCCCGTAGACTGGGTTCTCAGACTGACTCCTCTCTATTTGCATATGACGTACTTTTGCCGGATTTGTTGTACATGTAACTTATCTCATTTCACTTGACCGCAGTCTAAAGCACGACGATCTAACAATCGCTAAGAACCAAGTTGAAAGCGAAGATATGTCTTCTACACTGTACAGGTCATTTCAAGGTGTCTGTTACAAGTCTATAAGCTACTTCAGTGTGCAATATCACAAACAAGAGTAGCAAGAAGAGAAAGAAGCATGCATTTTAACCCTAGTCCTGCTGAACCGGTTATGTTCTGCCTTTGCAAACAGTGAAGATCCAGATCAGTTGGCTTCTTCAGAAGCCAACTGATCTGGATCTGCACTGTTTGCCATTAAATATTAGAATTTGTATCAACAACCTGGATCAAGTAATCTGGTTGGCTAAAAGTTAGAAGTGGGCGTGGTATTTTAATTTATTCAGCATGACAAGTGTTAAGGGTTCTTGTTTCAAATAGATGCAGATTTTAATGCACGGTTTCAGCATAATAAGTATGAACGGTGAACTATTTGAGTCGCAATGTGCGCATCTGTGCAGTCTGATCAGAGCCTTCGTTGTCCGCTTGAAGAAAATTTGCATCCTTGGCTATCCAAAACGCGCCTTATAAAAATTCTGCGCCTAACGAAGATTTAGATGAGCCTGCGCGTTCGCGCAGTCTGATCTAAATCTTCCCTGGGCGCACATGTCAGAAAGTACGTTTTATAACGTTGCGGATCCTATAACAAGGTCAAGTGTTTGTTGTGGATTTCAGCTGCCCTTCCCCACATGTACCTGTGGACCAATCACCAGGTCTTTTATCCTTATTAGAAATCGTATTAAAGCCTACGCAAGGGCAAAAGCTCCTGAAGGAAAAGATCTTTTAGAAGCAAAAACATATCAAATAAATGAAAACAAAAGACTCAGTTGTACATAGTGTACATAGGCGTAGCACTCATTACGCACATTACGCATGCGCGTAACATACGTAAGAAAAATAATATTTGCAATAAAGCGATATCAATTAACAAAACATTTTACTTCTTTACCATAGGGGCTGCTCTTACATGTAAAACTCCATTGGTTCTAAAATAGGGGCTACTCTTAAAGGAAAGAATTTGCTCCCAGAGGGAGCAAATTCTTATCTTTAAGAGTAGCCCCTATTTTGTGACCGATAGTAGGGAGAATTTTCCAAACGTTTTCGTGGCTGTGCGTAAAAGTAACTATGTTCTGGCTAGGCCACTGTTGTATATATTCTGTACATAAACAGAAATGTAATGTACAACAAGGCCACGCCTCATATCCCTATGCTGGGCGATATTGTATTTTCAAATCAATCCAAATAAGTTCAGTGATCCCAGAAGACGAGAAAATATCAACTTCCTTAAAGTAGGACAATGCGTTTTTATTCGCCTGCTTTACAGCTATTGACACCAACCATAGTGAAGATAAACAGATTTTGAAATTACTGTCAGGAATTGCTGACCAACTCTGTTATGCTTGACTTACGAAGCAGAATATATCTGATTTGGTCATATGTCACCACAAACAAAATAATAGAACAGAATAAGAGTATATTTGTTTAGTGGGCATAAATAATTTAAGAAAATGGAAACGAAAATAATAATATTAATTATAATAATAATAATGAAACAACAAAAATCAAACAATACATGTATGTTGCAGGTTTTGGACTGATTGATGAAGTTGGACATATCGACTTCTACCCGAACGGTGGCGAATACCAGCCCGGCTGTCATGAGAGTGTTGGAAACTTGATGTCCACTGCCGCTGAAGAAGGACTAGAGGGTAATAAATCGTCTCTGTAGGCCACGTCACATACAGAAAACAGATGTTGGCCACAACGTGAGAAAACGTACATTCTGACATGTGCGCCCAACAAAGACTCAAGTCAGCTTTCGTTGTCCGAATGAAGTAAATTTGCACCATTGGCCATCCAAAATAAGCCTAATGAAGATTCTGATCAGAATACGCGATGTGCAGGTTGATCTGAATTTTCGCTCGGCGTACTTGTCGAAGGCTCGTTTTCTGATATTGCGGCTTATATTTTCTGAAGATATTAAGAAAAAAAAAAAAAAAAAAAAAAAACATCAAAGAAGCCGTCCGAAGTCCTTTAATAGTTTATTTAAATCATTTTTATTTCAGTTTATATTTGGGAAAAGAAAAAATATGTGAAATGCCTTTAAACGGTCTCAAAGAGTGATAGTTGCCAAAGAAAGACGTATAAGAATGGTTTATTAAAAAAAAAAAAATAAAAAAATAAAAAAATAAAAAAAACAACAAAAAAAAACAACAACAACATTACAATCAAAAGTTTCATTTGAAGTATTTAAAGTTCAATTAACATGTTCATGTTTCCACGGAAATGTGAATAAAGAGACGCATGAAAGGCAACAATAATGGAACACAGCACTTACAAAGCACTAGCTAATAATTGAATGACAATAAAGTGCAAAAAGACGGCATTTAATCAAAAACAGACCGAACAAACGAGAGGAAACTGCAATAGAAATACCACATTGGAACGACCAACATCACAGTTGTAGCCTTTAAACCTAGTTTAATTCTAAGTGGATATAACCACATGCATGTTGTAAAATTATGTCAAACACTGATTGCTGTCAGCCACAACTGTTAAAATTTGAATTAATTGTAAAATATGAAAGAAAATTTCCAATCGCTTTTCTGAATTACGAAATTTTTCCTTTTTTTCGTACAATATTTCAAACGTAGCTTATTTAGCTGCGAACGTCTACCGTATGACCCTCCATGAACTGAAATATAATTGATATTTATGTCACTAAATTGATGTTAATGTTTTTCATCATTTAAAAACATCAAACCTACCAAATGTACCATAAAAACTTTGGAACATTTTGTATTTACACTTAATCTGTGTTCCAAGCAACTCCGTTTCTGAATATTCAAAAAGAGCGTTTGTGTGAGACATCTAGACAGTTGTCAGCCGGTAAAACAAACGGATGTAATATGTTTGAGTTTCAGCCAAGCTTTCCGTTAAAGCTGACCCTTAGAAATCACTTTATTAATTGCTTTTCAAAAAGTAGAAGTGGAAACAAACTCTCCATGGATTATGTAGTATTACATATTTAGGTCAAAACAAGATAGAACGAATGATTGAATACTTGCAATGTGTCCTTAGTGAATCTGTCCATCTAGCAAATTATCTAGCCAGCTAGCATTCTTCTTAAATCTTTACTGATTCGTTATCGGTCCGACAGGATTCCTGCTGACCTGATAACGTCCAACATATTTATGCCTAGTAGATTCTTCTACCTTAACTTTTTGGACAGGTCCATTTCCTATATAAGGAGTGCCTGGTTAGCTTTTATTATAACCATGTTTTGTAGAAATCTCTAAATTTAATACAAACCCGGGATGCAAACAATGTAGATCCTGATCAGACGCCGCGTTCTGCGGCGTCTGATCTGGGTCTTCACTGTTTGCCAATGTCCCTTTTAAACGGGTTAAATACAATGCTAGCTGGGTAAGGTACACGTTACAGAATATATCTCTGAAAACTGACGAGAACCTTTCAAGAAAAACGGAAGTGGCATTCAAACAGATTGAGACATCCAGTATAAACTGAAATACACCGTCATCAGTGACGTACATGTATATGGTACAAGTTGTACTCCTGGGCCCGGTTGTTCAAAGCGTCGTTAGCTTAACGAGCTCGTTAAGGGTAATTTCGTTAACTGTTTTAGCGGATTCAATACACAATATTCTGATATTTTTTGCTGAAAAAATGTGAGTAGCTTTTCACATTTTTTCAGCAAAAAATATCAGAATATTTGCGTATCACTGGATGTAAATTTTAACGAATCGTTAACTAACGACATCGTTAGCTTTGAACAACTGGGCCCTGTACGCTGAGAATGAATGGAAATGAATAGAAATTCCATGAAAACGTTCGCTTTATACTTTTACCCGACTTCATTACGAAAACACGCCTATTCAAATATATAGAAAATTTCACCTCCAAAAACTGAAAATTTTCAGATAAAAAACTCTGATAGTTTTCATATATCTGCTTAAAACACAGATTGTAGAACTGCCTCGGTGAGGCGGTTCTAACGAGTACCACAATCTATGTTTTTGAGCAGAAATAAGAAAAAAATGTATACCCCTGTAAACCCCAGTTTTACTATATAAAAGTGGGGTTTAAGGGGGTCAAAATGACATATGCGTGTTTTCGTAATGTAATGTGTTCCATAGTAAATGTCCTAGAATTTGAGTCGTTATTGTTCATGGTCCGACTCAATAAAACAAAACCGCTATTTCAGATTCATTGAATAACATAATATCTGATGCGTCCATAGAAATCCGGTATATATAGCATATTTAACTGAACTTCGGCTGGTGTTTAGTGCCTTGTGGCGACCGTAAAAGTCTCCCAGACTTCATCGTAGCGATGCGCATAGTTTTTGGTACTTAAGAATCATCCGGCCCGTTTTGTGTTATAGGAAGGAAAAATGAGCTTCTATAGAGGTATTGCGAGGTTCTGTCATTAGATCAGTTGAAGTTAAAGCCATCCTGAGCAGCTTTCTGGGGCTTTGTGGCTGTTTTTCTTCTGGGGACTTTTCCCAGGATATTTAAAAATATAGTCGCAGTTCAATGGCTCGATCATCCTTGGGACCATGGAAATCAATTCGAATTATGAGTAGTTTGAGCCACCGAGGGTTGATCATGGCGCCAGGTCAGGAAGCAGATAACGATAATTTATGTAAATCTTTTCGATTTCCTACAAAATGATTGTATATTGAGTGTACTCATTAGAATCGCCTCGATGAGGCGATTATAATGAGTACGCATAACAAACAATTTCATGATAAAATAAGAAAAAGTCCCTTAATATTTTTGAGCTATCGGAAGAATTTCCTAGGGACTCAAAAGCGAGTTCGAAATAGCCATGGTAAACAAGCCATCAGACCAAGTTATTAAAGTTCGACTGCATATATGAGGGTCAGTGATGAGTGCTCACCGGCCGAAATTAGCAAGTCTAACCCATAATACTTCACACCCCAGATGTTTTTCGTTTTGTGTGTGTGTTCATTGCTCTCAAAGGTCAATTCTTCTAGAATCTATTTGTCCTGTTCATTGTCACATTATTGTGTTTAGCGGCTCCGGCCTGACACGAGGGTTTCATATAACATGTTTACTAACCACAGATTTTATGCGTATTTAGCGTAGGAAACAAAAACGTTTTCTCGTCAGATTGTCTTTTTTCTACATTTCAGATGCTGAAGATGTGCTGAGCTGTAGCCATAGTAGGTCCATCTACTTGTTTCTGGAGTCCATAAACAGTCCTTGTCCGTTCTACGGTTTCCCCTGCCATGACATGGCGTCCCTTGAAAGCAACGAGGCAGGCTGTATGCAATGTGGAATGATGGGCTGTCCGCTGATGGGCTATGATGCTGATCAGTCAAATGCCAGGGGAAAATTCTATCTGAAGACAAGAGCTTCTGAACCATACTGTGGTAAGTTCTACTTGAGAAAAACGGATGCACTCTGTCAAAATGCAGTCGAACCTCAATGGCTCGAACATCTTTGCGACCATGGAAATTCGTTCGAGACATGGGTAGTTCGAGCCACTGAGGGTTAATCATGGCACCAGTTCAGGAAGCAAATAGCGATAATTTAGGGAAATCTTTTCAATTTTCTACAGTGATTGTATGTTGAGTGTACTCATTAGAATCGCCTCGAAGAGAATTGTAGTTGAGTGTACTCATTAGAATCGCCTCGGAGAGGCGATTCTAATGAGTACGCACAACATACAATTTCACGATAAAATAAGAAAATTTCCTTAAATATTTGTTTTCTTGAGCTATCGGAAGAATTTCGCAGGGACTCAAAAACGAGTTCGAATTAGCCATGGTAAACGAGCCATCGGTGTTCGAGCCATCGAGGTTCGACTGTGGTTTGCCTCTCATCTAATAAGGGCTCTACACTAATAGGATGCATGCATGCGGTTTGCCGCAGAATATCTATGTTGTTACCTATCGTTTTGCAGCGAGTGACAATTTTTAAATTTCTCCGAAAAAAAGCAGTTTTGAATATATAGACATGTAAGTCGCCATAAAATTCAGGTTCCAACTGGACAAAGCTCCTCTTTTTAACTTTTCAGGTAAACATGTGCGTTTTGCCACAGCAGGATTGGTTTGTGTTGAGGTTTTACGACCTAGTCAACCCAGTGGGGTCATGTCGAGCGCGGTCAGTTTACCTGACCACACGTTTACTGGGCAGGCTTAGTCCTCTAAGCGGTTAACCAGTATTGTGCACATTCTTTCGCCAGAAACTGACAACTGCCCTTCTTGAATCAGCGGAAGGGACAGAATGACCGTAGAAAATATTTCATGATCAATCTCCACGAAAGAATGTTGCCGACCAGTCGGGGGTTGAACCCGCGACCTCCTGGTCTCCAGCCGGACGGCGCATCCAACTGAGCCACCGAGGCCGGCGCCACAGCAGGATGATAGCTACACGTCTTCCTAATGAGAAATTATATCGAAATACGAGGCTTACTGCGTACAATTACCCAGCTAGCATTCTACGTAAATCTACATCGGGCCGTCATCGGCCCGTCAGCTACCCTGACGGGCCGATGACGGCCCGATATAGATTTACGTAGAATGCTTACTGGGTAATTGCAATACAGGCTAGTTTGTTTACGTGATTTTCTGTTTTCTTGTAGGTCATGCACAACATATTGAGATCAGATTTGGAAGTATGTCTCCAACTACAGGACGGGTTCGAATGACGCTGGTTGGCGCAGATCAAACGACTGATACCATCGAAATAAACAGGTACATAGGCTAATAACTGCGCTGCACGCAGTGAAACTGTGAATTCAGTTATGGACAGCGGACGCCAAGATCACTCGTGCAGCCGCGCAAACTGTTCAAGACATGCGCCTCCCGCTGACAGAATCATTGGATACTATTGAACGCACCGTGTTATCATTCTAAGGCTTCCTTAAACCCTTGTATACCGAATATACTCTCCCACACTATATATATTGGAAGAGTCCAATTTCAATTTTAGGTACGTCCGGCTATGAGACTTACATATTCCTAAAGAAAAAATGGCTAAACTACTTGCAAACTACTGCGGCGTCTGATCTGGGTCTGCACTGTTTGTCATTTACCCTTTTATGGGTCTCCCGATTACAATCGGTTAAAGAGTATAGTGTTTAGTGTATCCGTAATCAAAATGGTCTGCTGGAGCCAGTCTATCAGTTGTGATATATTACAATGTACCCCAGGGGACTAACTCGTTGAGAGGGCAAATCTGGGGAATCTAATATCCTTCTTTATGAAGGGATTACTTTGAATTAAAAGACAAACATTTTAGTGCAGACGGTCATTATATGGGCCAGCGCACGACAAAATCTACAATGAGACTTGTGTGCGACCAGCGAAGACTCTGATCAGCCTGCGCATGCGCGCAGTCTGATCAGAGTCTTCGCTGATCGCATGTGCCTTCTAAAGCCCAAAGCTTTCCAAACAGGTATAAACGAGAACCCTTGCCATACTGGATGGGTGTACAGGTTGATCTTTGCTGGTCACACAGGTCTTATTGTAATTTTGTTGTGTGTAGGCTCATATTCTAAATGCCGCGTCATGGAG
This sequence comes from Anodontia alba, assembly GCA_964016985.1. Lineage (NCBI taxonomy): Eukaryota > Metazoa > Mollusca > Bivalvia > Lucinida > Lucinidae > Anodontia > Anodontia alba. The sequence goes on along the minus strand of OZ024825.1, from coordinate 44,358,126 downwards.
AAAGAGCCGGAAAAAGCCAACGGTTTTACTTTTGTCCGTTTCAGTTCCAGTGATGAATTTCTTTTGCAGTTTCTCATGTCTGTTTATTTTTCTCCTTTAGTTTGTCCGTTCTGCTTTCAACGAGTTGTATTTTGTGTTGTCATTTCGTGTAATTAACCCATTTTAATCTGGAGACGCAAAAGGGTAATTGGTAAACAATGCAGACAGGTGATCAGGGACTCCACTGTTTGCTAGGAATATCTAAATCAAATAGCCTGACATACCTAAATTGAAATTCTACGCTTTCAGTATATAGTGTGGGTGGAGTTTATTCAGTCTAAAATTGGTTAGATAGATTTTAAATAAAATGCTTTTTGTGTGTTATAAACACATACAAAATGAAAATAGCTGGAATCCTGGATTTTCAGATTTAGCTCGCCGGAATTATGTTTATGGAGAGCTTATGTTGTCACCCAGTCGTTAGCGTCGGCGTCTGTCCGCGTCGGCGTCGGCGTCCGCGTGAGCACAATGTTTAAGTTTTCAAAGGTGTGCATAGTTTTTTTTTTTTTTTTTTTTTTTTTTAATATTTAAGGTACTGCTTTCATATTTGTCCTACACCTACCGCAGGGTAAGACCTTTCAATAGCATACACCCCAATCTCCAAGTCAGACCCTCTGTATAGGTCTAGGTCAGTTCACACTTGTCATTTCAACCCATATTAAAGTTCTTCGTTTAAGTATTAAAAGTGTACGTAATCGCTGAAGTATTCAAGATACTGCTTTAATATTTGGCCCACACCTACCTTAGGGTAAGACCTTTCAATATCACACACCCATTCCTCAGTTTGACCTTCTGCTTAGGTCAAGCTCGGGCCATATTTTGTCATCTAAACCCATGTTCAAGTTCTGCGTTTAATTTTTGAAAAGTGTACATAAATGCTGAAGTATTTAAGATACCGCTTTAATATTTGGCTCACACCTACCTTAGGGTAAGACCTTTCAATACCACACATCCCTTTCTCAGTTTGACCTTCTGCCTAGGGTAAGGTAAGGTCTTACTTTATCATTTGCAGCTGCGCTTAAGTTTTGAAAAGTGTACATGACTGAAAGAGTATGTAAGATATAGCCTTCATATTTCGTCCACACCAGCCTAAGGGAAGACGTTTCAATGGCATATACCCCATCCCCCTGTTTAACATTCTTCCGACATCAAAGTCAGGTCATATTCTGCCATTTACAGCAATGTTTTAGTTTAAGTTCTGCATTTTATCTTTAATATTTAATGATTGTTTTCATATCCGATCGCCCCTTTCCGGCGAGCTGCGTCGTCTTCTGACAACTCTTGTTTCCTTTATTCTTGTTTTCGTTGCCTTCAGAATTTGAACTTTGATATTTGGTGTTCACAAACAATATAAACTTTGAATAGGGGTGGACCATGCCGAGGTTAAGCTCCCTGCGCACATGAACGCATTTGAACGAAATCATCTCATAAACCACTGCTTGAAGCGTATTGAACCGAACCTGGAAAGAGTGATGCACTATTGAGGGATGCGAAATAAGTGGGGTTGTTGGGTGGGGGTGGGCATACAAATAGCTCAAATCATACTGCTGTTTTCTATGATAATAAAACCAAAACCACCCAGACTTAGCTCTTTATTCTTACATTGAATTTGTTTGCTGATTGGATAGGAACCACGAACCGGTAGTGGACATTGTATTGCAATGCAGTACGGCAGCAGCTTGTTCTGGTGTCGTTTGTTCTTTGTGTTTGTTTGTGGCTGCTCGCAGCGGTTTTGTTTTCATATTTTGTGTTGTTCGTGGTCCTATATTTGTATTAAATGGTTCCTTTCTAGCATTGTGGTCCATATATTTACCTTTTTTAGACAAAATAAATTCCCCCCTCCCCCATTTTATAATCAAAGGGTCGAATTTCAGTTTTAGGTATGTCAGGTTATGCGATTTAGATATTCCTAAAGAAAAATGGCTAAACTATTTGCAAACAGTGGAGACCCGGATCAGACGCCGCATTCTGCGGCGTCTGATCTGGGTCTGCACTGTTTGCCAATGTCCCTTTTGGTGGTCTCGAGAATAAAATGAGTAAATGGAGCACATCAGTCTGCATTACATTGACCTGTTAACATAATTGTATTTCTTAAACAACTAGGCCCAGCGGGCAGTTAACGATGAAACAGCGTAGATTCAACGTCTTGACGTCGAATCAACGTTGAATCGACGTTGTTTCAACGCTGTGTGCCTGCTAGGTAGCGTTCTATTTTGCCTGCGTTTCAGCGGTAACAACATGTTCCGTGGTGGTGAGAGTCGCAGTGCATTATGGGTGGATAGAGAACGTATCGATGACGTCAGATCAGTGCGCGTGAAGTTCGTCCGTCAGATGGGAATGCTGTGGTGGTGGACCTCATATCATACAACTCCTCACCATGTTTCCGTGAACATGATTACCGTTATCTCCGCACGAACCGGAAGAAAGTAAGTTAGACAGCATTCTGGAAAATTTGTTTACCTCGGTCAAGGTTTGACGGCCTTCTAAACAACATTTCATCATGTTGAGCCGTCTCCCAGAGAGAGGGAAACATAATATGAAATAAAGGCACTGCCATTGAGTCAAATACACTCGGCCAACTATTTTTTCTGATATGTATTCGATTTGACAGCAGTATGTTTTCAAAAAAGTTGGCCTCACGCGCCGGGGTCCCACAGATTTAAAACAGGAAACTGGAAAATAAAATTTGAGGCGAAACGTCCGAAATCGTACCTTCCGATATATGCGCCAAGCGAAGATTCAGATCAGCCTGCGCATTCGCGCAGTCTGATCAGAATCTTCACTGAACGCATTTTCGATAGCCAAGGATGCAAAGTTTCTTCATGTGGATAACGAAGACTGATCAGCCTGTGGGGATGCACAAACCGATTCAAGTCTTCGTTTGGCGCACATGCCAGAAGTTTTATTTTATTTATTTATTTATTTTTTTTATTTTATTTCACACTGTGGCTCATATTGTAAGGATAAAATACGGCATATTATACCGTATTCAACCTTATTATCGCACATTCCCTTATAAGCGCACAGTCAAGCAATTCTGTTATTTTCAAACTACAGCTCGTGTTCTTTTATCAGCTTCTTAATAAAAGGCATACGTTGTTGGTACTCTTCTGAATTGCCTCGACAAGTCGAGGCAATTCAAATGAGTACCAACAACATATGCTTTTATAACGAAAATCGGAAAGAAAATATCGCATAAGTGTCTTTAAATAATCATTTAATGAAATCATCTTATCTTTTTTTATAGTCCTTATCAGGTGTATATTTACTAGAAGTTTTTCCAGTAATTTTGGAAATCCTAAGCGCCCTAAGTGTGGTAAATAGGTCGAATACGGTAACCACATTAGCATAATCATAGCTCCAGATAAAAGGGAAATGAAAGGGGCTACGTTTAATGCCTTTGCAGCAGACTATCTTGCGGGGCATTCCAATGAGTACCAGTGGCGTAGAATGGAATTATTTTTACGCACACCCAGGAAAAATTGAAAATTATTCCTAGAATCGCTTTCAAAATAGGGGCTACTCTTAAAGGAAAGAATATGCTCCCAAAGGGAGCAAAGTCTTTCCTTTTAGGGCAGTCCCTGTAAAAAAGCAAAATATTTCATGTTAATGCCACCGTATTATAAATATTTGTTCTACGCATGTTGAATGAGCGCTACGTTTATTACTATACACGTTTTAATTAAAAAATGTCATAAAGACAGATACGTCAGTTAAATTGTCACATAAAGATTGCTTTATCTGATGCAATGCCTACTGTGTGTGTGTGTGTGTGCGCGCGTGCGTGCGCGCGCGCTTTATAATTTAATAAGTTTGTACATATGTATAAGTACATTTGAACTGATTCTATTTCACATTTGAACTGATTCTATTTCAGGATGTATTTCTGTGGCGAAAATCGTGCAGTTCTAAATGGAAATATAATAGAGTTGACCCGGAAGACCACCAACCCACATGACTGCAGACACACTATAGCCGTAACCTATTCTTGAAGTGATACATGTACAAACAATGGTTCGCCACAATGATATATCCGTCGAGCACACAGCGTAGAAACCACGAAATGTTTTGAAAATACTTAATTTGCCAATCAAAGCGCCCAAGCGTGCGCAGAATAATTACAAGTTCATCTGATACAACGATTTCAATCATGTTATAATATTATTAGTGTAAGGGGACCAGCTGCACTGTTAGTATGCGCTTTTAACGTAGTTTTGATTTTTTTCTATATACATTCATCCTTCATTGGCTTCTTCCATCACAAAAACATGCCTATATAATATTGCCCCCTTAAACCCCACTTTTATAAAGTAAAACTGGGGTTTACAGGGGTATACACTTTTTTCTTATTTCTGCTCAAAAACATAGATTGTGGGTACTCGTTAGAACCGCCTTGGCAAGGCGGTTCTAACAAGTACCCACAATCTGTTTTGAGCAGAAATATGTAGGAAAAATATCAGAATTTTTATTGGAAAATTTTCATTCTTCGGTGGTAAAATTTTCAGTATATTTGAATAGGCTTGTTTTCGTAATGCATAAGGATTATATACATGTATGATACAGCTGTAAGTCACAGTCATTGTTCAGAATAAAACGCTATGTTTACAAGTGGTATGAAAAGGACAGCAATCATTTACTAGGAGATAAAAACACAAACTTAGTCATATCTCTTGTTATTTACTGGCAAGCCCATAGTTTTGACAGCACAATATGAGAGAAAGTATGGACAATCATATTAAGATTAAATGTTGCGTAACTAAATAAATGATCTGTAATCAATATGCAATAAGAAAAATGTGCCTTAATGCTTACGGACAAGAGATGCACTTTCAAGAGACAAACCTATGTCGAAATTGTTTTTGCTTCATTCTGAAAAGAAATCAATCCTAAAAAAAAAAGAATTTGCTCCCAAGGGTAGCAAATTATCTACTTTAAGAGACGATCCCTTTTCACAAGGAAACTGGTGTACAGGCAGGCAAACTGGAAGTAACAAAAATTGTCATCCTTGTCCAAAATGGCGGAAAATTTATCAAGCATATCCATTCAATTTAAAGGTTCCATATTCCTCAAAAATAAACTTTTTATTCTCCAAGAAAGGTTTAATTAATTGATATATGGTATTAATACAATTATAAAATGTGGCACCTGACAGCCTGTAAAATTTCAGTTAGTCTCTCGTCCTTTAAATGAAATAATTTTTATCGTATCTCTGAATTAATGTTGCCAGCATTAATTCAGATTTACGATAAAAAAATCATTTCATTTCTAATCCTGTCCAAAAAAGAGGGACTAACTGAAATTTTACAGGCTGTCAGATGCCACACTTTATGATCGTATTAATACTATATATCAATTTATTAAACCTTTCTTAGATAAAAAAAATGTCTATTTTTGAGGAATATGAAGACATTAAATGCCCATCTTACATTGCACATTAATTACATTGTACAATATGAGACGAGCCACAGCATTTCCTACTAGACTGAATGTGCGCCCAGCGAAGACTCAGATCAGCCTGCGCATCCGCCCAGTGAGAAGAGTCTTGGCAGGGTACTCTGTTGGAGCCAAGGATCAAAAGCGTCTTTAGGCACACAGCAAAGACTGATCGGCTTGCGCAGACGTGCAGGCTGATCTGTCTTCTCTGGGCACATCGAGGGTTGATCGCAAGACTGTAGCAAGTCAGATGGTTCTTTTTTCCCAATACTTAATCTCCTCACCATGAAGGCATTATGAAGATTACAACAATTCTTTCTGTAAACAATGGAAATTTAGGTGCCAGTGCTCGTATGAGCAATGGCACCTAAATTTGCATTGTTTACAAAGGGGTCAAAGTTGCCCCTAAACAAGGGTTTCAAAAATATGTTTGAGTTACTACATTCTTGCACTCAACCCTCGATATGTACAGTCTTGTAGAGAATGCTGTTCCCCGGCACGTATGACATGAATCAACATAATACAAACCTGCAGTCAATTAAGGCTGTTTACGACCAGATATAACCCATTAAAATGGATCGGATCCCCAACTCAGGCGCACCTGTTTAGAAGGGGATCGTCATAGTGTCCGAAGTATACAGCCTAAATTGAGTGACTTTGGTGTTTAATGACAAAACATCATAACAACATTAATACTTGAACTATCATGATTAAAATGAATAACAGTGAAAATCAGTAAAGAGGAAGAGTTACACGCAGAGAAAATTAACGCTTGGCATTCTGGGTAAAATTTTCAGCAGACGACATTATGAAATCTTTTTCTTATTTTTCAAGAAAACAGGTTTTGGCATTACGTGCAAACTGTTTCCATTTGCATAAAATATCAAATCCTGTTTTCTGGAAAAATAAGAAAAAAAAAAAATATCATCAGTTTGGCGTCTGCTGAATTAGCCCAGAGAGTGGTAAAGGTTTGAGCCAGCGCACGACAAAACCTACAATAAGAAATGTGTGACCAGCAAAGACTCAGATCAGCCTGTACATCCACCCAGTATGGCAAGGGTCTCGTTTATCCCTTTTTAGATAGACCAGGGGGCTGTAGAAGGCACGTGATCAGTGAAGACTGATCAGACTGCGCAGATGCGCAAAATGATCTGAGTTTTCGCTAGTCCCAAATTCTTCCTGTAGAGTTTGTGGTGCGCTGGCTCAATTAACCTACAATAAGACTTGTGCGATCAGCGCAGATCATCCGCGCAGTCTGATCAGAGTATTTGCTGATAGTATGGCATTCTACAGCCTTAGGGCTATCCAAAGTGGATAGAAAAATAAAAATACTGGGTGGTTGTACAGGCTGATCTTGGTCTTCGCTGGTCGCACACGTCTTAGTCTAGGTTTTATTGTACGCTAGCTCATTTTTCATTTAAGTACTTAAAACAAGGCCAATCATATTACCGTATCTACTCTAAATATTAGGACACCTTAACTCTTTTACACACTTGTCTAAAAGTTTAACAGGTTGATTTTACTTCCAGTTGATATGACATAAAGATGGCTGGATCAGTGGCAAACAGTGTTGAACCTGACCAAACGCTGCATTCTGTGGCATCTGATCTGGGTCTACACTGTTTGCTCAGGCCTGTCTGTCCCAATACTTAGGCTTATTACGGTACCCTAAATACTTGAAAAGGCATGCTTGCACAAATATCAAATTACTACTAACCCATTGTAGTTGGGAGACCCGTAAAATGGTACTTGGCAAACAGTGCAGACCCAGATCAGACGCCACAGAACGCGGCGTCTGATCAAATGGTACTTGGCAAACAGTGCAGACCCAGATCAGACGCCACAGAACGCGGCGTCTGATCAGGGTCTCCACTGTTTGCAAATAGTTAAGCCATTTTTCTCTAAGAATATGTAAATCTCATAGCCGGGTGTACCTAAAATTGAAATTGGACTCTTCCAATATATAGTGTGGGAGTGTCTATTCCGTATACAATGGGCTCTTTGAGTCTACTCAAATCGCCAATTAGCCAGCATTTAACATGTAGCCACATCAGCTGGTAGTCTAAGGACTTGTTCAGCTTTTAGTTAAATTAAAATTACCAGATGTGAAACAGGGTAATTACATTAAGACAAACAACTTACGCTAAAGACTTAATTATCATGGGGGAAAACCTACGTCATATGAAAGAGTGAAAAAAACTACTTTTTTAATGGAGACAATTTGCATGAAATGTCAAATCCTGTTTTCTTGGAAAAATAAGAAAAAAAAAAATCAAAATGTCGTCTGATGAATATTTTACCCAGAGTGCTAAGCATTAAAGAAACTCGGGTATCAATCTTTTAAATGCCATATTGAGAGGCCCTTTGATGTTACAAATTTACAGAGGAAGTACTGATCAGACTGTGAAAAGTGCAAGCTAGACTTGACTTTTCCTGTGCAAATGCAAATTTCTCATGCAGGTAAAATCTTTATTTGAAATGTAATCACGAATGGACCATGTCAAGCAAAAGGCTCTCTTCAAGCATAAGTGATAGGTGTAGATTCAGATCATTCCGCACATCCAAACAGTATCTTTAGGACGTATGCTCTCCACCTTAACTCCAGAAAAGAGGAGATATCCACATAATATTTCTCTTATTTCTTAAGATACAGTAAAACCTCAATGGCTCGAACATCTCTGGGACCATGGACATTTATTCGAGACATGGGTAGTTCGAGCCACTGAAGGATAATCATGGTGCCAGGTCAGGAAGCAAATGGTGATAATTTAGGGAAGTCTTTTTGATATTCTATATAATTATTGCATGTTGTGTGTACTTATTAGAATCGCCTCGATGAGGCGATTCTAATGAGTACACACAATATACAATTTCATGATAAAATATGAAAATATCCCTTGAGCTCATATTGAGCCTTTGGAAGAATTTCGTAGGGACTCAAAAACGAGTTCGAATTAACCATGGTAGACGAGCCATCCGTGCTCGAGCCATTGAGATTTTTTACTGTATGTACCCACAACACATATTTTCATGGGGAAGTAAAAAAAATTATCGTACTTTTTATATGAAAAAAATTGCTTTATCTGAACCTATTTCTCCACTGATGTGGTCTACAGTCTCCAATAATTCCTGTATGTGGAAAGCAAAAGTCAGCACGAATGTACAGATTGCAATGTACGCATATGAACAAACACACATTTTGTTTTGTCCCGGACTAAGTACGGCAAGTAGTAATAAAACAAAGCTGTCTCGAATGCAATACAACCGACTCTAATGCAAGCACACTTTACTGTATTTGTTCTTCAGACTTTTGCTCCTCTTGCTCCTCTTTTGGGCTGACGTCACTTTTTGGTGGTAGATATTTCTGTATGTCTTTCTCAATCTCCTGAAATGACACAATAAAAACGTGAAACGATAATAACCAGCCATGTTTGTGTGGCGTGCAGACAACTCTGTCAAAAATTGAAGATATATTCACATTAGCAATCTCAAACCACGCATCAGCAATATCAATGCACATGGCAAGTTTGGTGAAAGTCCAATTGATATTTATTCGTCTGGAAACGAAAATACAGATGGACGGACTGACGACAGACGTGACAGACGGACGCACTACAGATGGACTGTCATACGATAGACGGACGGACGAACACTCGGACGACCAGCGTGAAACCATGATATAAAATGACAGAATAGTAACACACTAACATGCACAGTCATAACAATGAACACCTTGAAATTAATCTGTGGTTGTGCAGGTTCAGATACAGAATATCAAATAAATAAACCAGAAAACATTGATGCAAAGCATCAATACGCCGGGAAACTAATCTGTCATGCATTACTTAGCTCCCTATAGATCGTAGTATAGTGAAAAAATGTTATAATTAATGAAAGGTTGTAATTATATAAATTATCGCAATACTCAACGATCAAAACATTATAGAGGTTATCAGAGCTATGTAAAACAAATCAACTATGATCGTCTGTTTTCTAGCCCGCATACATAGTTACATGTCGCCATCCATAGCCTTGGCCGAACATACTATATCCGAAATCATCTATGTAACAGCGTTTCGTTCTTTTTTCTCCACTCATAACGTTTTCTTTCGGCCCAAATCTTTCCATGCTTGAATATCAAATAAAACTGTATTATTAAACCAGCTTATAATCCGTTCGATTTGAGAATGCATAGTTCCAATCGTAAACAAAGAAAAATATCTTTTGTTTCTTCTTCGTAGTTCAACCCCCGCCGAGATCGGCAACATTCTTTTGTGGAGATTGATCATGAAATATTTTCTACGGTCATTCTCTCCCATCCGCTGATTCAAGAAGGGCAGTTGTCAGTTTCAGGCGAAAGAATGTGCACAATACTGGTTAACCGCTTAGAGGACTAGGCCTGCCCAGTAAACGTGTGGTAAGGTAAACTGACCGCGCTCGACATGATCCCATTGGGTTGACTGGGCCATAAAACCTCAAAACAAACAAACAAACGACGAAAAAACAAAAAAACAAAAAAAAAAAAAAAAAAAAAAAAACGAAATGAAGAAATTCAAATGTGTACGAATATTGACAGCAACAAGCACATTTCAGGTCGAATGGGCAAATTGGGGCTCCTACGGGAAAACTGCTCATTTCTCTTTTAAATGAGCAAAACCCACATTGCTACATTCATTCTACACAGTACTTCCCATTTTTTTATTTCACTATGTAACCAATAGCACAGTTCTCTGTTGCAAAAGTGTGACTTTAAATAGTAATAAAAAAAAGTGGAGGGTGAATAGTTATATATAACCCCACTAAGAACCCCTTAAAACTGGAAGAAAACCGATGTTCTCCGAATGCATACACATTTTACAAAAACAACCTCAAACAGGTAAATAAAAAGTGAACATCTTGTTCTGCACTGTCTCGTTAGACCTGATTCAAGCTGACTACATACACTTGGTAGATTTCTGGCCATTTACATGTATATAAACAAAGAGAAGACACATTTGGTGACTTTCTATCACAAATCTCCTTCTGAAACGGGGTCTACGCTAAATGGAAAGTACTTGCTCCCACAGGGGAGCAAATTCTTTCATTTTAGAGTATACAGTAGACACCTTTGAGCAAAGTCTTTCCTTTCAGAGTAGACCCGTTTTCAGAATTGATTCAAAAACAATTTTGACAACGTTTTGCCCTGGAAACCTTATCAATTCACCTTAAGGGAAATTTACACGATACTGTTTACACCCATTTCCCATCATAAACAGATGTCAAAGAAACTAGATCCTCAAGGAGATAAAATCATAATTTCTTTAATAGATATTAATAGTTATCCAAATTATGGTATTTGGGTCGAATCACTTTGCGAAAAAGTGCCTTTGAACATGCGCAAAACGTACATTCACATCATCCAGCGCATGCGCACTTATCCGGGCATTTGCTCCTCTATGAAACATTCTATATATCACGAAAACATGTTTATATAATTTTGACCCCCTTTAACCCCACTTTTATATAGTAAAACTGGGGTTAAAAGGGGTATACATTATTTTCGTATTTCTGCTCTAAAACATAGATTGTGGGTACTCGTTAGAACCGCCACGCCGAGGCGGTTCTAACGAGTACCCACAATCCATGTTTTGAGCAGACATGAAAAAATATCGGAGATTTTATCCGAAACTTTTCAGTTTTTGGAGGTGAAATTTTCTATATATATTTGAATAGGCGTGTTTTCGTAATGAGTATCCAATGATTCTTTCTGCGACAGCATAGGACATGTGCGCAGTCTGATCTGGGTTTTGGTAGTACACACAGGACCCGAAGGTACATTTTCTCTTGGTGGGGCTCATTTTACAAGGCCCCGCTAAGTGAAGTGATTTTTCCTGCTAGTATGGTCCATATAAAACTTTCAAAATGTGTCTTCCAGCATATACAGAGAGCGCAGAACCAGAACAACCTGCTCATTCGTGCAGTCTGATCCGAATATTTTGCTGTCTGCACACAGAATGACTGAACACTGTAGAGTGTATCAACGGAGGAAAAAGGTCTCACGAGACCGTGTTGATGCGCAGGAGAATCTAGGCATGCTCAGACATTTTACATTTTCGTTTAGTGCAGCTCAATTCTGAAACCTCAAAAGAGCTAATACGGGAATCCATACAAGGGAGACAAATCCGACTACCCTATATCTATTATGAATTATCCAAGTTAGCGAGACCAAGTAAAAAACAAACAACGCACACACAAAAAATCCTACCCTGCCCCCCCCCCCCCCCCACCCAACAACGCACACACACAAAAAAATCCTTCCCTGCCCCCCCTCCCCCCCCACCCCCAACAACGCACACACAAAAAAATCCTTCCCTGCCCCCCACCCCCCAACACACACACACACAGAGGTTCAATGGTCTAACTTTTGAATATATTCAAGCAGTACAAGTCAAACCACCAAACACCTTCAAAGGTCCATATTTTTACAGCAGAGGGGACTGCATGTTTAGGCATTGTTCAAGATTCCTCACTTCAAACTAATATGAAATTACCTCGCACAAACCAATCCTCATGTGTGGTGTATTATGACTAACATAGTGGTATCAAAGGTCTATTATAAAAACGTGCAAGAATTCAACTATAGCTAGTTTACCTTTAAATCATGTCCTGGACCATATCTTTTAACCGGTTTGCCATCTTTGTCAACCAGAAATTTTGTGAAATTCCACTTTATAAAGCTGAAAACATAAAAGAACCATATCGTGATGAAAGGAATCTTGTGGCATTTGCGGATAGTGAGGTCCTAGGTCTGCGCAGTCTGACCGAGATATGCATCATCCACTCACAGAACCACTGGATTAAATACATAATGCTAGTACATACATGGACAGTGGTGGTCCTGACCAGATCACAGATGTGAAGGCTCATCTGAATATGTGATAAGGGCCCTTTTCTACAAAAATCCAGAAAAGATGGCACTTTAAACTAATGGAAACATAAGCCGCATCAACCAAGAGATTTTTAAACTGAAGACTATTGGAAATGCAATGCACATGTTTACACATTGTAGACTGAATGAACTCCCCCACACTATATATTGGAATAGTCCAATTTCAATTTTAGGTAGGTGAGGCTATGAGATTTAGATGTTCCTAGAGAAAAATGGCTGAAGTATTTGCAAACAGTGAAGACCCTGATCAGACGCCGCGTTCTGCGGCGTCTGATCTGGGTCTGCACTGTTTGCCAATTACCCTTTTAGGGGTCTCCCGACTGCAATTGGTTAACCTGAACCTTTCACAATTAAGATATGCATAGACTGGCATCAGTCAAAGAGGTTATCCGCATTGTACATTTGTAACCAATTCTATCCAAAAAGTGATATGTCCCTCTTATACCAATTTGATAAAACTCCAATCTCATTCTGTCTGAACTATATAGTAGAAAAGCTAACCAAAGGATCTCTTTGAAACAAAAAAGATAATATGATATAACTAGAGAAACGGACTTACTGAATGGACTATAATTAGTCTAGAATAAGCTTTATGCCCGCTTTCTGTTTGGCAAGACTGAATAAACATTGCTTTAAAATCAAGGTGCAGGTTTAATGTCCATCTTTCAGCGATACCGTCCATCACTAACGTCAAAAGAAATCTTGGGTTTTAGAATGGTCAAGACAAATGACTTGTTCAAATTTTAAAACAAGAAAGGTAAGGTCTCTAAAGTGACTTGTTCAAATTTTAAAACAAGAAAGGTAAGGTCTCCTAAATGGACTTGTTCAAATTTTAAGACAAGTATGGTATGTCCTAAAACGCAACTTTGTTTTCGGAGCAACAACAACAACAACAACATCAACAAAGAAAATGACAGTGAAAATGAAGCAAACGCACGAAGAGTGCTAAACTGATTACGCACTTCTCAGTTTCGCATAGCATATTCGATCGAATTACCGCACATCCCCCTATAAGCTCACAGTCAAGCAATTTCTTAGACTTCAGGGCCCAGTTGTTCCAAACACTATCGATGTCGTTAGTTAACGTAGCGTAAAAACTTCGCTCGTTAAATTTGGCATATAAGCAAATATTTTTGCAGAAAAAATGTGAGTAGCTTTTGCAGCTACTCAAATTTTTTCAGCAAAATTACCCGTGAATTAGATATTATACTTACTAGAACAGTTAACATTTTGACAACTAACGAGCCTGTTAAGCTAACGACGCCTTGAACAACTGAGCCCAGATTACAACTCGTGTACTTTTATCTAACTCTAAAAGCATATGTTGTTGATACCAACACTATATGCTTTTAGAAATTAATCAGAAATAAATACCAGTTAAGCATCTTAAAAAAATCCTTTAATGAAATAGCCAGCTGATTTTCTTTTCCTTTAACGCGTGCCTTATTAGGTGGTTATTTTACTAAATGTTTTTTAGTAAATTAAAAAAAAACCTAAGGTACCATTCCCTGATTGAACTACCATTCTCACCCTTATTATAAGGACATCTGAACTCCTTACCATACATGTCCTAAATTTTGTTCAAGTCCATTTTATGTACTACCATTTAACATGTCTAGAAATTGTTGGATGAATGACGAACGGTTGTAGACCCTGATCAGCTGCCGCATTTGGCAGCATCTGATCTAAGTCTTCACTGTCTGCTCAGATCTGATCTGTCTGTCCAATACTTTGGGTTAATACGATATGATTTCCATATTCATTTATTTACCCTAAATTATTAAATATTCTGAGAGACAAGTCTACATGATAAATGTAGACTGAGTTTAGCAGCATCTGCCAGTAGAGTTTAGACCCATCAACAAGCAAAGAAATTTTAGAATAACTAGAAAAGGTTTTTTTTTTAGAAAAAATAAAACAAAAAACAAATGTCCCCACAATCCCGCCAGAGTTGTCACGTCATCTCGTCCTGTTCTACATTTGTACCAAGCATCATCAAAATATTCTGTAGGGTATTCGTGTTATAGAGCAGAGACAAGAAATCAAATTCAAACACAAGAAGGGGAGATAACTCCAAAAGTAAAAAAAAAAAAAAAAAAGACGAAGTTGTCATTCTTGTATGTGACATGTCGTCTGGTCCTGTTCTTCATTACTACCAAGTATCATCAAAATATTCTAAAGGGTGTTCGACTTTCATAGCGGACACTAAATCAATGCATAATCAGTGTCAAATATAGCAAAGGGAGATAATAGCAAAAGTAAGGAAGGCAGAGTTGTCATTCTTGTAAGGAACACGTTGTTTTGTCCTATTCTACAGTTCTACCAGGTACCATCAAAAATATTCTGAAGGGTATTCCAGTTACAGAGCAGACGAGAAATCTATTTCAAACAAAACAAAGGGAGATAACTCAAAAAGTAAGAAAGCCAGAGTCGTCAAACTTGTACGCGACACATTGCCTGGTCCTGTTCTACATTTCTACCAAGTATCATCAAAATATTCCAAAGGGTCTTTGACTTACAGAGCGGACACGAAATCAATGGATTATATCTGTCAGACATAACAAAGGGAGATAACGCCACAAGTAAGAAAGGCAGAGTTGTCATTCTTGTACATGAAACGTAGTCTAGTCCTGTTCTACATTTCTACCAAGTATCATAAAAATATTCCGAAGGGTTTTTGACTAACAGAGCGGACATGAAATCAATGGATTATCACTGTCAAATATAATAAAGGGAGATAACGCCAAAAGTAAGAAAGGAAGAGTTGTCATTCTTGTACGCAAAAAGTAAGAAAGTTGCCAATCTTATATGCGACACGTCATCTCGTCCTGATCTACATGTCTATCAAGTATCATCAAAATATTCCAAAGGGTATTCAAGTTACAGAGCGGACAAGAAGTTTTACGCCGACGCTGACGCCAACGGGATCCGTCCCGAAAACTCCCCACCCGACCCCAGTAAGCAGTAAGTGTCCGTACATTTAAGGTACCGTATTAACCCTAAACTGTCGGACATACCGTAATCGACCAATTACCGCACATACACCTATAAGGGCAGAGTTAAGTAATTTTGTAGTCTTCAGATTAAAGCTAATGTACTTTTTGCCTACTTCTTTATAAAGGCATATGCTGTGGGTACCTATCTGAATTGCGTCGACTTGTCGATGCAATTCAAATGAGTACCCACAACATATGCTCTAATAATAATAATAAAAAGAAAAACACAAAACATTGCATAAACACCATTAAAAAAGACATTTAATGATCTTGTTTTTAAAGCTGGATACATATTTTGCTACAACTTTTCTCAATAATTTAGAAAAACCTTAGTACACGGTGTGGTAATTAGGCCGAACACGGTATTAGCTCCTAAAAATAATTACCCTAAAAAGAATGTCCGTTTTTCCTACCCGTTGATGTGTATGAAAATTACTGAATGAGTGGCAAACAGTGCAACCCTGATTAATGTTCATTGATTGTGTTGGGGTTTAACGACACGTCAACCCTTGTGGGTCATTTTGTGACACGTCTTTCAGAGAAAGGGAGAAAAGATATAGAAGAGACAGTAGAGGAGATGAGAGGGTCAGGGAAGAAGAGGAACAAGAATGAAAGTGAAGGAACAGAAGCAATAAAAGCATTACCCCTCTACCCTTACCTGCTACAAGAATACCAGGTCTTGCCCAACTGGAAGACATTATCAGTTAGACGCCCCGGTGACGGAAGATACCCGACACCTTCACCACACCGAACCACCCCGATTATGTTCAGACGCCGCGATTCGTGGCGTCTGCTCTAGGTCTACACTGTTTGCACAGGCCGTCCGTCCCAATATTTAAGGTAATTAAGGCATCTCTCATTTGAGTCAGCGCACGACAAAGCCTACAATAAGACATGTGTAAACAGAAAAGACTCAGATCAGCCTGTACAGCCACACAGTATGGCAAGGGTTCATGTTTATCCTCTTTGGATCCCTCTTTGGACAACTTGAAGGCTGTAGAAAGCACATGCGATCAGCTCAGATCGGATGCGCAGATTGATCTGAGTCTTCGCTGGTCGCACAAGTCTTATTTGTAGGTTTTGTCATTCGCAGGTTCATTTGTCTTCTTGTTACTCTGGTCCATATTATTTTGACCTTACTTACTTCCATAATGTACCGGACTGTTTGGTTTTCAGAAAGTCAAACAGGGGTATTGCATTGCTTCCATTTACGTTGATTTTACTGAACAAGTCGAGCCCCTCACCATACTGTTGCTGTACCTTCTCTTTGATACGAGCATTATCTAGTGGTTCCTGGAATAGTAAAACAAACATTAGTAGCTTCAGACATGACAATTTCGACCAATAGTATTGAAACGTATGCTGTTAATAGTTGGAAGAGTCTTTGCGAGGCGCTTCCAATGAATACCCATATTTACATTCAGGCATAAAAATACTGCAGCAAATAACCGTTTCACCACAAAATATAACGTAGTTCCTACAGGAAAAGCACGCAGGAGCTTGCAAGACAGCTATGGCGTTCCATACCCATTAATGAATTTTAGTCCCATAAAAATAATTTCAGTGAGCATGAAGTTATTTTCGTCTAACAAATAATTCTAGATCCACTAAAATTATATTCAGTCAAACTGGACATATTTCAGTCCCACTATAGGTTTTTGAATGCTGACGACAATGATACCCAGCAGGCACACAACATCAAAATGACGTCGTATCAACGTCGATGCTACGTGATCACGTCGCATCGACGTTGATACGACATCATTTTAACGTTGGGTATCTTATTTCTGCTTACAGTATTTGACCTAATTTATACCGCACATGTCCTTATAAGCGCACAGTCAAGCAATTTCGTTGTCTTCAAATTATGGCTCGTGTATTTTTATCTGCTTCTTTATAAAAGCATATGTTGGTGGTACTCATTTGAATTGCCTCGACTTGTCGGAAAAAATACTGCATAAGTACCACTGAATAATCATCACATGAAGTCATCTTCTTGTCTAGCTTTAATGTCCTTATGAGTTGGATATTTTACTAAAGTTTTCCCAGTAATTTTGAAAATCCGAAGCGCACAGTGCGGTAATTAGGTCGAACACGTTATCTATGATTATCAGCTCTTTCAGCTGTATACTTCTCTTGTGTAAATATCTAGAAAACAGTTAAGTAAAGTGGGAAAGGAAAACTATTGTGACCGACTGGAAACAAGGGCATATGCATGTAATGAATCTAAACTTGACAAATTTAGACAGATTAGAAGGATGCCAAGTCTGTTTCACTAAGACGTATGACCAGCACAAAATTTGAAAGATGTCAGAAATATTTTAAAATCGTCCTAGCCAAGAAAACACAGCGAATTTATGAACTTCGCTTCATCGAGCCATGAATGAAAAAGAAAAGCAAAAAAGCCCGCTATTGTATATGAATGCACTACACGCATCATGCATGGCGTCCCTTTTTTGTATTCATTCATGGCTGGATGAAACGAAAAAAAAAAAAATCAGTTCTTAAATATCTAAACATATCCATTTTAGTACCTGTTGATCCGTTGTTAAAAACTGCTGTACGTACAACAAACCGTGTGAATCCTGATCAGATGCCGCGTTATGCGGTGTCTAATCTAGCTCAACACTGTTTGTCCAAAGACTTGGGGTAATACAGTTCACTCGGAAACATTTTGTTTTTCGTCAGATGCCGCACAACTTACCTGATTTAAAAATTGTGCACATGGAAAACAAAGAATTTTCAAGCCTTCCTCACCACCATACTTCGCGGCAAGATCGCGGAGGTAGGAGAAATTCTTGGAAGTCATGCCTCAGTTGGTCGCCGTGTTAACAATTAGGCACACGCGACCCCTGGAATAGAAAACAAAGCTTTCGGTTCCATATAAAATGCTTACCGTATACGACCTAATTGCTGCACTGTGCCTTTAGGTTTTTCAGAATTACTGGGAACACTCAGTTGTTGTAAAATATGAATCTACCTACTAAGAGTACACTACAAAAAAAATCAGAATAGGATTTATTTGATGATGATAATGCGATTTTTTTTCTGACTTTCTTTGTAAAGGCATATGTTGTGAGTACTCATTTGAATTGCATCGACAAGTCGATGCAATTCAAATGAGTACCCATAACGTATGCCTTTATAAAGAAGTAAAGAAAAAGTATACTGGCTGTAATCTGGACTACGGAATTTCTTGACTGTGCGCTTATAGGTGTATGTGCAGTAATTAGACAGAATACGGTATATACAGTAAAACTTCATTCAATGACCCGAACACTGATGGCTGGTTTACCGTGGTTGCCCCACTTCAGTATCATCCCCGCGGACACATGGCGTTAATACAACATCGCATCGACGTCGATGCAACGTCACGCCATGTACCCACTGGGATGCAGCTATAAGTTTGTGTTGAGGTTTTACGGCCCAGTCAACCCAATGGGGTCATGTCGAGCGCGGTCAGTTTACCTAACCACATTTTTTTTCTGGGCAGGCTTAGTCCTCGAAGCAATTAATCAGTCTTCACCAGAAACTGAACACTGCCCTTCTTGAATCAGCGGAAGGGAAAGAATGACCGTAGAAAATGTTTCATGATCGATCTCCACAAAAGAATACTGTAGACCTGGCGGGGGTCGAACCAGCAACCTCCTGATCACCAGTCGGACGCCCATCCAACTGAGCCACCGAGGCCGGCTCAGTTATATGTTTAGGCTCAAACTCGAGTAATGCCGAAATTTCCTTAAGGTAGTTGTCCATATGATTTTCAATGACTAATGAAATCAAACCGCTCTATTCTAAGAATCAATCAATTGATCAGTTAGATTTTTAATGTAGCTAGGCAACAGTCGCATAGGGGCTACGCAATCCAGGTAAGTTATTTATACTCCCCCTCCCCACTACCATCCCCCCCCCCACCCCCGCAAAAAAAAGTAAAGTTTATTTCAGGTAGTAGAAATTTATATAGGAATTTCATCGAAAGCATATGCATTTTCTCATATGATGCACGAGAAGTTGGGCTCGGTATAAGGTACCCAGTCTGTATACTTTCATAAAATCTGAGGTAAGAAAATGACAAAGTTAAAGTGGAAAAAATGACAAAATTAAATTTAAAAAATCATATCCAAACCACATGCACTTCTGCAGATCCGGAAGAAAACGTGCAAAGTTTCAAAAAACCGGTTTAAAATTGTATGCGAAGTTGCAATCACAAAGTATCTACTGTCTCTACATCTGAGGTCAGAAAATGACAAAGTTCAAAAAGTAGAAAAAAATTAAGGCAAGGCTTATATGAAAAGCACATGCTCATCATCAGAATATTGAGAAAACATGTGCGAAGTTTCAAAACGATTGGTATAAAATTGTATGAGGAGTTGTGCTCATGAGGTACTCACTGTCTATATATTGAGGGTAAAAAATGACTGTCAACAATATGGAAAAAAAGTGAAAAAAAAAATGACCTAACAAATAATATGCAAACCACATGCATATCCTCATACCAAGAAGAAACATGCATGCAAAACTTCATAATAATAGTACAAAACTGTAAGAGGATTTGCGCTCACAAGGTCCAAACCACACGCATATCTTCATACCATGAAGAAACCATATACAAAGTTTCAAAACGATCGGTACAAAACTGTAAGAGGAGTTGCGCTTACAAGAGGTACCCACTGTCTATATATAGAGGGTGAAAATGACTAAGTTCACAATGTGGAAAAAGTGACAAAAATGTTCTAAAAATTATACCCAAACCACACGCACATCCGCATACCATGAAGAAAACACATGCAAAGTTTCAAAACAATCGGTACAAAACTGTAAGAGGAGTTGCGCTCACAAGAGGTATCGACTGTCTATATATTGAGGGTGAAAAATGACTAAGTTCACAATGTGGAAAAAGTGACAAAAAATAATCTAACAATTATATCCTAACCACATGCACATCCTCATACCATGAAAAAAAAACACATGCAAAGTTTCAAAACGATCGGTACAAAACTGTAAGAGGAGTTCCGCTCACAAATCACACAGGGTAAATATTGTCAGATGGACGAACTGACGGACCGACGGACGAACGGACGGAAATTTGCACACCTAAATCGCCCTGCTAAAGCAGGCGCGCCAAAAACATGCCAGATTTCACCAGGAAAACAAGGCAGAGTAGGGATATCCTATTAAGTACGCACATTTGTTTCTTTGGCCTAAATCTTTTCAGTGGCATAATAATAACAAAAACATCAATGTTAACCAAGAGGTTACATAATACTGGAAAAATCCTACATTATTACCCTTGTTTTGAAAACCTGTTTGAAAACTTTTCCGAACATCTAAGAAAACCTAGTGGTCTAGATTTACAATCACTTTGTACGCCCGGGGAGCTTTTGTACTTTTGCAGAGATTAACAAAACAGAGATATACAAATATTGTCATTACCTTTAATGGTTGACTTGTGTTTCTTAATTCATATGTTGGATTAGATGAATTTACTGAATTATTTTTAGCAAGACCAAACACACTTTGATACCAGATATGTGTCCGAAGTGACACCCAGTGGGCACACAACATTGTACCGACTACATTTACGCGTCACGTGACTGCAAACAATTAAGACCTAGACTGTGCTTCTTGTCTGGGTCATCACTCGTCACTGTTACAAAATGTAAGGACCTATCCTTAGCGACTTTGTTTACCCTGTATTGGGACAGAGAGGCCAGCGCAGTCAGTGAAGAACCAGATCAGACTCCACAGAATGCGGTCTGGTCTTGGTTGAAACTGTTTGCCACTCATCCAGCAGTTTTAGACACATGCACAGATAGCCAAATGGACATATAAAAAAACTAGGGTAAGTATGGTAAGGAGTTAAAGGGGTAAATGCGGTAAAGGCTAAAATGCAGCCTATATCCATTGTAGACTGAATAGACTCCCTCATACTATATAGTGGAAAAGTCTAATTTCAATTTTAGGTACGTCCAGCTATGCCTTGAGAAAAATGGCTTGAAATATTTGCAAACAGGGGAGACCCTGCTCAGACGCCGCGTATCGCGGCGTCTGATCTGGGTCTGCACTGTTTGCCAATTACCCTTTTAGGGATCTCCAGACTACAATGGGATATATTAGATACCAGCGAGACCGGGCTCCAAATTGCTGTCGATAGTGAGTCTAACTGCAGATCCAGGGGTCGCTAGTTCGAACCCCAGCTCGGCCACACAACTTTCGTGGATATTGATCCTCAAATCTTAAATTCTTCCGTCAGTCCCACCCCACTCATTCGAGAAGGGCAGTCGTCAGTTACTGGCGCAAGTATGTGCGCAAGTACCGGTTAACAGTTTAGAGGACTAAGCCTGCCCAAGAATAGTGTGAGAAGGTTAACTGACCGCTCTCGATATGACCCTAATTGACAGGGCTTTAAAAGCTCGTTTCAAATAAACAAATATATATCAGTGAAACTTACTGCACAGGTATAATTATGTAGTGTGCTTTCTTGCATACAGAAAAGGGTTGTTTTCCATATTTGTAAATGCATCTGATAAAGTAAAGATATGCGGCTGGCCTACATCCTATATAAAATACAGTCGTATTCAAAACGTAAATTAAATCAGTCTGCTCAGCAGTGTTAATTTTCAACACAGTGTTGGCGATTAACACGTTTTATCATTTACAGATGATCGACAGATAATATAATGCATACAGGCTCAGCGTTTGTCCGCTTTATTTATTTATTTATTTTCATTTATTTATATTTTACTGTTATACTTGTCTTTTACAATCTGTATACCTTATTTACAATAACTATTCAGGCAGACCTGAGCAGACATTCATGAGAAGACCGTACAGACCCAGATCACACTGCTAAAGGAGCAGTTAGTTTGCGGTCTACACTGTTTGCTTTTGTTTGTTTGTGTTGAGGTTTTACGGCCCAGTCAACCCAATGGGGTCATGTCGAGCGCGGTCAGTTTACCTAACCACACGTTTACTGGGCAGGCTTAGTCCTCTAAGCGGTTAACCAGTATTGTGCACATTCTTTCGCCAGAAACTGACAAATGCCCTTCTTGAATCAGCGGAAGGGAGAGAATGACCGTAGAAAATATTTCATGATCAATCTCCACGAAAGAATGTTACCGACCTCGGCTGGGGTTGAACCCGCGACCTCCTGGTCTCCAGTCGGACGGCGCATCCAACTGAGCCACCGAGGCCGGTACACTTTTGCCATTCATGACACATATACAGGTAGATGCTCTTTTTCGAATCTTAGGGATACATCTGTTCAGGAGTTAACCCATTTTAGACTGAATGCCGGAACCCCCATCTCGCCCGACACAATACTATGTGTACAGTCAACTCTCGTTATCTCGAATTCCAAGGGACTCTCTGAAATACTTCGAAATATCCGTACCTCGACATATCAGATTTGCAGAACTGAGGAGAAAATAATTCGAACAACCGCATTTAACAAATATATGTGTAATTGGACTCATAAAATTTGGAGATATATTGAAAATATTGTGAAACTGCTCCTTAGGAGCAATCTCCTCTTTTCCACAATATTATTTTACATGTTGTTAGATTTTCATGTTTAGGCAGGGACCAAATTTTTACTTCGAGATAAGCGGTAATTCGAGATAAGAGAGGTCGAGATAACGAGAGTCAACTGTATATGTATTGGAAGGGTCGATTTTCAATTTTAGGCAATGTGATATAGATATTTTTAGAGACAAAATACTAACTTTTTGCAAACAATGGAGACCCTGATCAGATTCTGCAGCGTCTGATCTGGTTCTGCACTGTTTGCTAATAACCCTTTTGGGATCTCCAGACTAATATGAGTTAAAATTGCCGAATACTGAGAATGAAAATCAGTAATCATATCGTATTTATTCCGGACAGGCAGCCTGAACAAACAGAGTAAACCCAGAGCAGATGCCGCGGCACGCGGCATCTGGTCTGGGGTTACACTGTTTGCCGCTAACCTAGCAATTTTAGAAACCTCAAAAATATAGAAAATTGGCCTATACCCGAGAGGTAAATCTGAAAAGGGGACTGCTGTAAAAGGGAAAGAATTTGCTGGGGCAAATTTTCTTTCAGGACAGACCCCTTTACAGAAGGGATTTGGCTTGCAAGAACATAAACCGGAAGTCCCGAAAGTTCTCCCTAGTAAAATTGCGGAAAATACACCAGGCGTATCCAGTCCCTTAACAGGGCCAACCCAGTGGGCATTTGCCTACCCTGCATTACAAGAGAACTGGGTAGTGTACTAAAGATAAGCAGCGGACTTGTTGCTGGAGAAAACTGTGATAATTCTGAGAATTTTCTTATTTCTTCATAAAATCACATGTTGTGGTTATCCAGAACATATGGTATTATAATGGGGGAGGGGTGGAGGAGCAGGACATTGGGCTTTCATTATGAGGTATGGTACAAACATGCAGCTGGAAGTCAGCATATCTTAATTGACAGGTATACCAATAGGTTGACGTCTATACTGACCAAAATGTCTAATGTTTTGGAATTCAGCGGTGGTTGTTGTGTGGTAAGGGACAGCTGTGCTCGCTTTCTTCTATTTCTCACCTGACCATTACATTTCCCGGTCTTCTCTGTATCTGCCTTTCCCTCTACTAGCTTTTATATCACATTTTCCCCTGTTTATATGGGCGACGACGTAAAATGACCCACAAGACATAACATGTTCAACAACAACGCACATGTAAATAGCCCCTTTCTAATTTCTACCTTTTCCATAAATCGGTACCTTGAAAATCAGCAATTATACCAAAGGCAAAATAGTAACGGTGGTTTCAGAGAAAACAAATGTCCCCCAACCGTGAATTTTCAGTTTTCTACTGCTGTGACCTTGAAAATTAGGTCAAGGTCACCAAAGTCTAATCAATTTTTTGTTATGTCCTAATTATATATCTATGAAACTCTGGTAAGGATCCAACTACCGGTTTACAAGAGAAAGTGTCATGCCAACGCCAACGCCGACGCCAATGGGATCCGCACCTAAATCAATATTTCCCCTCCCGCAGTATTGGGACACCTTTGTCACTAAGCATACTTGTCCTACAATTTGAAAAAGATCTATTCTACTTGATACGTCTATAATATTGCTGGACGCATGACAAATAGTGTAGACCCTGTTCTGCGGCGTCTGGTCTGGGTCTACATCGTTTCCTAAGATCTGTCTAGGCAAATAGGGTACTATATAAAACCGGTAGTCTTCTACAAAAGGGTAGCTGTTACACTAGCTAAAAATAGTACTAACCTGTATTTGTCTAAGGAAACGTCATTGCCGTCAATGTCACTGACGGTAAACTCATAAATTGTCTCCGCTTTCTTCGCGTCCCCGCCACCAGTTGCCTGAAAAAAATAGAACTCGTTTTAATGCTTGCATGTTGGGTACAACTTTCAGAAGACGACAATTTGTGTTTTTTTTTTTTTTTTCTTTTTTTTTTTTCAGAAAATAAGCTTTGACATTTCATGCAACTTGTCTTATGTGGAGACAATATACATGGGATGTCAGAAACTGTTTTCTGGGAAAAATAAGAAAGAAAATATCACCAAATGTTAGTTTGTGGTTTGCTGAATTTGAACACAGAGTGGTAAAGGTTATTATTGACTAGAACCTTTCCCAGCGGGCACATAACGTTGAAACAACGTCGATTCAACGATGAATCGACGTTGAATCGATGTAGTTTCAGCCTTGTGTGCCTGCTGGGTTTAATATCACACCGTGTTCCTCTTATATTCGGACCATCTTTTCATGCAATCGGATGTTTCCGACGTTGCGTAGGAAGAAACAGAAAGGTTACTACAGTAACAGAATTTATGTAAAAGCCGTATTTCTGTCTGTGATATAATTTAAGCTGCTGTCTTGTACACTGTCATGTACTTTTGTCCGAAAAAATACCCTATCAATCCTAACCCCGCAGGCACACAACGTTACAATGACGTCGTATCAACGTCGATGCGACGTGATCAGGTCGCATCGACGTTGATACGACGTCATTTTGATGTTTTGTGCCTGCTGGGAAGTATAGGGGCAGACAGGTCTTAGCAAACAGTGTAGATCTACAGTCGAACCTCAATGGCTGGAACATCTTTGGAACCATGGAAGCTTGTTCGAGACATGGGTAGTTCGAGCCAGGTCAAGAAGTACATTTGTAAATGGCGATAATTTAGGGAAATCTTTTCGATCTTCTACACAATAATGTTATGTTGAGTGTACGAATCGCCTTGTTGAGCCGATTCTTATGAGTACACACAAATTACAATTTCATGATAAGATGTTTCCCTAAATATTTGTTTTCTTGGGCTATTGGAAGAATTTCGTAGGGACTCAAAAACGAGTTCGAATTAGCCATGAAAATCGAGACATCGGTGTTTGAGCTATGTTTCGACTGTAGATCAGGCGCCGCCTTCTGTGCTGGTGTCTGATCTGTGTATACACGGTTTGTCACTCATCTAGCAGTTTTAGTCACATGGACAGACTATAAAAAGGTATTGTTTAAATGTTTTGGCAAGTAGGATAAAGAGCAAAGGTATCCAAATATTTAGGGTAAATACTGTAGTTTCATTTCATCATTACAAACTACATTTATTTCATTAGACTTTGGAGTTGTCTGAGTTGAGGTCCAACGGCCCTGCCAGTAATGCTTCAGTAATGTCAGGCCGTAACGAGAAATGGACAGTGAAAAGAAAGGATAGGATAGTCAAGAAAAAAAGCTCTACCACCTTAATACTAATGTCAAAGGCACGTTCAATATGCAGTGTTTAGTTTTAATGAATAATAGTTCAGAAAATTCAAACTTTAACTTTAAACAGACACGGATCTGCTCGCTTTAACCCTTAAAGCGCCAATTACAACAATTGTCGTCTGCTTTGTCTTCTGTCGGTTACTTTAAAAGTCATTGTTGCAAACAGTGTGGAGCCAGATCTAGGTCCAAACTGTTTGCTTCTATGCAAAATGTAAGTTTGAAAAGTTTGCAAGATGATGCAGCAGACGACATAAACAGACGACTTTTTCAGATGCAGTTTTTCTTGGCGCTTTAAGGGTTAATATTCTCAGTGTGAATTATTTTTTTTTTCACATTGCGTCTTCATACAGCGAGGACTGTGGCGTCTGATCAGGGTCTACACTGTTCGCCACATCCAACAGTTTTTGACGTCAATAGATAGACAAATGGACAGGTATGTTAAAGTGCCAAGGTGTCCCAATATTTAAGTACATAGATAGGGTACATGTTCTAATATGCAATAAAGCAGACTTAAGCATGACGCTACACGTATGCGGACCGCGACGTCTCAGAGCTGCCTGTGTATTAGCACAGCCTCCCATTAGCCTCGACGCCATTCGCTGACAAGTTTCTAAACTATGGCTCTATACGGATATGTTTTGCTCGAAGAGTTTTGCATGAACTGAACACTGTAACATATAATATACAACACTTCTAATCTGATGGCAGTTAGCCGTGTTATTGATCTCAAAATTCCAACAGGACAGTATGAGCAAAGCAACCCAGCAATTTTGAGTACTCGAAATACACAGTTTGTATTATCACACCGGATAGGCGGCAGTCTTGAACTAACGCGTAACCACCAATAACGTCTTCGACGGCCAAAACGATTATTTGGCAATCGAAAAAAAGATTAATCCGCTTTCATCGACAGTCATTTTGGCAGGCAATCGGAAACGATTAATCCGCGTTCGTCGACCGGTGCGGCATTTTGGCAGTCGAAAACGCCAGGTTCTTAATAAACTGATCCGCGTTTGTAGACTCTCTCGTCCGTTCGCGACTGCCGTTTATCTGGTGTGATTATGAAATGCAGACACAAAGCACGTATATTTACCATTCTTGAACTTGGTGTCTCTGTGATAAATCAACTGAAATAAATAAAAGGGAAGTGAGACAATGACAATGGTAAAAGAAACATAGCCAGGTCTGTGACAATGACAACCGCGACAATGGTAAAAGAAACATAGCCAGGTCTGTCAAATAAAACAGTATGTGAGGAAAAAATCTCAGTAAAAACATCAAATGCACGTATCAGCATACGCATCCAAACAGTCTGA
The DNA here is from genome assembly GCA_964016985.1 of Anodontia alba. Lineage (NCBI taxonomy): Eukaryota > Metazoa > Mollusca > Bivalvia > Lucinida > Lucinidae > Anodontia > Anodontia alba. The sequence continues at coordinate 44,330,663 of OZ024825.1, read as the reverse complement.
TTACAGTCTTTTTAGATTTGTTTGTGTTGAGGTTTTACGGCCCAGTCAACCCAATGGGGTCATGTCGAGCGCGGTCAGTTTACCTAACCACACGTTTACTGGGCAGGCTTAGTCCTCTAAGCGGTTAACCAGTATTGTGCACATTCTTTCGCCAGAAACTGACAACTACCCTTCTTGAATCAGCGGAAGGGAGAGAATGACCGTAGAAAATATTTCATGATCAATCTCAACGAAAGAATGTTGCCGACCTCGGCGGGGGTTGAACCCGCGACCTCCTGGTCTCCAGTCGGACGGCGCATCCAACTGAGCCACCGAGGCCGGCTGGTCTTTTTAGATAGATAGATAGATAGATAGATATATATATATATATATATATATATATATAGAGAGAGAGAGAGAGAGAGAGAGAGAGAGAGAGAGAGGGAGGATCTCTAGGGTAGATGAGATAAATGTTCACGCCCACGAAAGGGCTCGAAGAGGTGACTGGGATAGATGAGAAAAATGCCTACGCCCACGAACTTGGTACATGTTAAGCAGTCATGGCATGCCTAGTCTCGGAACGTTTCAACAATGCAACCTGACACGCCGCTGATCATTGATGCCAATGTACTAAAACATGGCAGCGAATGCATTTCGCATATAAACCTGGGCAAAGCATTTCCTAACAGACTGCAAGTGCGCCCAGCGAGGCCTCAGATCAGACTGTGCATCCCTACAGTCTGATCAGAGTCTTCGGCGGACACTTTGGGTAGCGAAGGATCCATTTGCGTTTTCAGGCTCAGGCTGATTAGATTCTTCGCTTAGCGCACATGCAGTCGTGTAGGAAATGCTCTGTCCCGGCTCATATGTTTCTCTTTCAAAACATTGCTCCCCGTATGGATTCAAATCGAACAGCATCAGTGCGTTTGCCGTTTTAAGTCTGCACTTTTCGTATTATGACAATTGATTACCCCTGATGGTATTAAGGACTGGATAGAACTGCTTCATGTAGTTTATCATTAAATTTTTACAAGGGAGACAGCATTTGTAACTAAGGCTGGCACGATTAATCGGATAATCGATTAATTGGTCGATAAATTCCATAAAAATGATCATCATTACTGATTTGCTAATAATCGATCATTTGATTTCTGTGTTTGTTACTTTACCGTATTTACCCTTAGTATTCAGACACCTCAACTCCTTACCAAATAGGTTACCATACATAATCTAAAGCTTGAACAAGTACAGTATAATTTACTACCCATTGTTGTGTCTAAAAATAACTGGATGGGTGGCAATTAGTGTAGACCCTGAAGAGACGCCGCATTTGCGGCGTCTCATCAGGGTCTACACTGTTTGCTCAGGCCTGTCTGACCGAATATATGCAATAAAGTATAACATATGGTAAGATTCATGCTCAGACAGGTAAAATTATGACTACTTTTCAGTGATTACTAATCGATTATCGATCACAATGGCAGGACTGATAATCGATTATCTTTTCAGCTTCGACTAGCCAGCCTTATTTGTAACTTCTTATTTGCTTTCCTGCCCATCAAGACCTTTCTGCACTTGTAACATACAAGTGCCTGTGGTCTATTCTAAAAGAATAAAATTACTCCCAAGTGAAGCGTTTTTTATTTCTTTAGAGACGGTTCCTTTTCAGAAGTGGGCTGCAACATCAGAAACGTACCTTTCCAACATGTGCGCCTAGCGAAGATTCAGATCAGCCTGCGCATTCGGGCAGTCAGATCAGAACCTTCACGTGGTGCATCTTGGATAACCAATGATGTAAAGTATCCTCATGCGGACAACAAAATCTGACCAGACTGCGCGAAAGCGCAGGCTGGTTTGTCTTCGCAGGGCGAACATAAAAGGAAACTTGTACGCTTTCTCTCGTTGGGGCATATTTAATAGACAGTTATCTCCCATGAAAGTACATCCTTTTCCCTTAATTCCTCCAGAAAACACCAGCGGTCATTTGAAAAAAAACCCCACAAAAGTCGATAATATCAACGAGTCAAAATAAAAACTGCGCCGCTCCTTGAGAAATCGTATCATCTGACATGGGCGCCAAATGAACATTCAGATCAGTCCGCGCCTCCGCGCAGCCTGATCAGTCTCCGTTGCCCGCATGCAGCAGCTTTGCACCTTTGGCTATCCAAAATACGCCCAGCAAAGATTCCGATCAGACTGCGCATTCTGACCGGAATCTTCGCTGGGCGCAAATGTCCGATGGTACGTTTTCTGACGTTGCGGGTCATTAAATAATTATTTGGGTAAATAAAACACTGGAAGACACCTGTAACGCATCTTATGACAAAGTATCAGATTCATACATGTATGAAACGGTAGAAATAGACAAAAAAAAAATATAACGCTGAGATACACGTACCACTCCATCAGACTTTTGTTTGTGTTTAGGTTTTACGGCTCAGTCAACCCAATGGGGTCATATCGAGCGCGGTCAGTTTACCTAACCACACGTTTACTGAGCAGGCCTAGTTCTCTAAGCGGTTAACCAGTATTGTGCACATTCTTTCGCCGGAAACTGACAACTGCCCCTTTTGAATCAGCGGAAGGGAGAGATTGGCCGTAGAAAATATTTCATGATCAATCTCCACGAAAGAGTGTTGCCAACCTCAGCGGGGATTGAACTGGCGACCTCCTGGTATCCAGTCGGACGGCGCATCCAACTGAGCCACCGAGGCCGGCCTCATCAGACTAAACATACGGACAAACGTTCACGCAACAACATAAAGAAAAAAAAACAAACATTTTTTTCTGACCTTTAGTCGTTTCTTCTAGTTATAGCTTCGTATTAGTGCCACGCCCCTTCTCTCCTGAAATAATACAAGAACATAGAAACGGACTTAAATAAATGTCAAAGAACAGCTGTCATGATTCAGAATCTCTAATAAAATATCAATAATGAACCGTGTCATTTACAATGGGCTCTGACAGGGCTGTGGAAATATCATGTCCGACTTGTCTAATTTCTCTGAGGACAAGTAAGAATTTTCAATTAACTAGTCCTGGGACAAAGACCATACCTATAAAGATAAGAAGAGTAGCCAGATTATGATATACATATTTTTTCTTATTTTTCGAAGAAAACATAAGCTGTGGGTACTCATAAGGCGCTTCTTATGAGTACCCACAACATCTGTTTTCTTCGGGAAATAAGAAAAGTATCAATTTTCGGGCAAGAAAATCTTGGTTGGAAAAATGGATTTTGATCGTGGAAAAGTAATAAAATTTGATAATTCTACAACCAAAGAACATGTCATGGATCCCGAAGCCCTGTAAGTAAATATCAACATAGAACAGTACCATGTAAAATGGGTTCAAGGAAGCATCGCCAAGCTGAACAGGGCCGTCATTTTGTTCTACCAGCAGATTTGCTTAAGTATCGGGCCTTTCTGTAGATGAATATTGTACAGAAAGTCGATCTGGGACCTCGCCATTCGTAGGTGCACCGATGGACTTCTTTAGACTTCTGGGCCCAGTTGTTCAAAACTAACGATGCCGTCAGTTAAAGTATTGTTAAAACGTTGATAATAAAATACGGCATACATTTTTTGCTGAAAAAAAAAAATGTGAGTAGCTTTTGCATTTGCAAAAGCTACTCACATTTATTTTCAGCGAAAGTACCTGTGAATTGGACTATGTACTTACTAGAACAATTAACATTTAGACCACTAACGAGCTCGTTAGGCTAACGATGCTTTGAACAACTGGACCTATAGGTGACGTAATGTCAGAAAATGTACCTTCAGACATGTACGCCAAGCGAAGAATCAGATCAGCCTGCATGCATTCGGGCATATGCGGACAGCGAAGGTCATGATCTGGGCAGAATCATTGGACATTATAGAATGTATCAATGAAGAGCAAAGGCCCGGATGAGACTTAGCGCATGCGCGGGATGAATCTTTGTGCATTTTGCGCATGTCCGAAGACATTTGTTCGCTTGACGCGGCCCATATAAGGAATGACGTCGGCATGAACTATGACGACCACTGTTTGACGCGATACAGTTTATCATGATTCCAGATGAGAGAAGTAGCTGGGTAAACAGGTTTCTTATGTCTCCATGAAAAACCTATGTTATTGGTACTCATTAGAAGCGCATCCAATAAGACCCACAGGCCACAGCCCATATTTAAATAAGAAAAAAGTACGCTAAAACGACTTGCATGGAAATGTGATAACTATTTGTTGATATACTATAGCAAGACTATCACACAGTGCACAAGTCCGACTTTTGGCGGTCTTTTATACAGACATACGAAAAGACGCACACAGTCCATTTTAACACACACAGAGTTGGCCTCAAATTCCACCTTAAAAAGGTGTGTGTGTGTGTGTGTGTGTGTGTGTGTGTGTGTGTGTGTGTGTGTGTGTGTGTGTGTGTGTGTGTGTGTGTGAATACAATAACGATCTGTGTTGTTTTCGGAGGCGTATTTAAATATGCTTGATAATTTACTGCCTGTCTCATGATGTTTCTCAGGCCGGTTTCATCTTCATGATCTTCACTGCAGAGATACTTCTGGAATGGGCCCGACCTATGTTGTGAGAAATCTGTTCATGATAATTCTGATCTGGTTTTATTTCTAATAAAAAGGTATTCAAATTTGGTGTTAATTTTGCTTTAGCAGGAGTGCATGTATTAAGGTCCACTTGGGCCCATTGAATGTTCCAAATGCCCCCCTCAAAATTTTAAAAGGCCCCTCAAATTTTGAAAATGCATTCAAATGAACACTACACGAGCCATAGCCCATCGTAAGGACCAAGCACAATTTTTAGCTGGAATTGCTCGTTTCAGCTTTGGCGATTTCTTGTTATTATTTCTCCGAGAAAACATTTTAAATTTTATGGTTAGAATTCCGTTTATTACCGCTCCATTGTTTGCCTATATCTCGAGAAATGACAAGTTGGCGGCTGAGAGACAATCAATATAACGGAACGTGTCACGCGTAAAAGGATCTTACCTAATACACTAATAACCAAGGGCTAGATCAGCCTGCGCATCTGCATCGTTCGTTCAGATCCTTTGTTGTTCTATATTACCGTAATAACCCTAAGTACTGGGACAAACAGCCGTGAGCAAACAGAATATACATGTACCAAGATTAGACGCCGCAAAACGCGGGATCTGATCGCGGTCTACACTGTTTCCAGGCTCGACGAGTAGTTATAAGACCATGTAACAGGTTGTAAAATGGACTGTTCAAAATTTGGGACAACGTCATAGCCCAGTAGACACATGGCGTCTATACAACGTCGCATCAACGTCGATGCAACCCATGAGGTTGCATCGACGTTGAGACGACGTTGTATATACGCCATGTACCCGCTGGGTAGTATAGCAAGGATTTAATGTGTCCCAATTTAGAATAAAATTATTTTTGTGGCCAAGCTTGCTCCAGATCATGAATATATGTAGGACGTAGTCTCTGATGCGCGCATGCGTGGACTGATCTGTGCTTGTTTAGCTTTGCATATGCAGAAGTAAATTGTGTTTATTTTTGCCTGAAACGGCCTTCATTAATATGACTAAAGTACAATACTTCTATAAACACATGCATGCTAAGTAAACATTTCAACAGGCGACACAATTTTCTTATTTTTTCCAAAACAAAAGAGGGTTTTACATTACACGCAAATTATCTCCTACGGAGATAATTTACATGATATGAAAAGGCCTATTTCTGGGAAAAAATAAATATCATGAATTTGATGTCTGCTGAATTAGCCCAGAGAATGGTAAAGGTTAATTCTCATGACACGAATGTAATTGTATTTCGCGTGTGTATTTCTTTCGAGCGCGACATGTAAAAAGATATTTCGTGCACCATTAAACGAACTGAATGCACTTCAACTTGGTATAATTCATCTACTTTCCACCCTTTTTACAAGGGAGACAACTTTTGTGACTTTTGTTTCGTTTTCTTCTGCACCCAGGCCCTTCTGAATAAGGGTCTACTCCTTAAGGACGGAATTTTCCCCTAAGGTAAGCAAATTCTTTCCTTTTAGAGCAGACGCTTTTTAGAAGGGGACACAACACATTTGACAGTTGCCTCCCCATCAGTGTTATCATTTTCCCGTAATGATCCTATGGCAAGGAAATCTTCACATCACGAAAACATACCTATATAATTTTGACCCTCTCAAACCCCACTTTTATATAGTAAAACTGGGGTTTACAGGAGTATACATTATTTTTCTTATTTCTGCTCAAAAACATAGATTGCGGTTCTAACGAGTACCCACAATCTATGTTTTGAGCAGAAATATGAAAAATATCAGGTTTTTTTTTATTTGAAAATTTTCAGTTTTTGGAGGTGAGATTTCTATATATTTGAATAGGCGTGTTTTCGTAATGAGATCATTAGTGTTAACCTTTACTCCGGAAGCATTAAATGTCATGGACTGGTCCAATGCTATTTTCCAAGGATTGCTCAATGTTATTAAAACAGTTAGCTTTCACAAATAAAGCTTGCTGTACGCTTGGCACATATTCATAACCAAGCTTTTTATGAAAGCTAATACTTGTGCTGGACGCGCCTTGGTTCACCATATATACCACAGAACCCCGCTCTTCGTCCCTGTCCTCGGAATTCTGAAAAGCTGCTGCATTCCGTGCTAATTTTGAGCACAATGTCATAACCCCGGCACTGCTAAGGTAATGAAAAGTAAAGACCCCGTAATTTACCCCGACCTACCCCTGTATCCCGATGGTGGTGGGGTGAGGAGAGGGCGTCCGGCAGACAAAAGCTTTAACAAAAGTAGATCTAATTCTTTGAAATAAACCAGTCATATGGGTCCTCAGTATGGGTCGATGTAGATCTATTCAATGACATTTACAAAGGTCAAACGTTATCGCAAAAACATAGAGAAAATAAACACAATATTTTTCTGACCTTTCGTCGTTTCTTCTAGTTATAGTCTCGTATTAGTGCCACGTCCCTTCCCTCCTAAAATAATACAAGAAAATGGAAACGGACTTTATAAATGTCAAAGAACAGCTGTCATGATTCAGAATCTCTAACAAAATATCAATAATTAATCGTGCCATGTAAAATGGGCTCTGGCAGGGCTTTGGAAATAACATGTCCGACTTGTCCGATAAATAACTTATTCAATAAGCGTATTAAGTAGGCTATCATAAAACAATTTAAACGAACAAATAAATTTACGTTACCTGCAAGCTAGACCCACAGAGTTAACTCAATAGATTAACAAATATATAAATGCATGTATTCAATTGTACTCTGAAATAGATGACATCATAATGACGTGTTCAGCAGTAATGTAGATTTGGCTTACATCAAGGGCAACAACCAAGTCATTTACAATGGTGGTGTGTAGGCATAGCTGCGACTGCAGTCGCAGCCAAAACAAACAAACAATAACGAAGAGTGTAAAATCCATCGAAAAATCACAAAACCTATTAAACATGCCCATTTTAATACTTTTTTTTTTTTTTTTTTTTTTACCAAGACTGCAGTCTCTATACATACTATATCAAGTGTAGATAGGCCCCTACTTTAACCAAACATGGTTTAACCCATTGTATACTGAATAGACTCTCCTACACTATATATTGGAAGAGTCCAATTTCAATTTTAGGTACGTCCGGCTATAAGATTTACATATTCGTAGAGAAAAATGGCTAACCTATTTGCAAACAGTGGAGACCCTGATCAGACGCCGCGTTCTGCGGCGTCTGATCTGGATCTGCACTGTTTGCCAGTTACCCTTTTACGGGTCTCCCGACTACAATGGGTTAACTATCGCCTACAGTGATGATGGTACAGTCGTATGGCGGATCAATCCAGTAGAGTCGTCAAAATATTACAATCTGCATCCGCGTTTTGGAACTATATTTTGTCTTAAAAAATAAAAAAAATAAAAGTGATTTAAAGTCGTCTCTCAGACGCCGAACGGCGGAAACAAAAAAAAAAACAACAAAAAAACAAAACAAAAAAACAAAAACTAAAAAAAAAACAAAAAAACAATATAGTATCAAACAAGACGAATTTTTCTGACGCCAGAAGCGTGTTTTAAAAACTGTACGCCTAAACCTAAAATTTGAAACTGATTTTGTGATATCATGTTTTCGAATATGTGCATGGTATCAGAAAACGGATTTTGTAATATCTAACACAAAATCGATTTTTGTGGTTATCACAAAATTGAATTCGTAATAGAAAAATAATTTTGAGGTATAAATTACCAATAAAAATTAAAATAGCTCTCCAAAATCGACATGTATTTGAAGAAATGTCGGAAAACTCATCGGCATAAGTTGTACTGGGTTAAAGCTGAGTATATATATATATATATATATATATATATATATATATATATATATATATATATATATATAGAGAGAGAGAGAGAGAGAGAGAGAGAGAGAGAGAGAGAGAGAGAGAGAGAGAGCTTACTGAAACTGTTACTTGAAAGTGTATTTATTACCGACCGACAGTATATTACTTCCCTATTAAGTATTTGATTGTTGTAAACATAGTCGAAAACTAGTTATAAATCAACCCCTCAAGTCCTGCCCTTTGGAAAAATAAAACAAATCATTTGCACTTGAACAAACCCGGAAGTTAAGGACAGACGCTCGAAACGAGTTTCTTTCGATTTTTTTCTATCTGTTTAACCCATTATGCCAAGCGTCCCTCAAAAGGGATACTGGCAAACAGTGAAGACCCAGATCAGACGCCACATAACGCGGCGCCTTATCAGGGTTTACAATGTTTACATTAAAATAAAGGCATCTCTTTAAAGCATGACAATAATGAAAGCTAATCAGACATCCCCTCTATTGGAAATGGATCGGTCCAAAGAGTTATCAGGTATTCCACTCGGCATAAATGGGTCCAAGTATACATTATCATGTATACATGTAATCATTATCTTCTCGACCTTTTTATGGGAAAGGCGATACTAAATCGTCGTGTGATCGTCGCCGTCGACGCCGAGTGACGTCCAGACTGGCTCCAGTCTCCAGTTACTAAATATTTTTTGTTTGACAGTCCACTAAAATAAACCAAAATATTATCACGATTATAAAGGCTGGTATAATGACCAAGCTTTATAGCCATTATATTATTTTGGTTTTATTTCAGTGGATTAATAAACAGGATTATAAGAAAAAAATAGTCACTGGAGACTGGAGCCAGACTGTGACGTAGTCCTGAAAAAGGTTAACTGTTTCAAGTTGGAATTAAACTTCCCCACTAAATATCAAAACCTGCTCTCTGTGAAAAATAAGAAAAAATACTTCAATATGTCGTCTGCTGGAATTTTTACCCAGATTGCTAAGCGTTAAAAAATTTGGGATAGATTTCTTAAAATCTTGTGTATACCCACCTTATACCTCTACATATATACCCTTAGTATATGCGCTGTCCGCCAGCCTTGACTCATTACGAAAACACGCCTATTCAAATATATAGAAAATTTCACTTCCAAAACCTGAAAATTTTCAGATAAAAAACTCTGATATTGCTTCATAGTTCTGCTCAAAACAAAGATTGTGGTACTCATTAGAACCGCCTCGGTGAGGCGGTTCTTACGAGTACCCACAATCTATGTTTTTGAGCAGAAATAAGAAAAATAATGTGTACCCCTGTAAACCCCAGTTTTACTCCATAAAAGTGGGGTTTAAGAGGGTCAACATTATATAGGCATGTTTTCGTGATGATTACAGCGCGGAGTGGTGCTACTTAACCCTTGTCATGCTGAACCCGGATATATCCTGCTTTGAAAACAGTGTAGATCCAGATCAGTTGGCTTCTGAAGAAGCCAACTGATCTGGATCTGCACTGTTTGTCATTAAGTATGTTAATTTATAGCAACAATCAAGATCAAGCAATCTGACTGGCTGAAAATTAGAAGTGGGTGTGGCATCTTAATTTATTCAGCAGGACAAGGGTTAAGAAAAAGAAACAGTGGAAGCAATAGGACAGATAGAACATGGGATTCAAAAAAAAAATAATAGTAATAAATAAATAAACAAAATAAAACTAGAAAAAGTGTCCATGGGGCACGGATGCCAGAGCCAAAATACCATTCAGAAAAAGGTTACATATATAGTCAAGGGCGGATAATTCATAAAACAAATAAGCAAGAGTTGTCTTCCATGTTCATTACACATCGCCTCAATGTCACACATGCATCTGTAAATTTTCATAAATATATTCCATATGATTTAGGAGTTATGGCCCACACACGGTTTACTATATGGAACTAAGTCAAGGGCAGATAATTCATAAAACAAACAAGCAAGAGTTGTCTTCCTTTTTCATGACACATCGTTTCATTGTCATGCATGCACCTGTAAAATTTCATAAATATATTCCCTATGGTTTAGGAGTTATGACCCACACACGGTTTACTATTTGGAACTAAGTCAAGGGCAGATAATTAAAAAAACAAACAAGCAAGAGTTGTCTTTCTTTTTCACGACACATCGTCTCAATGTCATGCATGCACCTGTAAAGTTTCATAAATATATTCCATACGGTTAAGGAGTTATGGCCCGGACACGGTTTACTATATGGAACTAAGTCAAGGGCAGATAATTCAAAAACAAACAAGGAAGAGTTGTCTTCCTTTCTCAGGACACATCGTCTCAATGTCATGCATGCACCTGTAAAGTTTCATAAATATATTCCATTAGGTTAAGGAGTCATGCCCCAGACACGGGTAACTATATGGAACTAATTCAAGGGCAGATATTTAAAAAAAAAAAAATCAAGAGTTGTCTTCCTTTTTTCATGACACATCGTGTCAATGTCATGCATGCACCTGTAAAGTTTCATAAATATATTCCATACGGTTTAGGAGTTATGGCCCGGACACTGTTTACTATATGGAACTAAGTCAACGGCAGATAATTCAAAAGCCAAACAAACAAGAGTTGTCTTCCTTTTTCATGACACATCGTCTCAGTGTCATGCATGCACCTGTAAAGTTTCATAAATATATTCCATACGGTTTAGTAGTTATGGCCCGGACACGAATTGGGACGGGTACGTACGCACGGGACGGACTGACAGGGGTAACTCTTAATGCCCTTCCGCTATTCTTCGAAAAGGCGTGGGCATAAAAATAGAAAGCCAGAAAGTGAGGAAAGTTTGGCCGGATGCATTTTCAACTCTTCTCCCTGCCCAGTCTTGCTGCCATGACGGTACCAAGGCACCCGAAGTCCCCGCTAGCACAGCACAAGCAGATCACTAGAGATTTACTTACATCCGACCGGTCCTTACATTGATTAAAAGATGAGGGTTGAGAGCTCCCTCTTGATGGATACCAAAGAGGGAGAATCGACAACAGATGTCGACAGTGAATTTGAATGACAAACGGTCTTGGAAAAGAAACTGTTCTTGTGATAATCACTGGAGGCTTGAAACTGTCTAAACTTCTGCTCATGTATTGACCTTGTCTTTACAATGGCGATATAAAGTACATATCTAGGAGTATGTCCACAAGGTTATGCAGTATCTTAACCATTGTCTTGTTGAATAAATTAAGATGAGACTCCCATTTCTAATTTTCAGCCAATCAGATTATTTGATCCAGATTTTTTATATATATTCACATACTTAACGGCAAACAGTGCAGATCCCGATCAGTTGTCTTCCTCAGAAGCCAACTGATCTGGATCTACACTGTTTGCAAAGGCAGGATATATCCGCGTTCAGCAAGACTAGGGATAAACATCATAGTGCTGACGATGCGCCTGGATTCAAGAGACTCCCACTGGAGATGATCCAACATAGAGGTCACGATGCTTTTATTTCTGTAGCGGTTGGTGACTATCTTGCTGCTCTACGCTATAGGTATAGGGACTGCAACAGTACACATGCACTAGTATTTGGTGACACTTTCAGTACTGACTCCCAGGTAAAGGTCAAAGGTCAGATTTATATGTTCACTACAAGAAAATTTACTTCAAACCCTTGGAATATCATTTGATAAGGGTTAGGGTTCCCTTGACCTCTGGTGACGGTCACAAGTCAATTTGATAAATATGTGAAAAACAGGTTAAATCCCTTCCCATCAGCACCTATATGCAGCTGGTAGCTTGAAAAGGAATTGATATGTTTATTCTTAGACGGAGACAAGGCTGCCAGTTTATGTTTATTCCCCTTTTCTTACTCTTTCTGAAGAAAAAAAAAAAAAAAAAAAAAAAAAAAAACGAATCATGTAAGACCACCTGTTTGTAACTAAACTGGCCCCAGTTCCCGATGGCTAAATATTTTTTCCTGTAATGCTGTTTGATAATCCACTAAAATGCAACCAAAAATATCATGACTATAAAAGCTAGTCACTAGTGGCCAGCCTTTATATTCATATAGTGAACCCTCGTTACAACAACAGCATTTGTTCCCAAAGATATTGCCATTAAAATGAATTTGCTGTTGTAAAGAATTCTTAATGGGCAGAATGATATGCAACAAATGCGATGTTTTGTTCTTATTTCTTAATAGAACGTATGTTTGGGATAATTGTTAGAATCGCCTCTTTGAGGCGATTCTTACAATTATCCAAAACATATGTTGCTTGAAGTATTATATAATAATGTTCTGCATAATTTCTGATTAGCTGTCACTTCTTGGGAGAGGGTTTCCGTGCTAGTCAAATTGTCAGTATAACGAATTTAGTCGTTGTATCGAGTGTCGGTACAATGAGGGTTGACTGTAATATTATTTTGGTTTTATTTTAGTGGATTATCAAACAAGATTATAAAATATATTTAGTCACTGGAGACTGGAGCCAGTCTACCTGTCTGTCCGTATGACGGAACGTTTGTAACTGGTGCTATCCATGCTTAGATCGTTAGGGTTACAAACTTCAGGGGACTGGACAGACTTAGTAGATTGTCCCCTTTTTATAGAAGGAAAACTTTTGTGACTTCCTGTCGCGTTTGCTTTCCGGGTCTACTCTAAAAAAAAAAAAAAAAAAAAAAATGCTCACCTTGGTGTACTCTAAACGAAAACAATTTATTCCCAAGTGGGGGTGTGCAAATGGAGCACTGAAAATCCAACCCATTTTCATATATGAAGATGTGGACCCCACGCCCATTTTCACACCTTAATTCACCTTAATGGTTAAAAATCTATTTGAGATATTGCCCGGGAAAAGTTCACTTTTACAATAGAATGAACAGAATTGGAAAGTTCTTCGTCAAGTTCATGAATAGATTTCATCCAAATTAGTGCGTTTGTGGTAAACCCCACTTTAGTGTTCTTAACCGTTTTAAATGTGCCAGTCACAACTGAAGCAGACGACAGTTTCATTTTTTTTAATTTTGCAAAGAACGTAAGTTGATATTTCATGTGAATCGTCTGCCATGCAGCCCATTCACATGTTATGTTATTTTCCCTGAAAAATAACAAAGTAAATAATAGAATGTCGTCTACTAGAAATTAAGCTTGGTGCTTCACAGAGGGTTAACTACGTAAGACACGCTCATATGCCAGTTTATACGAGAAGTTTTATGGGTGGAGGCACTTTCTTTAACTTACGTTATTGAGTTACCGTTCGTAATCATATGACAGAAATACTGCTGACCAGCTATAAAACAGACATAAAATATATAAAGATATTGAACACAATCGTGTGTAGAAACAGTACAGAAAATATGCATATTGCTCAGTGAAAAAGAATAAACTAAGAAGGAAAATTAACTTACTACCTAATGTTGCACGCGACTTAAAATGAGAAAAACGATAGACACTTATCGGTGTCACATGCTAGACTTGTCCTAAAACTTATCCTACACGATATATAAAACGTTACCTGCTCAAGGTTTAATTTTATACACAAACAACATACATGTACACGTTAATCGAACGTCCAACTACAATCAAAGGGACTTAACCTTTACAAAACCTAACATCAAGGGCATTTTGTTATCTCCCCTATAATAAAATAATATAAACACTGGAAACGAAGTATATAATAAACATTGTACCTTAGCACTCTGTAGGCTAATTCTTCAGATAAACATTATTTGTGTGTGTGTGTGTGTGTGTGTGTGTGTGTGTGTGTGTGTGTGTGTGTTTTTCACAGAATATAAGACTTGACATTCCATTACAATTAGACAAATTGAACGAAATTTCAAGTCATTTTCTGTGAAACATACGAAATCTAATTTTAAATGTTGTTAACTTTTATTTAGACCTATGATCAGTAGATTTAAAGGTAAGCTTTCAATTTTGAAACCTCTTTTTTTGTGCTTGTACAGTGGTAGGCTGCGCCCTTTTCGGCACCCCGTTTAATAATGTTTCCTAAACTATTTCTGATGTGTTTTTAAACATAACCCATTACGAAAACACGCCTATATTTTGACCCCCTTAAACCCCACTTTTATATAGTAAAACTTGGGTTCACAGGGATATACATTATTTTTCTTATATTGCTAAAACATAGATTATGGGTACTCGTTAGAACCGCCTCGTCGAGCGTCGAGGCGGTTCTAACGAGTACCCACAATCTATGTTTTGAGCAGAAATATGAAAAATATCAGATTTTTATCTGAAAATTTTCAATTTTTTGGTGGTAAAATTTCCTATATATTTGAATAGGCGTGTTCTCGTAATGGTAAGCCTGAAATACTTCATTTATTCACCATTATGTCTTAGTTTGGTTTGCCTTTTCTTCTTGGTGTCTATTAAACTAGAGTAGGCTATGTTCTGTGATTGTGCCTATTCCTGGACATATTCTATTCTAAATATTAATCAACCAAGTAATAATTGTTCTATGTGAAAAACAGCCTGCATCACACCACTGCAATGTTTGACATGATTTCTATACTTTTTTGGCCCGGTCTTTATAGGAGGGCCATTACTGAAAGTTACAAGGATTTAGGACATAACAAATGAGGGATTCGGGAAGGCCAGTATTTTACATGTACAAAAAATGCAATCGAAACTGGCTTTCTGGGTAAACAAAGCAAGGTTTAAAAAAAAAATAATAATAAAACAAATCGGCAATTAATTGCATGGTGAAGCAAGACACAAGAATAGAAGAACTCAAAAAGAGGTTTTATTGACTTTCAACACTTTGCAAATTGAAAAAAAAAAAAAAAAAAAAAAAAAAAAAAAAAAAATAAATAAAAAATAAAAAAAAATAAAAGAGTCACAAAATGGATGTTTTTATATTGGCCCTGTTACTAATTCTCGGCCAGTCGTGTTACATTTGTAGCCTTTGGGTGACTGTATTGGCCTGAGGCTCGCCTCTGCCAATATAACCATTATCAGGCCAATACAACTGACATCGGACCTGTAACAGGGCCAGTATAGAAGCATTCATTCAATAAAAATATATTATTCCATAAATGTCTTGTTGTCTAATCTAAAAAGAAAAATTCAGACAATATGTATGACCTTGACCTCGTGACGTCGTGGGACTTGGATTGCTTACCAACAGACTGGTTCCTTGTGGTAAACAAAGGCCTGTAGCTGTTGCTCAGGCTGTATGCCCCATCCCCGCGGTCCCAGTTCATGACTTGCGGAGACTGACTGACCCTGACTGCTTATTTGACTTGTCTGTGACATAAAACCTGAGTAGCATCTACTGGCCTTTGTTTATCAAAGAGAACTAAGAACCATGGGCAGGAGACGAAAAGTGGAGAGCCCTGCCGCCCTAAATGCGTGCATCTACCATACTCTAAACATTCACAAAAATGCTATTATTATTATTATTATTATCGTTATTATCCTGAAATGAATTTATTTTTGTGATTTTTATCGATGTCTAAACTCCGGTGACTCACTCACAGACTGATTTGTGTTAAGTTTTTGTGATTCGCTGGATTTTACAAATCGATAAAATGCACAAAAATTATAGTACATTCCTTAAAATTCAAACATTGGTATCAAATATTACAAATGGTGCCAAAATGTCAATCTTTTGGGACAGCGGAAGAATTATATATATGCAATGGATTCCTGCACTGGTTTTATTTGCGTGTAAAACTTTTCTTTCAGCCTATCAATTACGTTAACTGTGTATAAAAATGAGGATTTTGTTTGTATTGAGGTTTTACGGCCCAGTCAACCCAATGGGGTCATGTCGAGCGCGGTCAGTTTACCTAACCACACGTTTACTGGGCAGGCTTAGTCCTCAAAGCGGTTAACCAGTATTGTGCACATTCTTTCGCCAGAAACTGACAACTGCCCTTCTTGAATCAGCGGAAGGGAGAGAATGACCGTGGAAAATATTTCATGATCAATCTCCACGGAAGAATGTAGCCGACCTCGGTGGGGGTTGAACCCGCGACCTCCTGGTCTCCAGTCGGACGGCGCATCCAAATGAGCCACCGAGGCCGGCAAATGAGGATTTTAAATTATTGGAATCATAACTCTATAACAAACAGACAATGATGTTTTTTATAAATCATTTATCAATGTTCATTTTTATTTATTATTGAGAGGAACAAGTTCAGCAGCAAAATGTACGGCTCTTCAGGATACGTCAAGGTTCTGCAACAAAGGAAACGAAGATTAATTAGTCAGTGCTCCAGATAAGGTTTTGGTACAATGAGTATTGTACTCCACAGCTTTTAAATTTTAGTGCTGAAATTCCCATCTGCAGTGCATCTCTAAACGCACCATGTGAACTTTCAGCATACAATTGTTTTTAGAGAAAGCAGAGCTTGGCATGATATGCCAATTGTCACAGCTCTTCCGAAGGTAACTTAATTTAACCTTTCTCTTGCTGAACACGACATGTCCTGTCTTAGCAAACAGTGTAGATCCAGATCAGTTGGCTTCTGAAGAAGCCAACTGATCTGGATCTGCACTATTTGTCATTTAATTTGTGAAATTCTATCAAAAACCCAGATCAAGTAATCTGATTGGCTGGAAATTAGAAATGGGCGTGGCATCTTAATTTATTCAGCATGACAAGGGTTAATAAACCTAAGTATTCGGACACGTTATCTCCTTACCATTTTGTTCCTAAATTGAAACAAGTTTGTTTTACTACCTGCTGATGTGTCTAAAATACTGCATTATGAGTGACAAACAGTGTAGTCCCTGATCAGACGCCGCGTCAATTCTGTTTGCTCGGGCCTACCTTTACCAACACTAAGGGTAAATTCAGCAGAAATTGTCTCAGACTACATTAAAAGTTGGTGTTGCACACAATACAGAATGCAGCTGACTGTCGGTATCTCGCGCTCCAGTCGTCTTGAAGTTTCAGTTTGAGATAACAGTAGATTGAGACAACAGGAGTTGAAATGTAAAGAACTTAAAGCAAATCTAAACTAACATTATCCAAGATTTAATTTGACAGTAGTTTGAGTAATCAGTGTTTGAGATATCGAGAGTCAACTGTATACACTAGACGTAAGGACGAGGGTAGGCTACTTATGAATATATATATGAGCTCTGGTTGCGCAACTGATGTAGCCAGCTTTTCTCTACATGTCGAGGGTTGGAGTCTTTGGTATTCCTTCACATATATATATTTCAGTCATTACACTGTGAACCTAAATAGCAGCAGGCGACATTTTTTTCTTATTTCGCATCAAAAGAACTTGACATTTCACTCGAGATATTTTGCATAATAATTGGCGGAATATATAAGAACAGTATCAATACGTTGTTCTGTTAATTTCACAAAGATGGTGGTAAAGCATTTTTAGCAGATATTCTATGATTTAGGGCTACGCTAGGCTCAATTCCCTTTATAACGGGCACTTCTAATTAAACAGACCCGTTTCATATTAAGATATTTTTGATGTTTTAAACTCACCATAAAAAGAAATGTCACAAGTTCATTCATTCATAATCAAGGGCAATCCTCCATTCCACCATTTAATAACGTAAACGCAGAGCGAAAGTGGCTGGGGTTGGTAAGTGGGGTGGAGGCGGAGAGGAGGCAGTGTTATGATATCATAAGGACATAAACGTAATGAACTAGACATCAAAGGAGTTCACGTGTTATCACCTTAAAGTTGTTTCGAAATGACTGAACCACTCTTAATAGGCATGTAAAACCAATACACAATTATCTTACATTCGTATACTTACGGCAAAATGGCATTTTGGGGCCTGTAGCAAGATAGAACGTTCCTCTTGCTTTTGAAAGTATAGAATTGATCCCCATTTCTGGACAGGGTTCGCCACCATGGCAAGACGAGCAGTGACCTCCCTTGAACTGGGTCCATGAAGTGCAAGGATATGCTGGGAAGTGGCAGTCGTTCACTGCTACTGATTCGATAAAATACCAGATGGCACGATCGTGGCTACAAGACACCGAATCAAAGGCATCTGAAAAAGAAGAAATGAGTCCCAACGTAAGAAAACGTCCCTTAGACAAGTGCGTCCGGCGAAGATTCAGATCAGACTGCGCCTTCGCGCAGTCTGATCTGAATTTTCACCGGACACATTTTGGATCAGGGATGCAAAGTTTCTTCATGCGGACAACGTAGACTCTGATCACATGGCGCGCATGCGCAGGCTGATTTAAGTCGTCGACGGGCGCACATGTCCAAAACTGCGTTTTCTCACGTCGCGGCTTAAATGTTTTATAGCAAACAAGAATACATCGGGCTCATGTTAATGATATATTTAAAAATATCTGCGAACGCCCAGTTTGATAATTTTGTCATTGTCATAAGGGTATTTGTGCATGACCAGAGCAACATGCATCTACTGTGCTTTCGACATCTTCCAGAAAGTCGTTTTTCAATTAGCGCTTTTACACAGAAGAAATAAATTTGCAAACTTTGTCATGATTTTATGCAAAACCATTTGTCGTACTTACCTATGCACACATGAAATTTTATTGTAGTCACTGTTGTTTTTTTTTTTTTTTTTTTTAAATTGAATATTTTCACTTCTTCTAGTAGTAAAAATAAATGCAAATTATGCAGAATGGGAAGGGAAGGTAACTTGGAGGCAGATTTGAACAAGTTCCGCTTGTTTTTTTTTTTTTTTTTTTTTTTTTTTTTAATTTTCACAATATTGTTGTGAAACATCAATAATTCAAATTCTGCAAAGAAAAGTTAAAATATTTTCTAAAACAAAAAATCCCCAAAATACACTTTTCTATAGAAATTGCATAGGTCAGACCAGTGTTTGGCCGTAAATTTAATTTTAGGGCATATTTTAGAGATTATAACACAGAAACAGAATAGAAAAATGGTTTCTGATAAGATATGATCGATCAGAACAAAACACTTTCATTTAAAATATAACGCAGAGCAAAAAAAAAGTCTTTCCGAGTGGTGTCGAAAGGACAGTAGTGATAGTTAATGAAACATATGTATGGCATGTATTGCTTGTCGATCCTGATGTTTTGCTTGTTGACTCCTGAAGTTAGAAATATATTTAAAAAATAATGTGGAAAAGAGGAGAAATTGCTCCTTAGGAGCAATTTCTCCTCTTTTCCACATTATTTTGTTACCTGTTGTCATCTATTGTCGGTCATCTGTTTGGAAGTTATTATGATTTTACTATTTGATAGTGCACCAATACTTGGTATCTTAAAATGTTACTCTCTCTCTCTCTCTCTCTCTGTTTTTTTTTTTTTTTCTCTTTTGGATACTATTTATTATCTTCTGTTTGACTAGTGACACTAATTTATCTTTCGACGAATGGGTACAATTTCATCTGTGTGTGTGTGTGTGTGTGTGTGTGTGTGTGTGTGTGTAATGGGGGAGGGGGTGGTGGGGGTGTAAATTCTGTCAAAATTTATTTTGGCTCCCTTCTGAAAAGGCGTCCGCTCTAAATGGAACTAATTGGTTTCCTTTATAGAAGGTGTTAATGGGAACAAATCCTGTCCTTTTACTGTTGCCCCCTTTCAGAAGGAGTTTGATGCTTGCGCAAACAGGAAGTCACAAAGGTCATCTGCCTTGTGAAGATGCTGGAACTTTATTCCTCCGAGTGTATCAGGATGACTTAAACTTAAAATTCTTTTAAATAATAATAATAATAATTATAATAATAATAATCCCTGCTTTCCGAAAATACATAGTTATGTTTCATACCTTGCATCTTAATTACAGTTCTGAAGTTTCTTGCCTACTCGCTTTTTCTACATCTCTAATACCACAAAATCAAATAAAATCACGTTTTAACTGTACCAGCAAATCTTCCAGTGATCAGTTCTCCGAGTGTTGTGGACACTGGAGGAGGACAACCGGGCTGTTCTGTCCCGCCGTTTGGAAAGAAGTCTATGTCTCCCAGAGGCTGCAGTGTGCCAAATCCTGAAACAGACATAGAATATTGAATATATATTGGAAGAGTCCAATTTCAATTTTAGATAACTCGGCTATGAAATTAAAATATTCCTAGAGAAAAATTTCTAAACTTTTTGCAAACAGTGGAGACCCTACTCAGATTTATAACTACATGCTGTGCATCGTTTTTTATTTTTATACCCCGCCACACAATAGTGGCGGGGTATTATGGTTTCACGTTGGTCGTCCGTGTGTCCGTCTGTGTGTCCGTCCGTCGTACGTCCGTCCGTCCGTTTTTCTTTTCCGGATGATAACTTGAGTAAACATGAATGGATTTTCACCAAACTTGGTATGTGCATTGATATTGTGGAGATCTGGTTTGAGATTGCTAATGGGCAAATTTCGTCAATATTTGACGGAGTTATCTGCCCGAGACACGACCATATTTTCGTTTCCGGACTATTACTTGGGTTAATAACAAGGGATTTTCACCAAACTTGCTGTATGCATTGACATCATAGAGATCCGGTTTGGGATTGCTCATGGGCAAATTTCGTCCAATTTTTACGGAGTTATCTCCCCGAGACACGCTCATATTTTCGTTTCCAGATGATAACGAGTAAATAACAAGGGATTTTCATCAAACCTGCTATATGCATTGACATTAAGGAAATCTGGTTTGGGATTGCTAATGGGCAAATTTCGTCAAATTTATACGGAGTTATCTGCCCGAGACACGCCCAAATTTTCTTTTCCGGACGATAACTTTAGTAAATAACAAGTGATTTTCATCAAACTTGCTATATGCATTGACATTAAGGAGATCTGGTTTGGAATTGCTAATGGGCAAATTTCGTCAAATTTTTACAGAATTATCTGCCCGAGACACACCCATATTTTCATTTCTGGACGATAACTTGAGTAAATAACAAGGCCTATTAACCAAACTTGCCATATGCATTGATATTATCAAGATCTGGTTTAGGATTGTTATCTGTCCATTGATATTATCAAGATATGGTTTAGGATTGTTATTTGTCCCTCCGTCATTTTCTTTCCAGACATTTTCACAATGATAACTTTAACATATAAACAAATAATTGCTATGGCGGGGTATTATGCTTGCGGTACTTTTATTTTATTTATTTATTTATTTATTTTATTTATTTTTTTTTTTTGCATGCTTTACCAAAAAAAAACAAATGGAGCTTTAATTTGATAATTGTTCCATAATGAACCAGACAGTAAGCATATAAACCTTATGGATGAGTCACGCGGCCAGCGAAGATTCAGCCTGCTCATCCGCGCACTCGGATTAGGGTCTCCGCCTGTAGAAGCATTGAATCATTGCATATCCATAAAGTGCACAGCACACTGACCAGACTATGTTGACCGCAGACTGATCTGAGACTTGGCTATGCGAACATCAGACGGTAACTTGATTCCAATATTAAATGAGCCGCAACGATAGAAAACGTACCTTCGGACATGTGCGCCCAGCGAAGATTTAGATCAGCCTGCGCATGCCCGCAAACTGATCAGAATCTTCACTGGACGCACTTTTTATAGCCAAGAATACGCAGTTTCTTCATGCGGACAACGACGATTCTGATCAGACTGCGCTGATGCAGTCTTTGTTGGGCGCACGTCAGAAGGTAGATTTTCTGACGTTGCGGCTCAGATGTTTTGGCGTGGAATTATAACAGTAACACCGATAAGAAAAAGGGTGGAAATGTTACTCGCCTGCATCAGTAATTGGTCCGCCGTCAGAATGGATAGCGTCAACAAAAACAGCGTCTGAGGGGTCAAGGCGAACGTCTGAATGAGTCCCGGTAAACATAGGACCAGCTGGATCAAGTCCTGTAATAGAAATGTACTATAAATTTGTGTAATATGGAAATTTATGATAGTTAAGTAAGAATCAACAGTATGAATACGTTAAACATGAACCGTGTCGAGCTCTACATAAAAATAATGGAGCATACTAGCACTATGACGTCACAATGGGTACAATACCGTCCAACAAGGAAATGCTGTTGCTTACCTATTACGTATAGCTGAAAGTTTGCTTCTATGCTGCTGAGTTGTACTAGATTTATTTGTACTAAAAGTGTCCCCACAGTAATTTAATTTTGAAGTCAAAACTTGGTAGTCTTACTTAAGTTTCAATCAACAAACACCAATCTTTTACAGACTAGTCAATTGCAATATTTGATGAATTTAACACATATACAATGCACATATGCGCTCAATGAATAACATAATCCCCGTAAAATATAATATATAGTTCTATGAGTGTTGAAATACTTTAAATTGACGTGGGTTTTGGAATATATGAAATCCGTATCAAAATCAATAAAGGGCAAGACATGATGTCAGTAAACTACAGCTTTTGAGACTGTTCTCAATACAACCGAGACTCCCATTTTCTTATCTGTAGTGTGTTCTTTGTTTCCAAAGGCAATCTTTTTGACGTTTATTTTACTACACTGCAGCTGGTGTTAGTTCCTTGTGGCGACCGTAGAACGTCTTCTCGTACTTTACCATGGTGCAGATTATATTTCATTTGCTTTGGGATCATTGGGCCCATTGTGGAATCTTTGAAAATGGAGTTCTGCTCATGTATACGCTAGAGGACGTAAGCAGTGTTGCAAACTTCATTACTGCTTATGAAGAGTCTCAATAAAACCGAGACTCCCATTTTCTAATCTGAAATGTGTTCTTTGGGTGCATTCCACAGTTTCGCACTTTTGAACCTGGGCAAAAATGTCAATAACTAGGGGTAGGGCTAGAAACCAGTCTGAAAATACTTTTTGCTGCACATTTTGACCAAAACTGAAGTTTTATGCTTGTCAGTTATTGTTAACACTGATAAAAAAGACTTTTCTTGAGGTCACATGACCTTTTTATAAAACAGTGTAGGTAAAATACGAAACTGTTGAACTCTGTCTGGTACCCGGTTTTACCTTGTCAAAAATTGTGGCATGCTTTTCTGTGGATTTTATCTTAAAAACGAGGTGGCTTACAGGTATTGATTTCTGGATAAAAGTAATATTCTGTAGGCGCTCTGTCAAATTTCCAACTGTTTCAGACCAGTGCATTGTCCTGGAGTTGATGATAATCATTCGAAAACTGCACTTTTTGCATAAATTTGGCCGCAGTCGGAGGGGGGTGGGGTATTGTTTACATTAGTGCAACAGCAGGTTTTGGTACATTGCAGTTATTTTTATGATGCTTAAATTATTATTTGGTATGTTTGCAATTTATTGATACAGTACCTAATGGACAGGTACTGTTATATTTGCTGTGATTGCATTTTATGTATGTGAGGGCTGTAAACAGATAGAAATGCAAGTCAAAACTGTGGAGTGCACCCATTAACACAGATCTGAATTTTCAAGTTTGTTTAAAGTTAAAATATAGTATTTAAATTTCAAATTTAGCACTTTCTTGTCAACATTACACTATTTTCCTTGCTTTGAACAGCAGATTATGAAAATTATAAAGATTCTAAAATTTTCTTGCAGTATTCCAAGGGAGATAACTCTGTTTTTCTGCACATCTTCCAAAGAGGTTTATACCTATTTTAAGTACCCTCAAACCTATTCAAAGAGCACATTTTGTTAAAATAGATGCATTTACATTGATAGAAAGGTATTTTTGTCAAAATTTGTTTATTTGTACATGTATTTTGTCATTTATATAGTCAGAATATGCAGTACATCCCGTACATCTCCACACTGACATGGCAGGGTTAGTGTTTGCTTCTGTTCTAACTGAAAATGAAGTTTCGTACTGTAAATACCAACTTCACCGACACTGAAATTACACCACTTCATGTCATCTTTGGCTTGCACCAAAGATAAAGACAAATATGGACTTATTCAATTCCAATTCAGGGGATGGCGAGTCAAAGTCAAGGCACATTGGTTATCTGTTTATGTACAAAATCATTTTCAGCAAACACTCATAAATGCCATTTGTTTAACAAAGCATGTATTTAATATTAGGGTTTATTGTTCAGAGACGTGTGTAAATGCAGCCACCAGAGTATGGATGGTACCAAGATTGATTGTACCAGATTTTCTTCAAAACTGGTCAGTATACAAGATGATTCAATTTTATTTATTTTTTTTTCATTTTTGCAGGGTGTAGTTTCCTTGGCAGTTGTAGTGGATTAGCAGTCATATTTGTTGCCAGCACTTGACAAGCAATTAGATATTTCTCAACACTTGGACGGATTGTTTGTGTAGCTGTGTTACAAGTATTTTCACTGACATCTTCCAGAGTACCCGGATTTTTATATTTCGGTGGGTAGGACTTCTGACAGTTTCTTTTAAATGTGTGACTTCAGACTGCACTTTCTCGAAGACATTTTGAACACATGTTAAGTCAGACCAACATGTGGATCTTCTCATCTGGAGCACTTTTATATCCAATTATATATATCCACATTTATAAATAAATCCAGAAAACAAGAATTATTCCTTAGTATATAATCTCAGAAGCAAGCAGACATCATGTGTGCTGTTCCAAAACATATGCATTTCTGGCCTGATTGCTACAAGCACACCTTACTTGCAGCTAAAGTTGGTGAAATGCAATCAGAATTATGCCATGAGAAAAGAGCCTTTTTTGACATACATACAAACAGTAGATACCTATATACATACAAACAGCAGATACCCTGATCAGAGGTTTGATCAGGGAATTTGCTCTTTCCTGGTCAGGCACATAGTATACAGCACATATATATATACAATACAGAGTACAGAAAAGAGCCTTTTCATGAGGAAAATAGTCTCAGTGGCATCTGTCAACAGTGAACACCAAGATCAGCCTGTGAAGAGTACCTGCACAGTCTGATCAGGTCATGAACTGTTCATTGTTTGCAAGAGCATTATTAAACACGGTGCTGATTTCTTCAAGAAAACACCGAATGCCCAGATGAAGACTGCGCGGGCTCGTCTGCTGAACTGGGCTTGGCTCAGTCTGTTTCGGATCATCACAGTCCAGCTGATCAGGGCACCTAAATGTTGTAGGACTGTTCTCTTGTCACCAGTCCAAGCTCATATCTGTTTTATCTTGCTTAATACTATTTCTATATCAAGTTTGGTTTACAAAGATAACTGCAACTATTAATTCTAGTGTGCTCATAGTCAGGTGAATTATCTCCCTTTCACTATGAAGAACAAATTATAAAGTTTGTGTTTGTAATACCTTTCATGTATCACTGTAAATGGATGTGCTGGCAGGATGGAAGTGTAATATAAACCTTTTTCATAAAAAATAACTAATACTAGAGTGTTTTTGCTGGCTTAGCAGCTCCTAAGACTGTAACTTTGTATATAAAACACATATTTCTGTATGTGAAATGTGTTTGATTTCAGTTGCTGAACAAGCAAGACCAGAGGTCACTGCCCACTGAACTGCATACAGAATAACTTGTCTATTTGTCCCTATTATTTGTGTAACAGTGGACAGAAATCTATGGCTCTTATGAAGATATTCCGACAAATTTTGACATATACCGGCCAAATCACTTGATTTCGCGATTTGGCCGCACAGAGACTAGCATGCATTATAGTCAAATTCTTTCTCAGTAATACATCATGGAAGAAAAAAAGTGGTCTTTTTGTTGATCATGTAACTTTTGCTGCAAGAATATTACCATTTTGTTGCAAGTAGACAAGTTTGAATTTTCCATTAACACAGATCTGAATTTTCAAGTTTGTTTAAAGTTAAAATATAGTATTTAAATTTCAAATTTAGCACTTTCTTGTCAACATTACACTATTTTCCTTGCTTTGAACAGCAGATTATGAAAATTATAAAGATTCTAAAATTTTCTTGCAGTATTCCAAGGGAGATAACTCTGTTTTTCTGCACATCTTCCAAAGAGGTTTATACCTATTTTAAGTACCCTCAAACCTATTCAAAGAGCACATTTTGTTAAAATAGATGCATTTACATTGATAGAAAGGTATTTTTGTCAAAATTTGTTTATTTGTACATGTATTTTGTCATTTATATAGTCAGAATATGCAGTACATCCCGTACATCTCCACACTGACATGGCAGGGTTAGTGTTTGCTTCTGTTCTAACTGAAAATGAAGTTTCGTACTGTAAATACCAACTTCACCGACACTGAAATTACACCACTTCATGTCATCTTTGGCTTGCACCAAAGATAAAGACAAATATGGACTTATTCAATTCCAATTCAGGGGATGGCGAGTCAAAGTCAAGGCACATTGGTTATCTGTTTATGTACAAAATCATTTTCAGCAAACACTCATAAATGCCATTTGTTTAACAAAGCATGTATTTAATATTAGGGTTTATTGTTCAGAGACGTGTGTAAATGCAGCCACCAGAGTATGGATGGTACCAAGATTGATTGTACCAGATTTTCTTCAAAACTGGTCAGTATACAAGATGATTCAATTTTATTTATTTTTTTTTCATTTTTGCAGGGTGTAGTTTCCTTGGCAGTTGTAGTGGATTAGCAGTCATATTTGTTGCCAGCACTTGACAAGCAATTAGATATTTCTCAACACTTGGACGGATTGTTTGTGTAGCTGTGTTACAAGTATTTTCACTGACATCTTCCAGAGTACCCGGATTTTTATATTTCGGTGGGTAGGACTTCTGACAGTTTCTTTTAAATGTGTGACTTCAGACTGCACTTTCTCGAAGACATTTTGAACACATGTTAAGTCAGACCAACATGTGGATCTTCTCATCTGGAGCACTTTTATATCCAATTATATATATCCACATTTATAAATAAATCCAGAAAACAAGAATTATTCCTTAGTATATAATCTCAGAAGCAAGCAGACATCATGTGTGCTGTTCCAAAACATATGCATTTCTGGCCTGATTGCTACAAGCACACCTTACTTGCAGCTAAAGTTGGTGAAATGCAATCAGAATTATGCCATGAGAAAAGAGCCTTTTTTGACATACATACAAACAGTAGATACCTATATACATACAAACAGCAGATACCCTGATCAGAGGTTTGATCAGGGAATTTGCTCTTTCCTGGTCAGGCACATAGTATACAGCACATATATATATACAATACAGAGTACAGAAAAGAGCCTTTTCATGAGGAAAATAGTCTCAGTGGCATCTGTCAACAGTGAACACCAAGATCAGCCTGTGAAGAGTACCTGCACAGTCTGATCAGGTCATGAACTGTTCATTGTTTGCAAGAGCATTATTAAACACGGTGCTGATTTCTTCAAGAAAACACCGAATGCCCAGATGAAGACTGCGCGGGCTCGTCTGCTGAACTGGGCTTGGCTCAGTCTGTTTCGGATCATCACAGTCCAGCTGATCAGGGCACCTAAATGTTGTAGGACTGTTCTCTTGTCACCAGTCCAAGCTCATATCTGTTTTATCTTGCTTAATACTATTTCTATATCAAGTTTGGTTTACAAAGATAACTGCAACTATTAATTCTAGTGTGCTCATAGTCAGGTGAATTATCTCCCTTTCACTATGAAGAACAAATTATAAAGTTTGTGTTTGTAATACCTTTCATGTATCACTGTAAATGGATGTGCTGGCAGGATGGAAGTGTAATATAAACCTTTTTCATAAAAAATAACTAATACTAGAGTGTTTTTGCTGGCTTAGCAGCTCCTAAGACTGTAACTTTGTATATAAAACACATATTTCTGTATGTGAAATGTGTTTGATTTCAGTTGCTGAACAAGCAAGACCAGAGGTCACTGCCCACTGAACTGCATACAGAATAACTTGTCTATTTGTCCCTATTATTTGTGTAACAGTGGACAGAAATCTATGGCTCTTATGAAGATATTCCGACAAATTTTGACATATACCGGCCAAATCACTTGATTTCGCGATTTGGCCGCACAGAGACTAGCATGCATTATAGTCAAATTCTTTCTCAGTAATACATCATGGAAGAAAAAAAGTGGTCTTTTTGTTGATCATGTAACTTTTGCTGCAAGAATATTACCATTTTGTTGCAAGTAGACAAGTTTGAATTTTCCTATTAACACAGATCTGAATTTTCAAGTTTGTTTAAAGTTAAAATATAGTATTTAAATTTCAAATTTAGCACTTTCTTGTCAACATTACACTATTTTCCTTGCTTTGAACAGCAGATTATGAAAATTATAAAGATTCTAAAATTTTCTTGCAGTATTCCAAGGGAGATAACTCTGTTTTTCTGCACATCTTCCAAAGAGGTTTATACCTATTTTAAGTACCCTCAAACCTATTCAAAGAGCACATTTTGTTAAAATAGATGCATTTACATTGATAGAAAGGTATTTTTGTCAAAATTTGTTTATTTGTACATGTATTTTGTCATTTATATAGTCAGAATATGCAGTACATCCCGTACATCTCCACACTGACATGGCAGGGTTAGTGTTTGCTTCTGTTCTAACTGAAAATGAAGTTTCGTACTGTAAATACCAACTTCACCGACACTGAAATTACACCACTTCATGTCATCTTTGGCTTGCACCAAAGATAAAGACAAATATGGACTTATTCAATTCCAATTCAGGGGATGGCGAGTCAAAGTCAAGGCACATTGGTTATCTGTTTATGTACAAAATCATTTTCAGCAAACACTCATAAATGCCATTTGTTTAACAAAGCATGTATTTAATATTAGGGTTTATTGTTCAGAGACGTGTGTAAATGCAGCCACCAGAGTATGGATGGTACCAAGATTGATTGTACCAGATTTTCTTCAAAACTGGTCAGTATACAAGATGATTCAATTTTATTTATTTTTTTTTTCATTTTTGCAGGGTGTAGTTTCCTTGGCAGTTGTAGTGGATTAGCAGTCATATTTGTTGCCAGCACTTGACAAGCAATTAGATATTTCTCAACACTTGGACGGATTGTTTGTGTAGCTGTGTTACAAGTATTTTCACTGACATCTTCCAGAGTACCCGGATTTTTATATTTCGGTGGGTAGGACTTCTGACAGTTTCTTTTAAATGTGTGACTTCAGACTGCACTTTCTCGAAGACATTTTGAACACATGTTAA
This sequence comes from Anodontia alba, assembly GCA_964016985.1. Lineage (NCBI taxonomy): Eukaryota > Metazoa > Mollusca > Bivalvia > Lucinida > Lucinidae > Anodontia > Anodontia alba. The sequence continues at coordinate 44,301,412 of OZ024825.1, read as the reverse complement.
GTCAGACCAACATGTGGATCTTCTCATCTGGAGCACTTTTATATCCAATTATATATATCCACATTTATAAATAAATCCAGAAAACAAGAATTATTCCTTAGTATATAATCTCAGAAGCAAGCAGACATCATGTGTGCTGTTCCAAAACATATGCATTTCTGGCCTGATTGCTACAAGCACACCTTACTTGCAGCTAAAGTTGGTGAAATGCAATCAGAATTATGCCATGAGAAAAGAGCCTTTTTTGACATACATACAAACAGTAGATACCTATATACATACAAACAGCAGATACCCTGATCAGAGGTTTGATCAGGGAATTTGCTCTTTCCTGGTCAGGCACATAGTATACAGCACATATATATATACAATACAGAGTACAGAAAAGAGCCTTTTCATGAGGAAAATAGTCTCAGTGGCATCTGTCAACAGTGAACACCAAAATCAGCCTGTGAAGAGTACCTGCACAGTCTGATCAGGTCATGAACTGTTCATTGTTTGCAAGAGCATTATTAAACACGGTGCTGATTTCTTCAAGAAAACACCGAATGCCCAGATGAAGACTGCGCGGGCTCGTCTGCTGAACTGGGCTTGGCTCAGTCTGTTTCGGATCATCACAGTCCAGCTGATCAGGGCACCTAAATGTTGTAGGACTGTTCTCTTGTCACCAGTCCAAGCTCATATCTGTTTTATCTTGCTTAATACTATTTCTATATCAAGTTTGGTTTACAAAGATAACTGCAACTATTAATTCTAGTGTGCTCATAGTCAGGTGAATTATCTCCCTTTCACTATGAAGAACAAATTATAAAGTTTGTGTTTGTAATACCTTTCATGTATCACTGTAAATGGATGTGCTGGCAGGATGGAAGTGTAATATAAACCTTTTTCATAAAAAATAACTAATACTAGAGTGTTTTTGCTGGCTTAGCAGCTCCTAAGACTGTAACTTTGTATATAAAACACATATTTCTGTATGTGAAATGTGTTTGATTTCAGTTGCTGAACAAGCAAGACCAGAGGTCACTGCCCACTGAACTGCATACAGAATAACTTGTCTATTTGTCCCTATTATTTGTGTAACAGTGGACAGAAATCTATGGCTCTTATGAAGATATTCCGACAAATTTTGACATATACCGGCCAAATCACTTGATTTCGCGATTTGGCCGCACAGAGACTAGCATGCATTATAGTCAAATTCTTTCTCAGTAATACATCATGGAAGAAAAAAAGTGGTCTTTTTGTTGATCATGTAACTTTTGCTGCAAGAATATTACCATTTTGTTGCAAGTAGACAAGTTTGAATTTTCCTATTAACACAGATCTGAATTTTCAAGTTTGTTTAAAGTTAAAATATAGTATTTAAATTTCAAATTTAGCACTTTCTTGTCAACATTACACTATTTTCCTTGCTTTGAACAGCAGATTATGAAAATTATAAAGATTCTAAAATTTTCTTGCAGTATTCCAAGGGAGATAACTCTGTTTTTCTGCACATCTTCCAAAGAGGTTTATACCTATTTTAAGTACCCTCAAACCTATTCAAAGAGCACATTTTGTTAAAATAGATGCATTTACATTGATAGAAAGGTATTTTTGTCAAAATTTGTTTATTTGTACATGTATTTTGTCATTTATATAGTCAGAATATGCAGTACATCCCGTACATCTCCACACTGACATGGCAGGGTTAGTGTTTGCTTCTGTTCTAACTGAAAATGAAGTTTCGTACTGTAAATACCAACTTCACCGACACTGAAATTACACCACTTCATGTCATCTTTGGCTTGCACCAAAGATAAAGACAAATATGGACTTATTCAATTCCAATTCAGGGGATGGCGAGTCAAAGTCAAGGCACATTGGTTATCTGTTTATGTACAAAATCATTTTCAGCAAACACTCATAAATGCCATTTGTTTAACAAAGCATGTATTTAATATTAGGGTTTATTGTTCAGAGACGTGTGTAAATGCAGCCACCAGAGTATGGATGGTACCAAGATTGATTGTACCAGATTTTCTTCAAAACTGGTCAGTATACAAGATGATTCAATTTTATTTATTTTTTTTTCATTTTTGCAGGGTGTAGTTTCCTTGGCAGTTGTAGTGGATTAGCAGTCATATTTGTTGCCAGCACTTGACAAGCAATTAGATATTTCTCAACACTTGGACGGATTGTTTGTGTAGCTGTGTTACAAGTATTTTCACTGACATCTTCCAGAGTACCCGGATTTTTATATTTCGGTGGGTAGGACTTCTGACAGTTTCTTTTAAATGTGTGACTTCAGACTGCACTTTCTCGAAGACATTTTGAACACATGTTAAGTCAGACCAACATGTGGATCTTCTCATCTGGAGCACTTTTATATCCAATTATATATATCCACATTTATAAATAAATCCAGAAAACAAGAATTATTCCTTAGTATATAATCTCAGAAGCAAGCAGACATCATGTGTGCTGTTCCAAAACATATGCATTTCTGGCCTGATTGCTACAAGCACACCTTACTTGCAGCTAAAGTTGGTGAAATGCAATCAGAATTATGCCATGAGAAAAGAGCCTTTTTTGACATACATACAAACAGTAGATACCTATATACATACAAACAGCAGATACCCTGATCAGAGGTTTGATCAGGGAATTTGCTCTTTCCTGGTCAGGCACATAGTATACAGCACATATATATATACAATACAGAGTACAGAAAAGAGCCTTTTCATGAGGAAAATAGTCTCAGTGGCATCTGTCAACAGTGAACACCAAAATCAGCCTGTGAAGAGTACCTGCACAGTCTGATCAGGTCATGAACTGTTCATTGTTTGCAAGAGCATTATTAAACACGGTGCTGATTTCTTCAAGAAAACACCGAATGCCCAGATGAAGACTGCGCGGGCTCGTCTGCTGAACTGGGCTTGGCTCAGTCTGTTTCGGATCATCACAGTCCAGCTGATCAGGGCACCTAAATGTTGTAGGACTGTTCTCTTGTCACCAGTCCAAGCTCATATCTGTTTTATCTTGCTTAATACTATTTCTATATCAAGTTTGGTTTACAAAGATAACTGCAACTATTAATTCTAGTGTGCTCATAGTCAGGTGAATTATCTCCCTTTCACTATGAAGAACAAATTATAAAGTTTGTGTTTGTAATACCTTTCATGTATCACTGTAAATGGATGTGCTGGCAGGATGGAAGTGTAATATAAACCTTTTTCATAAAAAATAACTAATACTAGAGTGTTTTTGCTGGCTTAGCAGCTCCTAAGACTGTAACTTTGTATATAAAACACATATTTCTGTATGTGAAATGTGTTTGATTTCAGTTGCTGAACAAGCAAGACCAGAGGTCACTGCCCACTGAACTGCATACAGAATAACTTGTCTATTTGTCCCTATTATTTGTGTAACAGTGGACAGAAATCTATGGCTCTTATGAAGATATTCCGACAAATTTTGACATATACCGGCCAAATCACTTGATTTCGCGATTTGGCCGCACAGAGACTAGCATGCATTATAGTCAAATTCTTTCTCAGTAATACATCATGGAAGAAAAAAAGTGGTCTTTTTGTTGATCATGTAACTTTTGCTGCAAGAATATTACCATTTTGTTGCAAGTAGACAAGTTTGAATTTTCCTTAAAGGGTGCATTCCACAGTTTCGCACTTTTGAACCTGGGCAAAAATGTCAATAACTAGGGGTAGGGCTAGAAACCAGTCTGAAAATACTTTTTGCTGCACATTTTGACCAAAACTGAAGTTTTATGCTTGTCAGTTATTGTTAACACTGATAAAAAAGACTTTTCTTGAGGTCACATGACCTTTTTATAAAACAGTGTAGGTAAAATACGAAACTGTTGAACTCTGTCTGGTACCCGGTTTTACCTTGTCAAAAATTGTGGCATGCTTTTCTGTGGATTTTATCTTAAAAACGAGGTGGCTTACAGGTATTGATTTCTGGATAAAAGTAATATTCTGTAGGCGCTCTGTCAAATTTCCAACTGTTTCAGACCAGTGCATTGTCCTGGAGTTGATGATAATCATTCGAAAACTGCACTTTTTGCATAAATTTGGCCGCAGTCGGAGGGGGGTGGGGTATTGTTTACATTAGTGCAACAGCAGGTTTTGGTACATTGCAGTTATTTTTATGATGCTTAAATTATTATTTGGTATGTTTGCAATTTATTGATACAGTACCTAATGGACAGGTACTGTTATATTTGCTGTGATTGCATTTTATGTATGTGAGGGCTGTAAACAGATAGAAATGCAAGTCAAAACTGTGGAGTGCACCCTTTGTTTCCAAAGGCAATCTTTTCGACGTTTATTTTACTACACTGCAGCTGGTAATAGTGCCGTGTGTCTGCGGTAGAACGTCTCCCCGTACTTTACCACAGTGAAGATTATATTTCATTCGCAATGGAGTTCTGTTCATGTGTACGCTAGAGGGCGTAAGCATTGTTGCAAACTTCATTACTGCTTATGAAGAGTCTCAATAAAACTACGACTCCCATTTTTTTATCTGTAGTGTGTCCTTTGTTTCCAAAGGCAATCTTTTTGACGTTTATTTGTATTATGTGTCTCGACAAGTTATAAATAATACACAGTAAGAGCACTTTCACTTTGGCTTATGAATAATGATTTTAATGACAGTTGTTCGATTAAACGTCTTGCAAGAATATAACACAATCCAAATGTATGCATAAGCATAATACTTGGTGAGCTTTTGTATTGCCGAGTTTCAAAAGTGGCAGCATTATATGCGTTCCTATGTGAACAACGTCAGAAGTTGTAAATTAGGCTCCGTATTTTGTGTATGTCGAGAATTAGGACATCTACATGATCTTTGTTGATCTTACCAAAGCATTAGACAGTCAGTCGTGAGGGACTTTGGAAAATTTATGGCAAAGTTTGGCCGTCCAGACAAGTTCATAGCAATGGTGCGGCAGTTCTGCGATAGTATGCTTGCACGGGTCCAAAATAATGGCGAGTTTTCTGATCCATTTCCTGTGACAAATGGAGTTAAGCAAGGCTGTGTACTAGCTTCAACGCTGTTCAGCAGATGCTTTCTAGGATGGTGACAATGGTATACCTATCAGGTATCGTTTTGATGGGAAGCTTTTCAACCTAAGAAAAATTAAATCCAATGTGCAGACAGAGGTGCTAGCTGAGTTCCTCTTTGCTGATGGCATGGCAAATGGGGCTTCAACAGAAGAGAACATGCAAAAATGTGTGGATCAAGTATCTGATTCATGTGACAGCTATGATCTCACAATCAGCATAAAAAGACTGAGGTCGTATATCAGCTACATGTGGCACCTGGAATGGAAAGCCTTACAAGGAGCCTACCATCGCAGTGAAAGGTCAACGGTTGCAACCTACCTTGAAAGCACATTGTCAAGAGTTGTGCACATTGATGTTGAGTCAATGCCAGGATTGCAAAGGCTAATGCAGCATTTGGCCGACTACGCGGAAGTATATAAGATCTAAGTGGGATCAGATTTGACACAAAGCTGAAAGTCTACAGATCTGTGGAGCTGACAACACTATAATACGCATGTGAAACTTGAGCAGTTTACCAACGGCATGCAACAAGACTGAACCACTTCCGTACTAGTCTTAGAAAGCCTCTAAAGATGCGGAAGACGGGAATCAAGACACAGAAGTTCTGAAAAGGACAGGTTACATACTCTTTTGAAATTTGCACAATTAAGATGGGCAGACCATGTTACAAGAATGCCTGATGAACGTTTGCCAAAGAAAGTCCTCTTTGGAGAACTACAAGTAGGAAAACGCTTCAAGGGCGATCAGAAGAAGCGATATAAGGACACCCTAAAAGCCTTCCTTAAAGACTTCAACATAACAACAGTCGTGGGAACATATTGCACAGGATCGAGCAAAGTGGCGATACCTCATAAGAAGGAGTGATGGTGAATACAAAGCAAAACGAATCAGGAAAGCCGAGCAGAAATATGCTCAGCGGAAAGCCAGAGCTAAGGTATCACCAGCAGAGCTTTCTTCCTTAGACCGCTAATATTCTATCTGCAACATGCAGTTTAGAGCTTAGATTGGTCTCATCATCCATATTAGAACACACAAACGGTAGTACTTCGCGCATTTGATTAGGATTGGTCATTGTCAGTAATGACAGACGAACTATCATGTGTCGAGATAATTTACTGTAACAACCCGAAGTATTAAGACAGATGCAGCATATTCAGACAGTGTTAGACCCAGACCAGACGAGTATTTGCTACTCATCCAGCAGTTTTAGGCACAACAAAAAGTAGTAAAACTTTAAGAAAAAGTAAGGTAAGGAGTTAAGGTATCCAAATATTAAGGATAAACAGGGTACAGGGCATCCTCTCTACAACAGTCATGCTTGTTGAAATATAAAACCGATCTTGTGAGGACGTTTATGAGGTAGAGTGGTGAAATGTATAGTTAATTAGCACAAAAACAATTTTATGTGAATGCTAATGGGGTAGAGAGGTTGAATATCTACATCACGAAAACATGCCGATATAATTTTGACCCCCTTAAACCCCACTTTCATATAGTAAAACTGTACAAGGGTATACATTATTTTTCATATTTCTGCTCAAAACATAGATTGTGGGTACTCGTTAGAACTGCCTCGCCGAGGCGGTTCTAACGAGTACCAACAATCTATGTTTTTGAGCAGAAATATGAAAAAATATTAGAATTTTTTATCTGAAAATTTTCCATTTTTGGTCGTAAAATTTTCAATATATTTGAATAGGAGTGTTTTTGTAATGAGTATGGCAGCATAACGTCGATTTTGTGACGATGTTTATGGAATAGCAAGTTGAATATATAGGAAAGTAGCCAAACCGAGTTTGTGAGGATCTTAATGAAGTAGAGAGGTTAAATATATAGTAAAGTACCCAAAACCAATCTTATAAGAATATTAATGGGATAAAGATGTTAAATATGTAGTTAAAACCACTCTGAGGATTCCGAAAAGTGTGTATATTACGACCGCTGTACATATTTAGTGGCAGCGGCCCTCTATTACAAAGACCGTATTTACCCTAAATATAGGATCACCCTTCCCTATCGCACTTGACCTAAAATTTTGAACAAATCCACTACATGCTGATTTGTCTGAAAACTGCTGGATGAGTGGCAAACAATGTAGATGTCGGCGAGGCGGTTCTAACAAGTACCCACAATCTATGTTTTTGGCAGAAATAAGAAAAATAATGTATACCCCTGTAAACCCCAGTTTTACTATATAAAAGTGGGGTTTAAGGGGGTGAAAATTATATAGGTATGTTTTCGTAATGTGTTGCTCAGGCCTGTTTGTTCCAATATTTAATGTTGTCATGGTAGTCGCAGTGTCTGAAGGAAATAAAATGATATTTTTACATGAAGCTATGACAGAAAACCACAACCAACAACAACAATAACAAAACAAACAAAAACAAAAAACAACAACAACAACAAAAAAAAAAAAAAAAAAAAAAAAAAAAAAAACACTTGCCTGTCACCCTTGCTATGCCTGGCACTCGCCTTCCCACATATCCGGCAATATGAGCTCCCAGGCTGTGACCTATTACATGCAAATCTTGCGTTTTCATTCCAAATTTATCAATCAACGTTTTAACAAGATTAGCAACAAATGCTCCGACTACTCTTGTGTTAGCAACCGCTTTAGGGTAAAACGTCTTGGCTCCTTGTGACCAGTCAACGCCGATAATATTGTAGTCGTACTGGAATAAAATATTATATTAAACATGTAAAACAGAGTATTGTATTAAATAGCATAGAGTATTACATTTAATGAAATAGAGTATTGTATTAAGTAGAATAGAGTATTGTATTAAGTAGAATAGAATATTTCATCAAAAAGATAATTGCATTAAACAGAACAGAGCATTAAATTAAATATCATGAAAGTTACCGTGGTATGGCAAAATTCCAGTTACAATTTGGAACAGAGACTTTTTTTTTTATTGCAAACCTTAAATTTTCAAACAGCTAACATTATTTTCCGGAAATATGATTAAAATCAACAAATAGATCGCTACTACGCCTGAAACCAGCATAAGCACGACCGGTATTCTATGCGATGTGTGTGTGTGTGTGTGTGTGTGTGTGTGTGTGTTAATATATTCAAGGGACACTCCGTCTAGAATTTAAGGGACATTCCATCTAGAACTATTTATCTTTACCTCGGCTGGTGTAAGTGTCATGTGGTGGCCATAAACGGCTTCCCGCACTTCACTTAACTTGGGTGAAATCTGTTAGTCTTGCTCTGAAAACTAACTACGAAACCATCGCTACATGTACCTGTAGTTTTATTTCATTGAGTGTTAGCATTGTTCTCAAGAGCCATTACTTTTAGGCTTTATCTATACTTCATAAAGGTTCACACAAGTCGTATTTTAGCACACCAGAGTTTATAGCATATGATATGGAATAGCAAACATAATGTTTCGCATTTATCCTAAATATTTGGTCACTTTAACTTATAATACATGTCCTGCACTTTGGACATTTTTTCTATTTCTTGTTGTCTAAACACTGCTGAATGAATAACATACAGTGTTAAACCCTGATCAGAAGCTATTCACTCTGCGGCGTCCGTTCTGGTTCTACATGTTTGCTCAGGCCTGTCTGTAAATAGGGGCCGAATAATCCAGAACTTAAGAGTGCTATGACATTTGCCTAGAAATTTGAATAAGGACTCACAGACTGACCCTTTGTCATTCACATGTACAAAAAAAAAAATACATTGTATGTATCATGCTTCAAAACATTTACTTTGATGCGCCTCAAATGATATTTAGGGCGTGTTTCTTAATTCTGTATGTAATGCGCTGATATTTTTATGAAAATATAAGGCTTAAGTTTCATTCGAGGCTAGACTTGTACGAGAACATCCGAATGAAATGCCAAGCCTTATTTTCCAAGAAAATGTCGATTCGTCACAGAATTCTTTGTTATAAAATGTTAACCCACCCTTACAGAGAATAACGCATGTTACGAACTGTTATGGTACTTATACAGAGAGCTACGTACTGTTTGCAAAATCTTGAAGAAGCCTATACAAATGATACCGAGCTATTTTAGAATGCTATTAAACCATCACAGATTGTTATCAACGTATATATATATATATATATATATATATATATATATATATATATATATATATATATATATATATATATATATATATATATATATATTAACTGATCTAATAACCGCACTGTGCGCTTAGGTTTAAAAAAAATACTCGAAAACTGGTAAAATATGTATCTACCTATATACTAAGGGCACACACTTTTTGGATTTGCGAAGGACTCATCAATGATGCTTATGCGATGTTTTTGTGTTTCTTTTCTTCTGATTTCTTTATAAAAGCATACGTTGCGGGTACTCATTTGAATTGCATCGACTTGTCGATGCAATTCAAATGAGTACCCACAACATATGCCTCTATAAAGAAGTAGACAAAAAGTACGCTGGTTGTAATCTGAAGACTACGAAATTGCCCGACTTTGCGCTTATAGGGGTATGTGCGGTAATTAGGTCGAATACGGAAAGTAGTGATTACAAATTTGCCTGCTGCAAATGTGCCGGCGATGTTACAAAAGATTATGTTACGGAGCTATTTAAATATGTTAAAGCGATATTATAACTGCATGGAAATGTTATCAAAATGTAACGATGTTACATGTACATACTGTCACGGAGCTTTTATAATAGTTGTCTTTAGAATAAGGGATGCTGTGACAAAAATCTTTTCATGCAGTTCCGTACCAGTAAAAGTACAAACTGCTACATTATTGCATATGCAAACTACGTAGATTCAGACACGCCTTCCGATCAGATTCTACACCGTTTACGACGTGCTATTTTCGTTAAAGTCTACATGGTTAAAATACTGAATATGTAAAATATGCAACTATTAATCAGGCTGTGTGGAAATGCAGGCTGATCTGGGCCTGGACCTGGGTAATTTGCATGCGCGTCAATGCACCTATTGGCATATGACTGCTCAATTACCTTCTTTAGAAATGCGACAGAGAGATTTGCTACAACAGCGGACGATTCCTTACTGCTCATATAGCCGTGAATAAGGACTTTTGTCGGCCGTTCAGGGTCAAAACTGGAACCTGATATACTAGACAAGTTATGGTAAGATAGTTCCTGCGCATCATTCGGGTTGTCCTTGGTCCATAGATACGTTCGAATGTTTATTTCATGCGGTGAGTCTGGAAGCTCTCCGAGTGTGTTGTTAAATGGATCAGTTCTACTAAAGCAGCCGAGGCCGTCATAACACACTTTGGATTCAAAGAAGAAACCTGCGAAACCAGAATACGATATTGTCCCTTAGTACTCGAACATCTTACTTCCTTATCAAATTGATCCTAAAATTTGAACATGCCAATTTTACTGCCTACTTTTGCGTTTAAAAACCGCTGGATGAGTGACAAACAGTACTGACCCTGATCAGATGCCGCTTCTGCGGCATCTGATTCTGATCTGGGTCATCACTGTTTGCTCAGGCATGTCTGGTCAAATCATGCACCTAAGGTAATTACAGTAATATAAACAACACAGTCCACCCAGTAGCGTTACTAACCACTAAATGAGCGCGGCCATGCCATGATAAAAAACTCATTATCGCAAGACATATTTGCTCATGAAGACAATCTGATTAAGGTTTTCGTTTTCCGCTCACAGGAACATTGTACACTGCAAACAATATTGACAGACAGCATTGGACACTGTAAACTTATTTTATATCCACAGAAAGTACAGATTCTTATCAGACTATGCGGATGCGTAAGTGATCTAGCCATTCACATGTGATATAAAACCCTTTTGTCTTGTTCAAGTTAACATATGTTGTTCAAACACTACTGTGTATGGTGTAAGTGTGCAGAGAAAACCTTTGGACAGATGTATGTTATTTGGATATCTGCAATTACAACTCAGCGTTAATACAATGTATCTGTACATGATGACAGGTACCCAGCTAGCATTCTTTATAAATCTATAGCGGGCCGTTATCGGCCCGTCAGCTACCCTGACGGGCCGATAATGGCCCGCTATAGATTTATAAAGAATGCTGGCTGGGTACAGTCTTCGAGCTCGGCCGCATAACTTTCGTGGAGACTGATCATGAAGTCATGTCTACGGTCAATTTCCCCTTCTGCTGATTCAAGAAGGCAGGTTGTGTATTACTGGCGAAAGTATATGCACAAGTACTGCTTAATCACTCAGAGGACTAAACCTGCCTAGGAAAAGTTTAAGGTAGCTGACTGGCACGAATTGACCTTAATAGTGTTAACCGGGTCGTTAAACTCGAACACTTAAAAATCTAAGGTGTCCTAGGTCTTACATTTTCTCTACAGGAATGTATTTTCAGTTTGTTATTTTTTACGGTACGACGACGGTAGACAAAATGTTAGCTGTATCTTGTTAAAAACACTGTCTACCGAACTGCAAACCTACAGGCAAAGAACGTCTCAAAAAGGTATTTGCAGATCGTACATTGTAATTTGATTCCTTGACTGCTTGGCAAGATATTCTGCTTAAATCTATTCGGACAATAACCGATCAGAGAGAGAGACCGACAGAGAGAGTGAGAGAGACAGATACAGAGAGAGACAGTCAGAGAAAGATAGTTTGACAGAGATATAGTGAAATATAGTGAGAGACTAAACAGCCTGTCGTCAATGAATGTGGAGAAAATCAAAGAGAGAGAGAGAGAGAGAGAGAGAGAGAGAGAGAGAGAGAGAGAGAGAGAGTTTAATGTTATACCGACCAAAAGCGAAGCCAATTAACCCGATAATTCCAAAAATATTTGTCCGTAGTTCCATGCCTCCTCAAATTTACAGTATACAAAATGGGTCAGCTTGAGCCAAATGATAAGACCTCGATACGGCGCTACAATAACATACTGACACAGTTCTAGTTTCCTACTATCAGTCTTTAAATTATATGGGCTTTCCATTTCGACAATGCTGTATTTGGACGAACAGGCCAGAGCAAACAGTTAAAACCAAGATCAGATGCTGCAGAACGCAACTGTTTGCCGTCCATCCCTCGGATTTAGGAGCATTAAAATATCATCAGATGGACGTGTTCAAAATCTAGGATAATCATGTTTACAAATTTAAGTGTCCGAATCTTAAGGACTAGTATATATACAAGATACTTGTGTTCCTTATAACTAACAAGGAAGATGGAAGGTAAACCTGCCCTCATTGCGGTGAACCATATGGCAAACGTAATGTTATGTATCATGACATTGACCTTGTATTGCGGTGTACCCTAATATGAATTTAATAGGTTCTACCTATATCCGTGCATCCAAATTATCATCACATGTGGGTTGGCTAGATCTAACTGAATTTGATTTCAGACCACGCATGACTTCTAATCCACTGCATGAATTGCGATATAACGTTCAAAACAATATTTCAGTAGTTCAGAGACATTGCCTCCAAATTTGTGGGACTTTTACCCGATCCCATCACATGAATTCGGACCCTGCTTAGTTACTAGCAGCTCTGCCATGGAGGCTTTAGGCAGCCCATCTATTTCGCGGGCCCAAAAGGGCGGGGGCCATACTTTCCGAATACCGAAAACTAGTGTAAGCCGATGACAGGTACAACGGAAATATACTATCGTTCGCTTACCTGTGTCGAAGTTTTGTAAGACCATCACGTGAAAAGAGCGTAAAGAATATGTTATCTAAAATCTACATTAAAGTGTACCTTATGCACAAAACGAATCATGCTGAGCTTGTTAATAGACAGAGAACGGATAGAAATAAAATTCGAAGTGAAGACAATTTCAAAATGGCGTTGATCGCAAATTTTACGGGCTGACGTTATAAGTCTCGTGATTCAATCCCTTGCAACTGGAATACTTGGCGTTATAGGCTATTTTTGTTGCTATTGTAGGCACGGTCGCCGTGTCAATAGTCTCTGCCAAATCACGGAACGCTTATTGTTTTTTCAGGATAAGCACCGAACCACCCAAGCGTTTGTTGGACCATCACATTTTTGGTCACACACATCACTGGTCAAATCGGCAGTCTATAGTAATGCGTCTGCACACCGAACCGCCCCTCGGTTCGGGGAACTGCGAAGAAGCAGTTCCCGTTGGACGCAATTGTTAACCCTATTTGGAAAGGAATGTCTAACAAAACGGCGCAGACCTATATCAGACGTCGCGTTCTACACTGTTTGCCACTCATCCAGCACTTTTAGAGACATCAACAGCTAGTCAGTTGGACTTAAAGATTATATTTTACGTCCTTTGGGATCATTGGACCCATTCCGGTTACTTTGAAAATCGAATGCCGCTAAAGCCGGAGATTGGGGGCGCCTTGCAAACTGCTGTGTTGCATATGAAGAGACTTAATAGAATAGTCTTCGATATATATAATTAATACTCTATTCTGTTCAATGTTATGCAGCTCATTTGACTGCGGAAACTTATACTTTAAGATCAGGGCCTTTCTTTTCTTCTTGATATCTATTTATGTACCGGAACTTAGAAGAACATCAACATAAGAAAACGTATCTCGGACATGGTCCCAGCTAAGATTCAGATCAGCTTGTACATTCGCAATCTGATCAGAATCTTCACTTGACACATTTCGGATAGTCAGTGATGCAAAATTTATTTATCTGGACAAGGAAGACTCTGATCAGACTGCGCTGATACAAGTGGTGATTTGAGAATTTATCGGGCGTACATCTCAGAAGGTACGTTTTCTCACATAGAGGCTCATCTGTTATATACAGATTGTTCCGTAATGTGACTTCTTGAAGCTAATCAGGCTATATGATACCTCGTCGGGGAAGAACTAGACCGTTCCAGTCCCTAGTGTTTAAAGTTTATTAGTTTTTATTCCCCCGACTTCGAAGCATATTGGTTTAGACCTGTCTGTCCTTCCGTCTGTCCGTCCCTTACACTTGTACTCGGTCAGGAATGGTTAAAGCTAGAATCCTGGTTTTATATATAGCATCAGCATGAAAAATAAGCGGACCCGTACTTTTTTCGTTTTTCCGTCGGGGCTCTCCTGGGGTAGTTATCCCCCTTTTTCGACTTAGTATTTGACTACAGTCTGTGGGTACCTTGTGTGCGCAGCTCCTTCTACAGTTTTTTACCGATCAATTTGAAACTTTGCAAGACCTTTTGTCATGGTCAGTAAATGTGCATGTGGTTTTGGTATTATTGTCAATTTAATATGTGTCACTTATTTTTTTTACTTTTCAACTTCGCCATTTCTGTCCGTCTATCCGTTACGCTTTGCATACAGTCAGGAATGGTTAGAGCTTGGATCCTGAAACTTTATATATAGCACGAGCATGAAAAATATGCGGACCCATATTTTTTTTTTTTTCCGTCGGGGTTCTCGTTGCGGAGTTATTCCCCTTTTTCGACTTAGGCATTTGATGACAGACGGTGGGTACATTGTGTGTGCAACTACTCATACCGAGTTATACCGATCAATTTGAAACGTGGCAAGCGCCTTTGTCATGGTCTGTAGATATGCATGTGATTTTGGCATTATCAACAATCTTGCTTTTGTCACCTTTTTTGACTTTTGAACTTAGCCATTTTCTGGGGCTTAAATACATGTACTATTAAAGTGTATTACAGTGGGTACATTCTTTGCGCAACTCCTCCTACAGTTCTATACCGATCAATTTGAAACTTTGCAGGCCTTTTTGTCATGGTTTGTAGATGTGCATGTGGTTTTGGCATTATCGTCAATTTAATTTTTATCACATTTTTGCCTTTTGAACTTAGCCATTTTTGGTGCTTAAGTATTACGGTCAATGCATGCATGTTTAACCCATTTAAGCCTGGCGTCCCAGAAAAGGGCACTGGCAGACAGTGTAGACCCAGATCAGACGGTATCGTACGCGGCGTCTCATCAGGGTCTACACTGTTTGCATTTAGCGCATTTCTATAAAATATGGTAATAATAAAAATAACCAGACACCAGACAGGTCCAAAGAGTTAAGGTATAAGAGTCCACTTGGCATAAATGGGTAAAGGAAAAGCATACAGTTCGTGGCGTAGTGTTTTACAAATACATCTTCTAGTTTTACATGTAGTATCTTATCAAAGATAATTATATCTTCGGTTCTTGCCCTAATCGGTGCAGAAAAATGCCCAACTCTGAATAAATGTGTGTGTGTGTCTGTTTTTTTTTTTTTTTTTTTTTTTGTATAGCCTGAAAAATATTTCATGCCATGAATCAGACAGAAATATATGTATCTGGTGAAACAGACGACAAAAATGTTTCGTGGTCAGTTCTACGTATTAACTGATCTGTTAAAGGAAATGAACACGCTTTTGTAGAGTTTCCGCCATTTTAACAATAAAGACAACGTTTTTGTTTTCTTCCTGTTTACTTTTCTGTACACCAATCCCCTTCCGAAAAGGGATCAACTCTAAAAGGAAAGAATTTCCTCCTACAAAAAGCAAACTCTGTCCATTTAGAATAGAGGGAACCAGTCCACAATTAGCTCCTCTGATTCGTTGTCCAAAATAAGGAAATATAGTCGCACAAATAGTCCTTCCCTTGAATGCTGTGTCTTATGCCAGAGTGACTGAGCAGACTACTTCACTGTGATTCTTTTGAAAAATCAACATGTAGGTGGTTTGAAAATAAGAGTTTGTTTTGTTTCCTTTTGATTTCAGGAAAACAGGTGAATCTAAACACACCCCTAAGAAAGAGGCCTACATGGGCTGTAACTGGTATGAACTGACAGGTGTTTACTTTGACAGACGACAGCAGGAAAAGGAGCTGGTCGTGGTCATGTGTAAAGTGGATAAATTTGAAGGTAAGAATGATGACATAAGCAGAAGAAAGTATGCATAGATTGCAAAGTTGTCAGCAATTTTTTCCCAAGAGGTCTTTGTATGGAAGATAATGGAAAAATAATTGTGGTCCGAGGCCAGAGTCTTTTTTTCAGAAGGGAGCTAAAGCAATTCTCACAGGTGTCTACCTTGAAAGTCAGTTCCACTTCCACGGAAAATTGGAATAAACAGTATTTCAGAAGTGAGACATGAAATATCTATTTAACCCTTAAAGCGCCAAGAAAAACTGCATCTGAAAATGTCGTCTGTTTATGTTGTCTGCTGAATATCCTTGCAGACTTTTCAAACCTATTTTTGCATACAGGCAAAGAGCGTGGACCCTGATCAGACTGCTCCTAAAGGAGCAGTCTGATTTGGGTCCACACTGTTTGCAAAAATGACTTTTAAAATCACAAGCAGATGACAAAGCAGACGACAATAGTTGTGATTGGTGCTTTAAGGGTTAAAATTACGTACTCCCCTATACGAATTGTATACTTCTACCATAATATCGGCTGCCCAAAAAATGTGTCTTCGAGCATGCACAGATTCAGCTTCATTTGCACATGCGCAAAATATCATTCGGGTCTTTGCTCTATTCGTACATTCCATAGTATCCTTTAATTCTGTTAGCGGACAGGGAAGACCCTGATCAAACTGCGCGGATATGCAGGGTTATCGGGGCCTTCGCTGTTCGCATATACCCGAAGACACGTTTTTGCTTGCTGATATTTTGTTTTTTCTCCACGAAAACATGTACGGTATGCAATTGGAGCGCCTCACAGAGGCGCTTCTAATGAGTGTCGCAAAGTGTTTGCAAGGAAAAATAAGAAAAATATTTTGCTGATACCCTCTTATTGTTTGTGTTTATTTGGTCCAGTCAACCAAATGGAGTTAAACCGAATGCAGTCAGTTTACTTAACCACACTTTTACTGGGCAGGCTTAGTCCCAGCTAGCATTCTACATAAATCTACATCGGTCCGTCATCGGCCCGTCAGCTACCCTGACGGGCCGATGACGGCCCGATATAGATTTACGTAGAATGCTGACTGGGGTCCTCTAGGTGGTTAAACAGTATTGTGTACATTCTTTTGCTAGAAACGATACACCCTTATATAGAAGTATCTAACTGATGGTATTGTCGCCGTATAGAGTGGGAAATAAGAACGAATTCGTTTTCTAAGCAAATCAAGGCAGGTAAATGAAGTACAAAATTCTGCTAGAACTTAGAAGTAACAAACGAATTGTGAAACTGAATAATAAGTTTAACCATTCGGTACATGGAATGACAGTATATGCACGTACTGAAAAGAAAGACGAAACGAAACACGCCACCTATAATTGTATGAGGCGCCGAGAAAACAGCAACAACAACAACGACAAAAAATACTTGACACTTCAGCTATATTAGTTTTGTGAATGTCTTCATCGCTCTCAAGGGTTATTCCTGTTAGAATCTATATTTCCTCACTATAGCTGGTGTAAGCGCTGTAAAACGTTTATAGTAGAACATTAATTTTGTCTCACTAATATACAGAATAAAATATACATATACAGTATAAAACATAAGAATATATGTGTACCACTTCCATTCTAAAATAATTGTGATAGACATAATCACCACAACAGAGTCAACCAGAAGGTTCTAAACATGTTTAAATAGCTTTATCGTCAAGACCTATATTACATATATATCGCTGACACTGTGTCCGTTAACCAAACAGACCCCTATACCAGCGAAATGAAACTCAGTTGTGGAGCGTAACGTCATGCAACAACACACTGTCCATCACAAGACGAGCATATGGCATTTACAGAAACTCGTTTAATTTGTTTGTGTTGAGGTTTTATGGCCCAGTCAATCCAATGAGGCCATGTCGAGCGCGGTCAGTTTACCAGTAAACGTCAAAAAGATTGCATTTGGAAACAAAGAACACACTACAGATAAGAAAAAACACACTTTTTATGGGCAGGCTTAGTCATCTAAGCGGTTAACTAGTAATGTGCACATTCTTTCGCCAGAAACTGACAACTACCCTTCTTGAATCAGCGGAAGGGAGTAAAAAGCCATAGAAAACATTTCATGATCAATCTTTACGAAAGAATGTTGCCGAGCCGGCGGGAGTGGGGGTGGGGTCGAACCCGCAACCTCCTGATCACCAGTCGGACGCGCATCCAACTGAGCCACCGAGTCCGGCTGGGTCATATGATAAAACAAATCAAACTTACATTCGCATTCCTCTGTGATATCTATCAAACGTCCAACAACCCCTAGCTCGCCAGTGTTTGCAAAAAACAACAACAACAACAACAAAACAACAACAACAACAACAAAAACAACATAAAAACAACAACAAACAAACAAAATAACAACAACAACAAATAAACAAAACTCATTAAACTCGTCGGACACACATCACATAAATTGAATTCTCATGCAAGACCATCCTTCCCCCGCCCCAACCCCCACCCACCTCTACACAAACTTACTACAGCGGACGAGGAAGGGATTTGGTTATTTGACTTTTATTTATGTGTTCTTAGGAGCAGGTAACCAAACGATAAAACAACTGCAACCTTTCGTCTAGCCCAGCCAAATCATACCAGTCATAAATTTCCACCTGTGTTTGAAAACTACAGTTAAACGCACTCTCACACAAGCAAAAAACGATCACTTCTAAAACGCAGCCAGCTTTGCTAGGAACCTCAGCAGCTGTTCAACCGACAGGCAAATCACTTCCAATGATAATAAATTTTACGTATTGACTAAGCAGGTGTCTCCTTCGTTCCAAGAAATTTCCCACTAGATTGTATTACTTTGGAGAGAAAAAAACACATTTTCTAAATATCAATTCAACCTTCAAATCCAGGCGGTCTGTATGCAAATGCTGCGATCTAGCCAAATTGAAATTGCGATTTAACAACTCTCTATCGTGTTGAAAGTTTATTACAAAACAAGAAAGACAAGACGCCTCAACCGATAAAAACACATTCAACATATCACAAAGAACACTTCTGATCAAATATTATAACGGATTAAGTCCATTATCTCATCTGTCTCTACTTAAAGTATCTACATGTATGTATCAAGTCAAGTGAGTATCTGCCTCCATTTATAAGTGTATACCGAAATGAGTCCCAGCTTACAAGAATCGACAACCATTATCAGCTGCAAATGTTTACGATGACACAATGTAGACCGATCGCTGATATACCAATACCATGTATAATATTTCAGTTTTTAATACGCTCCTAGCATTATGTCGTCCACGGAGTAATAAACTATCACGTATTTCTTCCATTACGAAAACACGCCTATTCAAATACACATGTATATATATTGAAAATTTCACCACAAATAAATGAAAGTTTTCAAATTAAAAATTATGATAGACTTCATATTTCTGCTCAAAACATAGATTTTGGGTACTCGTTAGAACCGCCTCGGCGAGGCGGTTCTAACGAGTACCCACAATCTATGTTTTCGTGCAGAAATAAGAAAAATAATGTATACCCCTGTAAACCCCAGTTCTACTATATAAAAGTGGGGTTTAATGGGGTCAAAATTATATAGGTATGTTTTCGTGATGAAAGTCGTTATATTGTCGACAGAGTAATAACGGAGTACAATTCGACGAAATGGCGATTCAATTTCCACGGAGTAGAACACTAGATCAATGTTACTGAACTTCACCATGCGTTGTTAATCAACCATGACTGATAACTTTACTTAATAATTTCACAAATGTTTATCGGCTAACGTATAGGATAAATCAGATTCATCTTGCGTTACTCAACTAATGGCGTTGCATGCCCATTTCACCAGCATTAGTAGTATAGGGTGTCGCTTTGGGGCGACACCCTATACTACTAGCATTACCAATTTAAAGGTCATTATTTCACTGTTGGGTTAGCGTTACAGAACCATATTAGCAGGTTGTATATGCAAAATGTCGCATTATTCACTGAGGAGTCACGCATGAATAACAGAACATTGTACAGTAGTGACAGCGTTTTTTATGTCCACGGAAACGCATGCAAAATGCTTGTTAACGGTTTGGAAACGGAGCGTTTGGACCACGCTTAAACGATCGTTTACAGTTTTAGCCAATCAGATCATCGTTTCTGAAACGTTTCAAGCGTTTCAAATATTAACCAATCACATTAGCGTTCGGAAAACGCTGTCATGGAAACCATGTCTGGTTTAAAACGTTTTAGCGTTTGCAGAGTTAGCCAATCAAAATCCCGCGGACTCAATTTATTTTAGATCTTTTTTTTTTTTTTTTTTCCAGTTTCACTTAATTATAATAATTATAATATTAATAAAAATAATAGTGAAATAATTTTATGGAGACGGGTGTCTGATGCAATAAACAGGAAATGTTTTGACAGACAGTGAATGTGGCCGGACTCTGTGCTCTGATGCGCTTCTGACTGGTGATCAGGAGTCGCGGGTTCGATGCTTGCCGGTGCAGTCAGGTAATAGTTGCTGTTGGACACTATTTTCTCACCTGAGACAACCCTGGGTACATAAATATTTCGATTATGAATTATATTGAATGCAATGATTAGACTCATATCAATGAATGTAATATCTGTAATAATAATAATAATAATAATAATAACTAAACATATATTTTCAAGTCACGGTTTTGCAGATTAACATTTCACTATATCAGCGTATACGGATGTTCCCTGTCCAAGATTGCGGCTAAGTAGCAGTAGGAAAAAATCTAGAGTAAATACATGTATTTCGCCGCGATGATTTAGGATGTTAGATGGTGGCAATTAGCTATTAAAGACACAGTTTGGATTGCATAACACCCTAATGACTATAAGCAGATAAAAGTAAGAAATTCTTGGTGACTTTGGCCAACCTTATAGGTAGAGGCCTAATAAGGGGAAATTATTGACATTAGTAAAGTTTATGATTAAGAGATAGAAACAGATAAGGTCGGTAATTTGGCGAAAGGTTGGTGTGCATTTTTTTTTCTTTTTATTCATTAAAATATAGCTGGTTGTTTTCAATAAAATCGCCTCGCAAAGGCAGTTCTAATGAATACCCACAACATATTTTATGGATAAATACAAACACTTATGTCTTAATATGCTAGTTTATCATCAAATTCCCTATTTATCTTGTTCTTATCTGCATAAATTTCCACTGGCACAAGTTCAAAGCTTCGTCAAACTAAAAGATAATCACAGAAAAGGGTATAATAAATAAATCCATTGTTCAGGAAAAGCATAATTTTGGAGCACTTTTTTTCGCAAAGACATTTGAGAATTATCATTTACCACGCTATGGGCAGTTTCAGCAGACAAGAAATTAATAAGATTTTGTTTTTATTTTTCCTGAAAAAATAGGATTTGAAATGTCAAATGCCATTTTACGGGAAATATAAGAACAAAATCTTTATTTTTCTTTCATTCCCAGCAGTTCAAAGTGTAATGATAAGAATGCCTTTTAACTTCCAGTTAAGAATGATTGATTATTGATTTTTGAAAGTACTGGAAAACACGCTGTGTCTTAAAAATGCAATATACAACGGAAAAGGAATTTAACAGTTTTTGGCAGAATCACATTAATTCCTGCAAAAAAGAATGTACTTTCAGTGAATATGTGGATCAGTCTGCGCATCCCGCAACCTTATCAGTCAGTGCTATCTGGACGAAGAAGCAGTATATCTTATAGAGCATGTGGTGACCAGACTGTGCAGATGCACAGGTTGATCTGATTATTCACTAAACATTCAGACTAGTTTGTAGAAATAACTGTGTTTCAGAAAATTTAGTTTGCGCAATTGCAGAAAATAAATATTCACCTTTTAGGGTACAATTATTTTATTTAATTTCCTATCAGACATTATACAGTTCTCTATCAGTAGAATTAGGATTCAGATTGTAAAGTGTTCTTATTTACTGAATAAATAAATAAATAAATAAATAAATAAATGGGGGTTCAATCGAGAAACTTTATAATCGACTTTTGATTATGATCATATCTTGTATTTTAATGTTCCTCCTCCAGAAAATATTTAGTTGGTACTCATTAAAATTACCTCTGTGAGGTGATTCTAATAAATATACACAACAAAATTATTTTAGTGGAAAAATGAAGACACACAATTATTATCAAATACTCTATGCTACATGAATCTTGAGTACTGTGCAATTAATGTGTATGATATCATGATATTTTCCAATTTTTATTTATTTACATATTTTTTTTTATTTATACTATCTCCTTTTTGATCTTTCAAAGGTTACATAATATTAGCCTGTGTGTTGCTTAAGGAGGGTGAGGTATAGGAAATACTCATTCCCAGTATTGTTTATTGGAAGTTTTATGATATACAGGTGCACTTCCAAATCTGTTTGGGTGAGAAAAAAGAAACATCATGCATAAATAGATAATGGTTTAAAACGATATATTGCTCGTATATTTGAAATTAACATCAGACGTAATGTAAAAAATATATATCGAAGAAAACTTACTTAAAAAACTGCTATGTCAGTTTTGAACAATTAAAAAAAATATATATTTCAATTTCACCCATTCATCTTTGATATAAAGTTTTAAACTATCGAATACATGTAGATACAAAGTAATTTTACCAATAAAAAAGGAATACATGAAAAAATGTGATAAATATAGGGCATCCGCGCATTCTGATCTGGTTCGTTGCTGCTCATCTGTACAGTATCTTATTCGATACGATTTGCCAATAGGCTTGCACATCATCTTCTAGTATTTAACCTATTGTAACTAAATGAACTCACCCACCCTATATACTGGAAGTTTCTAATTTCGATTTTAGGTATGCCAGGCATGTTATATAGAGAAACAAATGGTTGAACTATTTTCAAATAGTGGATACTCTGATCAGACGCCACGTTCTGCGACACTGATCTGGGCCTCCACTGTTTGCCAGTTACCCTTTTAGGGGTATCCAGACTACAATGTGCTATAAATGCAACATTGATTAGTGTGTTCATCCGTGCATTTTGAATCTGATTCGTTGCAGTTCGTCTGTACATTTTTATTATCATTATTATTCGAAAGGATCTGCTGTTTCTCCAGTGCATCGTATTCTAATATTAAAGTATAGGTTGCAATATGCAAAATAAAAAAATAGAATGTGCATCAGCGCACTCTGCTCTGGGTCATTGCTGCTCGTCCATACATTTGATCTGTTTATCCAGCACATCGTCTTCTAATATTAAAATATAGCGTTCTGAAGGTTAACAGCTTTGCATATACATGCAAAAATGTTTTCATAGTGAGAATATACACTTTCATGAAAGCCCTCCAGCAAGATATTTGCCGACTGTCCACATAATTGCCATGATGTGCACAGTGCGTCGTATTTGAAAAATAATGGCCCAAACAAGTAAAAATGAACCTATTCATATTTTACAAATCTGATCAGTCTGTGTATTAGATGGATACTGAGCGATTTATGTATTACAGTATTTTATACTAATGACCTGATCAGTGAACTAAGTGGACACCATTAGACTGATCCACTCACTTTAATCTGAGTTATACCTGTGCTCAGAGGGACGTTTTCACTGGATAAGGATCTAATGAAAGGATTAGTATTGATGACACACAATTCTAACAATAAATTTCAGTAAAGAAGATCATCTGTTCCAGCACCATTTATCTAAACGACAGTGTACATTTCATTTAAAAAAAAAAAAGGTGGGGGCGTGAGGGGGAGGGACGTGAGGGGGGAGGGGGAGAAATATTACTCAAAACAATAATGGCAATTCACAGTCGACGTAGTTCAGACTGGTGTAGAAAATCTTTGATCTTGATCCCGCTGCGCAAGCTGATCTGGTTTGGTCGGCACTAGTTGAATATATATTAGCTCCTTCGAATAGAAATAAGAAACGACCTTATCGTATTTGAGACCAGCTTAGACCAAGGTGAACCGGCATTTCCGCGCAGTCTGATCGTGGTCTACACATATCACCAACAGAATGGAGTATATCAACGATTCATTGTCCAGTTGAACCTTTATCACTCTCTGGGCTAACTCAGCAGATGGCGAATTCATGACCTCTTTTCTTATTTCCTCCCGAAAAACAGGTTTGACATTTCACGCAAATTATCTCCACTGAAGACAATTTGCAGGGAAAGTGAAGTCCTGTGGAGATAATATGTATGAAATGCCGACACCTGTTTTCAGGATAACATAAGAAAAATACTTCAAAATGTTATCAGCTGAAATTCTGTACATTTCATGCAAATTGTCTTGAATAGAGACAACTGGCATGAAATGTCAAATCCTGTTTTCTGGAAAAAAAGAAAACAAATGTCATCACTTTGTTGTCTGCTGAATAAACAGAGTGGTAAAGGTTAACATTTAACCTGCTTTGTTTAGATATAAGCAGATGATATTGTTTTGTTTTTTTTTTATGTGAAAAGAGTTTAACTCACTTTAATTTGGAGACCCCAAACAGGCTATTGGAAAACAGTGCAGATCCAGATCAGACACTGCAAAATGCGGCATTTGATCAGGGTAGCCATTGTTTGCAAAGCTCAGTCATTTTTCGCTAGGATTATCTAAAACACACAACCTGACATGCCTAACATTGAATTAGACTCTTCCAATATAGAGTGTGGCGGAGTCTATTTGGACATATATACTCTTGTTGCATCTTTTCACCTTTTCCCATGAAGCTGTCAAATTGTGCTACATGAGAGACAAATAAAGAACTAAACTTGTATAATAAGTTTTATCTCTGACATTTTTACTTATGGGATTATTTCCTATGACATTTTACCAGGTAGCCTCTGGCATTTTTACATGTTGCATTTTTTCCTCTGACATTTTTGCATATGGCATTTTCAGCTCTGGCATTTTTACCGCTCACCTTAAAAACAAAATAAGTGAGAAAAGCCTGCCGATTTAAATGGCAAATCGTAGTCATTTATATACATCTAAAATTATGCAATAAATAAATAAATAAATAAATAAATAAATAAATAAATAAATAAAATAAAATAAAATTAATAAAATAAAATGAACTATAAAAATAAGATAAATAAAATAAATAAATATTTTCTTGGTTAAGGCATTCTGATATTGAAAGTGCAACAAAGTTCCGATATTTGTAAACTTAATAGTATCATTCTTACCTTTGCCACTCTCTGGGGTAATTCACAGTACGAAAAGATGCCTATTCAAATATACTGAAAAGTTAATCACCGAAAAATTGAAAATTTTCAGACAAAAAAATCAAATATTTTCCATATTTCTGCTCAAAACATAGATTGTTGGTACTCGTTAGAACCGCCTCTGTGAGGCGGTTCTAACGAATACCCACAATCTATGTTTTAGAGCAGAAATAAGAAAAAATAATATATACCCCTGTAAACCCCAGTTTTACTATATAAAAGTCGGGTTTAAGGGGGTCAAAATTATATAGGCGTGTTTTCGTGATGAGCAGATGATAAATTAATGGCATTTTTTTTTTTTAAATTATTTTTTCCCATAAAACAGGTTTGACATTTCATGCAAATTGTCTCCACCAGAGAAAATTTGCATGGAATGTCAAATCATTTGCAGACAATTTGTATGAAATGCCAAAATCTGTTTTCAGGGCATATATATGTAAAACAAAAAAAAAACTTCAAAATGTCACCTGCTAAATATTTTATACCGAGTACTATGTGCTAAAACATTTAATTGTCAAAAGACATTGATTGTCATGATTGCAGTGTAAGAATAATAGGATTCACAAATTATAATAATTAATCATGTTAATTCTTTCGACAATACCAAAATATATTTTATAAAGAAAATATAAATAAATAAAATAAAATAAATACAAATACAATTTTAATACGTAGATACATATTACTTTACTTGTAAAAAACATGGTTTAATACGGTCCAACAGGTATGTATGATTCGATTGGTCTAACATACAAACGGTGCAAAACGGTCAAATGATTGGCCGAAACGGAAAAAAGCGTTTCGATAAGGCAAGTTGGTTGGCCGAAACGGTGAAAAGCGTTTCGAGAAAACGTTTGTATCTCTTCAGTGCGCATATGCAAATTAAGCGTTTGAGTGAAACGCTTTGCTCTGTAATTTGATTGGCCGAAACGATATGAAACGCTAGAAACGTTGTCGAAACGCAAATGTTATGCCACGATTTTAAAACGCACCCCAAACGCATAAACGGACAAAAAAAAAACAAAACAAAACAAAAAAAACAAAAAAACAAAAAAACAACAAACAAACGTTATCGCCACTGTATTAGAAAACCAAGCATTATCAAGCATGTCTGGCATCGTGATCTAATGTACAGGACTGAAATACACATTCATCGCAACCCTTTTCCATAATATTAAGCACTCAAGACTGTGTCAATGTTTCTTGACATCGTTAGTACAACGTATGTTGTATCAGACTCGGACGGACTTTGCCCGACGTCTACCAATCTGCTACATGGACCCAATCCACATAGGACTGGATATAGGACTTAGGACTGAGGACTGGAGGCGGGATTGAGGACACATAAAAATCACCTAAAACAGAGAAAAGGGAATTTGACTGGAGGGACAATAAAGAGCAATTGACCGAAACAGTATCGCGGAAGCATTTCAGAATGGGAGAACGGAAGGGAACCAATGAAACTTACAGTGCCTTTCAGACATCTTCTTCCATACAATTAAACACAGAAAATGTCTTTTGTTCTTTGCACTAAAAGATTCTGTTCTCTTCAGCTGACCAAGTGATCATCCATGAATAGAAATATTCCAACTAAAGTCTGTAAGAAAAGGAATTCAGGTGTGGTTTAACAGGGACGTAAAAAGGATGGTATGAGAAAAGTCGAGATTTTATTTTCATGCAAAGAGGCAAAGCAGTGGGGCACTTTCAAGTGTTTTCAGAAGAAGTGCAAGAAGCATTCAAAAAGACTGAGACAAACCACATCAATGGAACCATCCAAAAAAGTCTTGATGACAGAAAAATCAACCCATTCTGGAGGTGCGTCAAATCCGGATGTCAGGACTTTGTTGGTGTCACTCCACTGGATGGGACAACGCATAAATGACTGAAAAGAACAAGCACAGATCCTGGTCGAACAGTTTAAGTCAACGTTCAATATTGAAGAGGATGCCGCTTACTCCCAGACACTAAGAAGAGAGCAAAGTGCATAGTGTAAGAAAGCTCCTACTAATATTAAGATCAACAAAGTCCATGGACCAGGCATAGCTCAAAATAATATGCTGAAGACATATGCCACCAGCTTGCCCCGTCAATGTGTGCTATCTCCCAATGCTCTACAGACAACGGAAAGCGTTCCAGTAACTGGCTGAGTGTCAACATAGCTCCGGTCCTCAAAACAGGTAATGCCCACCTACCTGAGAACTACAGGCCTGTATCCTTGACTTGTGTTTCCTGCAAATTACTGGAATACATCATTTGCAAACATAGACAGCCTCGAAAGAAATAAGATTCTGACCTCCCTCAACCATGGCTTCAGACCTGGTTATTCTTGCGAGACTCAGCTGGTAACAACGATGCATGGTATCAATGGAAAGTTCGATATAGGATTTCAAATCGATATGGTGATATTCGACTTTTCAAAAGCTTTTGATACCGTCCCTTGTAATAAGCTCCTACTAGAGACTATAATTGGTATATGGCAACATCAACGTATGGCTCGCCGACTTCCTCACAAACAGAAAAATGAATATGAAAGTAGATGGCGAAAAATCTGAGGCTGTGATTGTCGATTCCGGCGTCCCACAACGCACAGTAAAAACAAAAGGTAAGCGAAAAGTCCAGGGAGTGCCACAGTCACAAATCGCAGCCCGTCCCAGACACTAAGAGGAAGAGGAAACAGACAAAACCAAACAAGCGCAAATCTTATCACACAATCTTATTCTTATGTCATATCAACGACCTCCCTGATGCAATGTAGTCAAACCGTCAGGCTGTTCGAAGACAAATACCTCTTGTATCATATCATCAGGAATATTGGTGAAACCTAGCTCTCCAAACAGAACTACTGCAGCTCGAATCAGGGGCCAAGACATGGGGAATGCGATTCAAAGAAAAGAAATGTTATGTAATGAGTATAAACAAATAAGTTGTTACATTTCTTTCAACTGGACAGCCGTATCCTACAATAAGTACCTGAAAACCCATATCTCGGCGGCGTTACAATCTCTGAAGATCTGATGTGGGGATCTCATATAAACAAGCTATAAAGAACGCTAATTCATTCCTAAGTTTCCTAAAGCGTAATCACAAACACTGCCCTCAGATCTGCAGGAAAACCTTAACACGTTCAACTTTGGAGTACAGTGCTGTTGTTTGGGACCCTTATTTGCAAAAAGACACCGACAAATTGGAAAATGTTCAAAGACAAGCAGTTATTTCAGGTGACTACAGGACCAAGGCTGTGTGCCTAGGATGCTCCATGAATTGGCTCTACCATCACCCCAGGACAGAGGAAGGATGAACCGGCTAGTCTTCTACAAGGTGGTCGAGGGACTGGTACCGGCTTTGCAATGTCATGACATTCTAACCCCTCTCCGTGGTAAACGTCATATATAAATAAGACAATATAATATAAAGACTGTATCACTTCTAATATAGTTGAAAGATAATCCAACAATAATACTAAGTGTTTTAAATCTGTGCAGTGTCGTTTTTCACAAAGACATTTATTGATTGGAACCATCTTGAGGACAATGTTGGGTGCGCAGAGATAGTTGACGGCTATTGAAGAGCCGTCTATAATTGGGACTAATTCTACCCAGCCCTCTCCCCATCGCGCATATGCTGAAATGCTCTGCAACGTACAGATTCAGGTTCTGATCAGATTCAAATCATTTGCGACTGAAAAACCTGCTTAATTTGTACACTGACATACCTGTGCTCAGCCATGTAGAAAATATTGATCTTCCCCGTTTTAAGGTATACTTCACTTTTCAAGTAATATACCTGTAATACCTATAAACTTTACTGCAAAAATCTATACGTTTAGTTGCTATGAAAATTACTTTGTGACAGGGGGCAAAATAGTAAAGCATAGTAGTATCGTTCTACTTGAAATCTGTTTTCATTTGTCTGTATGCACCAAGCTTATTTACACCTGTACCTCGTCTTGCGGATGTCCGGTCTAAATCACTGTGCTATTTCTGGATAAGTTCTTCCTTCACTTTATTCACAAAATGAAAGCATATAAGACCTGGCACTACCGGGTACTCAACTTCATAAGTCTCTTCAAAATTGAACTTGCAAAGCTGTTTCCTAACTCGGAAGTGCCAACTTCTACATTGACTCCCGCTCTTTGCATTACACCAAATAAATAGTCGTCTATTTAATCTATTTGTATATTTATTCAGTGATTTAGAAAAGACTGCATTCCTTCTGACCCCAAGCAGCATCATCATTTATAGCTGCAACTGGTGTATATTTATCAACATTTAATAAATCTCTCTCTCTCTCTCTCTCTCTCTCTCTCTCTCTCTCTCTCTCTCTCTATATATATATATATATATATATATATATATATATATATATATATATATATATATATATATATATATATATATATATATATATATATATCCAGGAAAACCGGGCTTAATGACAAATTTTTCGATATTTATTTTTTTGTAAATTCTTCTTTCTCTTCCAAATCTTAGTCCATAATTGAAAACCGTTTTGCGATATCTCTCTTATTTTAAATTCTACAGCCGTTTGA
Organism: Anodontia alba; assembly: GCA_964016985.1. NCBI lineage: Eukaryota > Metazoa > Mollusca > Bivalvia > Lucinida > Lucinidae > Anodontia > Anodontia alba. The sequence goes on along the minus strand of OZ024825.1, from coordinate 44,271,797 downwards.
ATGATAAATGTTATTCACACAACTTTAATGCTTTGACGTCATCATCACGTCAGAATTTAATCAAATAAAGTAAACGTCACATAACATGAATAACTAAGTAAATATTTTGCTATTCAACGAAAACAAAGCGACAAAGTGTTTTACTCTCAAAGGATGCGGTGTGTATGTGTGTGGGGTGTGTGTGTGTGTGTGTGGAGAGGGGGCGGGGGGCGGCGGCTACGCCATGCGAGACAGTAGGAAAATGACCAGAGATTGTTGTGAAAAGGGCCCGTTCAAAGTGGTAATTGCGCTGTCGTGTTCTGACAAAAACCAGGAAAGGCTCAGCGTAAGTAGCAAGAAACCAGGTGTTTATGTTGGCAAACTTGATGCATAACTGTATTGTCGGCATCGTTGGGGGTGGTTGGTTGAGGCAAAGGTGTCGTGTATCTTGCGTCACCAGGGCGTCCAACTCGAGTGGGGTTGGGGGGGGGGGAGGGGGGAAGGGTGGTAACTTCATATGGCATAGTATGGATGTGCGTGCCGAATGGCCCCCTTTTTCAGCGCTGCCTGGTATATGATTGGCTCCCTTTCTTCAACAAAAAGTATATGAATGACCCGATTTGTCTGGATTCCTATGTGAAAGGCCCCATTTTTCTGACATCCTAGTATATGCACATATGTTTCGCTCAGAGATATTTCGAGGCTGCTTATTCTCTTGGTATTACATGAATTGACTGTGATATTTGTCTAACAACCAGCAAAAAACTGGGTACAAAAAACAAAGGCAGTATATGAATAGGTCAACATTTTGGATGATGAAGTACATGTATATGAATGGGTCCGTTTTTTCAAAGGCCAGGTATATGAATGGGGTATGTTTTGAAATACTGGCTCACACACGCGTACCAAAATTACCTCTATAAAGACCTTCCGGCGCATCTCTGCAACTCATTAAGACTTTCGCTGTCGGCTTGCAAAGTAATTGGCCACTGCTGAATGTACAGATTGCCCTGATTAGACTGCATGGTCCAATCAGGATGACTATAAACTTATGCAGTTCGCATATGCTCGAAGAGCGATCCCAGCTAGCATTCTGCTTCAGTCTATATAGGACCGTTATCGGCCTGACAGCAGTCCTGACAGGCCGATAACCGTCCTATATACCCCAAATGTCAAGACTTATTTTCTATGAAAACTGCAACAAAATAAAAAGAGTTATCTGCTGCAGTCGTGAATGATGCTATTAGGGTTAGGGGATATTCCAGAAAATACCTCAATGGATATGTTATAGCTATAAACGGATGAAAATACGCCGCGTTTCAGTGCTTAAAATAGGATTTCAATGTTACGTTATCCGTCAGTTGACGTACATTAATTAAACATGCATATACAGTTCCACGTAGTGATCGCTAACTGATCAATGGACCCACACGAAACAACAACAACATGCGAAATTAACTTATCAACACAAGGATAAAAATATGAAAGCTCATAGTTTACTCGAGATATTTTTCAAAACAGTTGCTTTAATTATACAATAAGTAGTATTATTAATAATTTTAGTTTATCTGGTTTTGCTGGGCAAGACCATCTGCGCTTTACTGCTTACTTGTACAAATCATTTCAGCTTTGAGCAAAACAGGAACAGTATGTTAATTACCCGGTCCGTTAAACATTATCGAATAAAGCCCCATGGCTTATGTTTTCTAAAACAATTTTTATGATGGTACCGTTACCAGCACAGTATTCGAATTGTCTTATAAATAAAACAATAAATATAATTGACGACAATTGATCTCAGCGGTCACACAACGTTGCAACAACGTCGTTTCAACGTCAGTGCAACCTACCTCATGAAGTTGCATTGGTTTCGATACGACGTAGACAGACAATGATGCAACAACATCGTATCAATGTCGATGCAACGTCCGTTGTTGGAACGTTGTAGGCCTTCTGGGTGTGGCTATCAAAACTAAGAATCGCTTGTCTTTCGGCTTGGCAGTTGTGGTTTTACAGGCGGATTTACGTCAAATATGTAGACTGTCCCTGATGAACAACCAGTCCAAATAAAGCCATCTGTGTCACAAGCCAGTGCGGAGGGATACATTATACCGTCGTTGCTAGTGATCAAGAAATGATGAAAATTACCCTGCTTATCCAGCACGTGTACTGCACTATTGACTAGATCCGCGACGTAAATAAATCCATTTTTATCGTAGCATACGTCCTTGGGATCAAATGGTTTGGTCAGAATCGGATCTTTTACACCATAATATTTCCCCTTCAATTCACCATCTGGACTTAAAATAACCACGTGTTCACGCGATGGTTCCGCGTCAATTACACATATATCCCCATGTTTGCCAACGTCCAGTCTTCCTGGTTTTACAAACGGGTCGGCACCCTTAGTCTTAATATCCCATATTAGTTCCCCCGTTTGCGTAAGTCTAAGAACAGATGGTCTAACTCGGGCCTTTGGTCGCTTCTTTTGTGAAATCTGTACACTCTTAGTCGTTACCAAAATTTCAAACCTGCTGGTTGCACAAAGACCGCCAGTTGCTAGCTCAGGAGAACTGTAAAACTCCGTGAGTCTCCCGGAAGACGAAACACGCTTTACAGACTGTGACTGATAAGGAATGATAAACAGGCTCTTGTCTTGACGAACGGCAACATCGTCTACTTTAGTGTTCAATGTCCGTGTTTCCTTCTTATGACCGTTTCTATGATAGAGATGCAGTAAATGCCGGTCGTTGCCTCTACACACCCAGGCTTGACCACTGCGACCGGCTGAGATACATGTCACTGCTCCAGAACCTTCACATGTGAACTTTAGGATCGCTTTTAATCGCTCTTCCCGCCTAGGGGGCGCTTCACTTGAAGAGTAAGAGGCATTTGAAACAGTTACAGAGGGCGCACTATCAGAATCCGAACTTTCCTCAATAACAAAGTTCTCGTTTGTCAATAATTGTGTCTTTAAGTATTCATCTGATTCGTTTGTTGACGACGACGAAACTGACTCTTCGTCGGAAATATCTAAATCCTTTATGACATAACCAGTCTTGAAAGTTGAAGTGGTTGCAGTTGTAATCTCTTTCTGTCGTCGACTTGACGGGTACTTTGGTAGCACACGTCGAGATCGATTCGCCTCAGCTCGTCGTTTCGAAGGCAGCAATATTGAATTTCGTTTGGACTCGGCGGATATCCCAAAAAACGTTGATGTTGCAGATACATGTGTTCGTCTTGTGAATAGAGGCATTTTATAAACACTGAGAAAAATAAACAAATCGCATTGGAGACCAAAGTCACCGAAGCCTGCCTTTTATCAAGCGAACAGCAAAGACACAGCCAAGCCTAAAATCTACACAGTCTAGTCAGGTTTTGTACCGTTCCTCACTGACAGTAAACAAATGAACTCAACATTCGAACATGTGCGCCCAGCGAAGACTCCGATCAGACTGCGCGAATGCGTAGGCTGATATGAGTATTCACTGGGCGCACATCAGTCTTTGCTATGCATTCTTTAAACGGCCAGGAACTAAGCTTTCCTCGTATGGGCAGCGAAGCCTCTGATCAGACTGTCTGGGAATACTGATCTGAGTATACGCCAGGCACACAATATCCGAATGTACATGTTTCTCACGGCGAAACTAAAAACTCTGACTAATGTATGTAAACGAACAGCGAAGTTTCCGTACAGGTTGACTTGGGTTTCACCATTCACATATATAGGTGCCACTCAGCATTCTGCTTAAATTTATATCGGGCCGTCATCGGCCTGACAGGAATCATTTCGGTCCGATATAGATTTGAGCAGAATGAGCTACGCCGTATACTAAATTTAATTTTCTACTGACATGATTTTAGCCAAACAATTCCTTTATATTTTAGTTGCAAAATTTTTCAAACTGAAACGCACGCCCTCAGAACAACTAAATAGATCCAGAAATGTTCAAATAAGACTGGTTTCTCTCATCCATATCACCTTTCCATGTCAAGCGACTGTTTCCTTTAAAGAATCCCCAAACGATTTTATCAATGATAGATGCTTAACAATTAAGTGAATTTAAAAGATTTAAAGGTCTTATCACGCAAGTGAAATTAATATACCTAACTAACTCTAAATATCCACACACCTTCATTCCCTACCATACTTTTCCTTAACTTTGGATTAGTCCATCTGACTACCTGTTTGTCTGTCTATAAACTGTTGGATATGTGGCAAACAGGGTAGACCCTGATAAGACGCCGCGTTCTGCGGCGTCTGATCAGGGTCTGCACTGTTTGCACAGGCCTATCTGTCCAAATATTTAGGCTAAACATGGTACGTTGTCGGGTAGTCGTTAATCTGGCGGGTATGTAAGCATTTAAATCACATCATACAGCGGCTTTACAAATGTATGTATGTAATCTTCGTTTTTTCTTTTAAATTACAGTAACGGTTGTTTATTATTCAGTTAGCGTCGTTCAATCATACCGAAATACCCTAATTATAATCACACATTTTTCTGCATGGCATGCAATTATGGAGCTATGCGAGAAATATACCTTTCGACATGTGCGCCCAGCGGAGATCAAGACCAGTCTGCGCATCAACGCAATTCGATCAGTCTTTACTGTACGCTCTTTGGATAGTTTAGGATCCAAGGTTTCTCCGTGCGGACAATGGAAGTTCTGATTAGACAGCATGTAGCTCACCTAGATCTTCGTTAAGCGAACGTCGTAATACTTCGTCACGTCGCAGCACACTTAATTAAATTCTTCGGATACACTTGGTAGATTTTCCGCCATTTTGGACAAGGGACACAACGTTTGTGATTTACTATTTGCTTTCCTGCACATTAAACATCTTCAAAAATAGGATCTACACTAAAAGGAAATAATTTGTTCCCGATGGAAAGGGAAACAACTTCTTTTCTTTAAGAGTAGGGAAAGGGGGCGACAAAACAGGCGCCGAAGTTATAAAACATTTTCCATGCTCAACTCAGCTGAGCGTGAAATTTTCTCTACTTATAAATATGAGAATGCCAACCATAGTTGGCATTTTCATATTTATTAGCAGAGAAATGTTCATGCTCAGCTATGTTAAGTAAGAAAGAATCTGCAATTGTCAGTAATTTAAGATTTATTCGCAAGATAAATTTCATGCCCAGCTGAGTTGAGCATGAAAAAATTTCTGACAGAGGTGTGCACTCTTTTCCATGCTCAACTCAGCTGAGCGTGAAATTTTCCCTACTAATAAATATGAAAATGCCAACCATAGTTGGCATTTTCATATTTATTAGCAGAGAAATGTTCATGCTCAGCTATGTTAAGTAAGAAAGAATCTGCAATTGTCAGTAATTTAAGATTTATTCGCAAGACAAATTTCATGCCCAGCTGAGTTGAGCATGAAAAAAATTCTGACAGAGGTGTGCACTCTTTTCCATGCTCAACTCAGCTGAGCGTGAAATTTTCCCTACTAATAAATATGAAAATGCCAACCATATATATAGTTGGCATTTTCATATTTATTAGCAGAGAAATGTTCATGCTCAGCTATGTTTAGTAAGAAAGAATCTGCAATTGTCAGTTACTTAAGATTTATTCGCAAGACAAATTTCGTGCCCAGCTGAGTTGAGCATGAAAAAATTTCTGACAGAGGTGTGCACTCTGAAAGTGTGTCATTTCCCCTTACAGATTTTTTTTCGCGCAAACAAATAGGCGCTGCTTGTCAAATATTTTTGCTATTCGTCTCAGTTAGTTTGTTGCAGGGAAATAATACTGCTTTTTTTTAATATGCCAACCAGTAAGTAGTCCAGTGGCTTTGATACATTTTTTCTTTTCTAGAAAAAGTGCGTAATAAAAACACAAATAAACAAACCTTTTAACATAATAAACAAATAAATAATAGCCATGCATAAAACCGCAGAGAATGGCGTCTATTTTAAGATATTAAAATATATGAAATTAAAAACGACTTCACCTGCTCTTTATTATTTTTTTTATTAAAGTCACAAAAACAAATGCATTTCCTTTAATAACTCACCAGTGTTGTAGTGACGTTAATGAAAGGTCGTTAACGTCACTTCAACACTGATGAGATGGTCTCCTTTCATCCACGTCATCACAACACTGATGAGTTATTATATATATATATATATATATATATATATATATATATATATATATATATATATATATATATATATATATATATATATATATATATATATATATATATATATATAGGTCGCGTTTGAAGTAAGAAAACAAAATAATAATAATAATAATAATAAAACAGAAAAACACGTCATTCAAGAATGCAGCTAAATGAATAATGTCATGTTTTAGGGTACAAATTGGAAAGTCGTGTGCTCAGATACAAGATGAATTTACTTTCAGAACCCAAGAAAAGACAATAATACATTTATTTCATATACACTTATGATCGCGACCTTTACATGTACTACGATTTCATGATCGTATAATTCTATCATAGGCTTAGTATTATGACCTAAAAGGGTTAAACCAAGTTATAATCTAGTGGTAATAGTATTATCGTCCGCCCATTGAACATATGTGATCAGCTTATCTTATATACTGTAATATCTTATAACGATCATATAACTTAACCCATCTATGCCGAGTAGATTCTTCTACTTTAACTCTTGCGACAGTTTCATTTCCTATATAAGGGGTGTCTGGTTAGTTTATATTATTGTCATGTTTTGTAGAAATACCTGAACGTAATGCAAACAATGTAGACCCTGATCAGACGCCGCATAATGCGGCGTCTGATCAGGGTCTACATTTTTCACAAATGTCCCTTTTAACGGACGCTAGGCTTATATGGTTTACATTTTGTAAATGATTTGGCATGTAACGATAATGGTGGTTTAGCTTTAAATTATTTTGTAATCATATTTACCTTTCACTGACGCAATTAGTATTAACGAGAAACGACAATATACGAGCAGACACATATTTCAGTTTGCTTAAATATTCATATCATACCGTACATGCTGAATGAATATATCTCTTGATGTATTTTGCCATTACGCGTTTCATGTAATAAAGCGCTATGCAGACGATATTAATTATATACTTTGATTTGTCACAGAAAATAAGGTTTGGCATTTCACTGAAACTGTTTCAAAAAGAATTATTTGAATGAAATATGTGGCCTTATGTTCTACGAAAAAAAAATCAAATGTTACCTGCCTTTGTTTCTTATCAGCTGGTTAACTGTTATGCTTTCAACATCGAAACCTCTCTAATATACTTGCACTAAGCTGGGTTCCGTTCCCATTTAGTGAATAGTTTAATAAAAAGTGAATGTGTTACGTTACGTCTGAGGTTTAAAACAGCCATTAAACGAAATGTTGTTATTTCTTCTGTTCCTTCACTTTCTTTCATTTTTCTCTTTCATCCCTTTTCCGCTCTTTCATCTCCACTATCTCTTCTATATCTTTTCTCTCTTCCTCTGGGAGACAACATAAAATGACCCATAAGGCTTGACGTATCGTTAAATCCCAACACAATCAATCAATAAAAAAGAGGGACGGAGGGCGGGATTGTGATGGGTGTGGGTATGTGTCTGGGTGGGGGGGGGGGGGTCCCAAAATTTCTCGTTAAGTTAATGGTGACGGATCCAAGAATAGTGTAAATGTCGTTTATATGTATCAGAAACACATTTTCTGCACAATACTACTGGATAATATGACCTGCATATACATGGACCAGTTTATGTGCATATATTTGCACTTAATAAATCCCACACATTTTGGTCGCCTTATGTTATACTACCCAAAGAGTACAGTATGAGAACATTAGTTATTTTGTTTGAATATGACTATATACACTTGATAAATGGTTTTTTTTGTTTACAAAGACAAACATTTCGTAACTTCCTGGCTGCTTTCCTGCTCAACAAACTTCGTATGCAAGAGGTCTACTACACGAAGAAAAGGGGAAATTATTTCCTTTTTGAATAGACCTCTTTTCATAAGAGATAAAGATATACCTCCGCTGAAAGTATATATATATATATATATATATATATATATATATATATATATATATATATATATATATATATATATATATATATATATATATATATATATATATATTCCCCTTAACCTTCGAAGAGAATGCCCAAGTAAATGGGCAGTGAAGATAAATCAAAGTACTGACAGTATTGGTGGTCGATTGTTGAGTGTAGGCTGGGAAAATGGTCCTGAACGGAGACTTAAAGCTGTTTCAGTTAACCCTTAACTTCCGGTTATTTAAACAAACAGTGCAGACCCTAATCAGACGCCGCGTTCAGCGGTGTCTGATCTGGGTCTGCACTGTTTGCCAATGTCCCAGTCCAGGTTTTACAGATACCCATCTTTACACGATACGCCCATGTCACAGCGACAAGAATAGCGGTTTGACTTCATTAGTCAATAATAATCACGTGGATAACAACCTTAAGGAAATTTTGGTGTATGTATCCGAAAAGTCATCTACGATACTCCTGCAAAACGGAGACTGTAGACGCCACACATTTACACTAAGCGGGATGGGTAAAAAAATCAGGAGACGACATTTTTCATATTTTTCCCAGAAAATAGGCTTTGACGTTGCATGCAAATTGTCTCCCGAGGAAAAAAATGCATAAAATGCCAAAGCCTATTTTCTGGACAAAATAAGAAATATTTCAAACTGTCGTCTGCGGAATATTGTCCACAGCATCGTAAGTGTTAAATATAAAGTAACCCTCAACCAAAAACCACAATTAAGTGTCAAAAACACCTGATTGCACGTAATAAAATATGCATATACGCATCAGCTGTAGTGTTAATTTGATCATCAATACCCTTGAAAATGTTGTTGCAGAACCAAATTTCTCATATACCGTTAACCTTAGCCTAGCCACTAGCAACGTTGAAAAAGGGCCGTAACTCCAAAAATAATTAATGGATTTTACCCTAAATTGAACTTGACCTACATTTTATACATTTTATAATTATATGCTCGTGTATAAAAAATGAATCCAATTCACTGATCTTTTAAAAAGTTATGGACCGGAAACCATTTTTCAAAGTTGAAAAATGGCCATAACTCCCAACATAATGGGTGGATTTTACCCTAAATCGAACTTACCCTACATTTTATGATTATATATCTGTGTATAAAATTTGAATCCAATGCACTAATCTTTTCAAAAGATATCGAACGGAAACCATTTATCAACAATTTTTGCAACTTTGAAAAAGGGCCGTAACTCCAAAAATTATTGTTGGATTTTACTCTAAATCGAACTTGAGCTACATTTTATAGTTATATGCTCGTGTATAAAATATGAATCTATAACACTGATGTTTTAAAAAATTATGGAACGTAAACCATTTTTCAAAGTTGAAAAAGGGCCATAAGTCTCAAAATAATTGGTAGATTTTACCCGAAATTAAACTTGCCCTACATTTTATGATTATATACCTGTGTATTAAAGTTGAATCCAATACACTAATCTTTTCAAAAGATATCGAACGGAAACCAAATTTTAAAGTTGAAAATTTTTCAAAGTTGAAAAATGGCCACAACTCCCAAAATAATCGGTGGATTTTACCCTAAATCACAAATGACCTATATTTTATGATTATATACCTGTGTATAAAATTGCAATCCAATACACCAATCTTTGCAAAAGATATCGCACGGAAACCATTTGTGTTACGGACGGGACGGACAGGTCAGATGGGACGGACGTACGTACGGACAGCGGTGATACTATATGCAATCCCCCATCCCCCACCCCCACCCCCCACAATTGAAAATGTCGGGGAGCCCTCTATTCCTCACCAAGGTGATCACAATGCTAGACCGGATCCACTACACAATAATAAGACAACGAACAGGGCAAAATATGAAAAAAAGTCCCCACAGCGAGCATCCATAAGGCCACAAAAAGAACAACCAACACCAGAACTACTGCCTCAGAACGGTCAATAGTAAACCCTACCGATGGCGTGGGTGGGGTTTAATCTTTTTTTTATTGGTACCAAACGTTCACCCTGGGGTCAAATGCTGTTAAAATGATATTTTGGTTCGCATAACGGCTACCAAACTCAATCAGTGAAACCTCACAGTTAAACTTTCGGTTTGGTAACATTTAAAAGATATACAGGGAAATCATAATACGACTCCGCCAACTATATATGTCAACATAATGCACTACAAAATTACAAAATCACTGCCCTCATGTGAACTCCCTCATAACTTCTGAGCACTCAATTCCCACTTTCACTATATACACGTGTGAACTGGGGGAATTTTCAACTCTAGCAATATTCTCGTAACATTAAGGTAGGTATAGGTAAAGTATTTTCAATAGTTCCTGTCCAAACTGTATTAAAGGCATAGAGGGGTGATATCCTTTTTTCAGTGAAAATACACTTTCACAACTCAATTCGAAAGTATCAACAGGTTTTAATATTCGGGAAGAGGCTGTTATATTAACTTCCACAAAAAAGGTTTGGTCTACACTTCGCACACAAACCTTTTTGTGAAAGGCAATACTTGTAATCTTATTACTGTAAAAGTGGTTACTACTGAAGAATTTTTTTGAGAGGGGGTGGGGGTAATTTCCTAATTAGCTCCCGTCACTGGAACTGAGAAAATGACCCAGAGCTGGGTGAAGATGGTGCATACTTAACAATCGTCGAATAGCGGATAGAAAGGCATGTTTGAACAAAAATGAAATGTATTGTTTAAACGAATGGTAGTTAAGAGTATCATCAGAAGATATTGTTGTTGTCTTTCAAACAAATACACGGAAATAGTTATGAAGTTATGAAATCTGGTCCTGAACTGACTAAACTGCGACTGTCCTATGATGTCAAAAATAAACTGAAAGACTATATAAATATGTTGGTATAATAAAATGTAACCGGATGGCACTGAACGCAGTCGTTGCTTTCAGTCGCTGTTTCACCCCACGTCTGAAACGACCTTAGCTGACTGGTCCCAGTTGTTCAAAGTATTGTTAGCTTAACGAGCTGGTTAATGAAAACTCGTTACCTGTTGTAGCTAAGCTATTTTCAATACATTGAAATATCAATGTATTTGCCATATTTATTTCGGGATAGAAATGTTGATGTCACGTTAGCTAAACAAATGTTAATCTTTGATCGATTGGGCCCCCAGATTGTTAATGTTCATTTGTGCCACACCATGAGAGGAAAGGTGTCTTTTCTCTTGCAAACAATGAATATACTGCTCAGCCTACGAAGCCGCACAGACTGATAAGGGTCTGTGCTATATAATGACGTATTATATAATATCCAATTATTATGTAAGTAGACAGCGAAGGCCCCGATCAGTCTGCGCAGTCAACTGTCCGCATATGCACGAAAGACATCTTTTTTCAATGGCACAGCTTACCCAAAAAACATTACAAATAAAAACTATTAAGCCTTGTCATGCTGAACCCGGATACACGCTGCCTTTGCAAACAGTGTAGGTCCAGATCAGTTCTGAAGAAGCCAACTGATCTGGATCTGCACTGTTTGCCATTAAGTATGTTAATTTATAGCAACAATCCAGACCAAGTAATCTGATTGGCTGAAAATTAGAAGTGGGCGTGGCATCTTAATTTATTCAGCAGGACAAGGGTTAAGGCTGCCCTTGGAAACACATTATGATGAAATACTGAGTGACTTTTACGACTGCCACACGGCACTTAAGCGCCACCCCCTCTCCCCACCCCAGCTGCTTTGAAGTCACTTTGTAAAACTTGCCTTGGAAACAACATACACATTAAATTACAAACATCGGAGTCTTGGTTTTATTTAGCCTCTTCGTATTATGGTATTGTTATTAACAGGGTTAAAAACGTTCCCTCTCCTCAGGTTTCACTGTGACACTTCATATGACGGCATTTAAGCAGGACTGCATACGTCCCCTCGTCTGTTTGAATACTTGATATTTATGAGCGGCAGAATGGCAAAGAACTGGTGGTCGTGAGGTAGAACGTTCCATATTTCAGCTCATCAGCGTTGTATCCCATCGTAGCACATCCAGACCGACACCACTCGCATCTACTAGCTTTGAAGTCTTCAACACTCGAGCAAGGGTACGCTTGGAATCGACATGTTGTGTTGATTGACTCGGTAAAAAGTTGTAGAACCCGTTTATGACTGCAGGCCACACTACGCTTTAGTGCTGAAAAGACAGATGACGGACGATTAGGACACAGTAGTTCAAAGCAACGTTCGCATAACGAAGTCGTTAGTGTGATGGTAAATATTGGTGTAAGAATAAATAAAACATGCAGATAATTGTAATGAAGAAAAAAAAGACGAACTCTATTTTTTTTTCATAAAAGTTTTAAAACAGCAAATGAAAATGCTTCGTTTAAGTCTTCAGTATCTTGAAGATGCTTTGAACAAATAGGTCCAAACAATTTGGACCCATTCATTCAAAACATTTTAAGTCAAGAAGAGTAGTTGTCCGTTTCTGGCGAAAGAATATGCATAAGTACTTGTTATCCACTTAGAGGTTCAAAAGGATTGGCAAGCGAACTAGAATACACTAAATGTAGTACCCTTTGTCAAGAAAGGCAGAAAATCCACCGAGTCTATCCATTTCAATTAAATCACATCACCGCATGAAACAAAATAGCTTGTTGGAAAAAACAACAACTACCTTTAAATGTTCCGGAGAGCAGGGTGGTAAGATGTTTATACACAGAGTCTGTACAGCCAGGCTGATCTGTTCCACCATTGGGATAGAAATCGGCATGCCCTATCGGCGTCTCTAACCCAAACCCTAAAACACGAGAAGCGTATTACGAGAGATACATAAATATAATCTGGTCAAGCATGTCACAATGACATATCGATGGTAGTTTTGACAAAATCCGCTGGTCGACTCTGACCCGACCTCATGCACTGGTTCAGGTGATACAGCGTTTTAAAACTATCTAATACGAGTCCTATGATGATCTTGGAAATTGGGTCAGGTCACCAAATATAATTAACAATTAATACCATCCCAGTTACATTGTATTGCAGGTCTGACTAGAATCAACTAGAAATGTGTCTATATGACAAAAATGCCAACAACCAGGGTCATCTTTATCCACATGCAGGCGTTTTGAAAAAATGATTGTAAAAAAGGCCATAACTCTCATAATAATCGGTAGATTTTACACTGAATCGAATTGACCTATATTTAATGATTATATACCTGTGTATAAAATATGAAAACAATACACAAATCTTTTAAAAAAATGTCGAAAGGAAAACATTTTTCGAAAGTGAAAAAAGGACCATAACTCCCATGATAAAGGACGGATTTTACCCTAAATCGAATTTGGCATCTATTTTATGATTATATACCTGTGTATAAAATATGAAAATAATACATTAATGTTTTCAAAAGATATCAAACAGAAAACTATTTTTCAACATTAAAAACGGGTCGTAACTAAAAAAATAATTGATGAATTTTACCCTAAATCGAACTTGACCTATATTTTATAATTATATGCTCGTGTATAGAAATGAATCCAATTCACTAACCTTTTCAAAGGTTATCGAACGGAAACCGTTTTTCAAAGTTGTAAAAGGGCCATAACTCCCAAAATAATTGGTGGATTTTACCCTAACTTGAACTTGACCTACATTTTATGATTCTATACCTGTGTATAAAATTTGAATCCAATACATCATTTTTTTTTCAAAAGATATCGAACGGAAACCACTTTTTAACTTTTTTCAACATTGAAAAAGGGCCGTCACTCCAAAAATAATTGGTGAATTTTACCCTAAATAAAACTTGACCTATATTTTATAATTATATGCTCGTGTTATAATATGAATCCAATACACTAATCTTTGCAAAAGTTTTGGAACGGAAACCATTTTTCAAAGTTGAAATAGGGCCGTACCTCCCAAAATAATTGATGGATTTTACCCTAAATCAAACTTGACTTACATTTTATGATTATATACCTGTGTATAAAGTTTGAATCTAATACACTCTTTCCAAAAAAAGCACGGAAACAATTTTTCATAGTTGAAAAATTTTCAAAGTGGAAAAAAAAAACAAAAACATAATCCCAAAATATTTGATGTATTTTACCTTAAATCAGACTTGACCTACAGTTTATAATTATATACATGTGTATAAACTTTCGATCCAATACATCACTCTTTCCAAAAGATATCGTACGGAAACCGTTTGTGTTACTTACGGGACCGACGGACGGGACGGGACGGACGTTCGTACGGACAGCGGTGATACTATATACACCCCCTCCATTGAAAATGGCGGGGGCATAATTATCTGGTTTTGAAAAGCTTTAGTTTAATAGTGATAGTGTAAAGTAGTGACCTTGAAAATTGAACCATGATCACCAAAATGTAATATCCCAATTACGGAAATGGATTTAGGGAATTGAAACGCTTTTTGTTTAATAGTATAAGTCCCATCGTGAGATTGAAAATAGAATAAAGGTCATCTAAACCTCATCACGCATTTAGAGATCCTTATAATACTATGTACCAAACCTGACTAGACTTTACGGACTGGTTATGTAGCTACAGAGTACAAAACACTTTATTTTCATAGTGTGAGTCTTGTGGTGGCCTTAGGAATTGACTCACCAAAATATAATCAGCATTTATTTACATCCCCGTTGTAGTTTATACCAATTTTGAATAGAATGCATCAACTGATTATGAAGATACATGTAGGGTGTTGAAACCGTTTGTTTGAATTATGTACGCTCAGTAGTTACCTTAAAAACTAAGTCAATGTCACCCAAATCTTATCGCAATTAAGACCATATCATATCATATACCGAGTCGGACTAGAATCACTAACTGTTTAGGGAGATAGGGCATTAATACTTAACTATAATAGTGTGGACATTGAAATGCTTAGTCATAATAGTGTAAGTACTGCGGTGACCTTGAAACCTGGGTCAAGATAATCAAAACCAACCTGATCATTGCAAGAGCTAGTCCTAATAATATTTGTGCAAATTTAGTTTATGAGCTCAGAGGCACGAAAGTGTAACAATTTTGACAGTTTAAGTCTAGCAGTAACCTTGAAAATCAGGTCAAGGTCACCAACGCCTATTCGGTTCATCATACAACTTCGCAAATGTGTTAAGATTCAAATTACGGGCCCATGAGATATTGCGCATATTAGAAAACGTCACTTCGGTGTGTGGTGGAGGTATAAGGAAATAAATACTAGGGGTACAGGGAATTAAATAATGAAATGGTAACATGTAAGGCGTTAGAATATGACTATACCAACGAAATCCACAACTTCGGTGTGTGGTGAGGGTATAGGGGAATAAATACTGTATGTTATATGTAAGGCGTAAGAATGCAATTATGCCAACGAAATCCACACCTTCGGTGTGTGGTGGGGGTATAGGGAAATAAATACTGTAAAATTACATGTGAGGCGTAAGAATAAATGATGGACTAGCCTCTTAAAACTGTAAACTATGTTTTCTTATCTTATCAATTTGCGTAAGAATAAATGATGGACTAGCCTCTTAAAACTGTAAACTATGCTTTCTTATCTTATCAATTTGCATATCTTATGTAACACAGCTAATTAACTCCTGCAGCAAGGAAACCAATACTGCATATTTTATTACCTATACATACTGTGCAAAGCTTTATTTCTTGACCAATTTCGACGATTGAAAAACGAAAGTCTATTAGCTTTTTCCCCTCTTTCTACCTATAACATTCAAATTGACTTAAAATGTGAAAAAAGAAAAACTAAAATAGCTACTGTGATGTCGTTGCAGAAAGGAGAGGTATCTGATGATTACAAGTTAATGACCAGGCAGCTGACCACCACAGCATGTATAACAGAGTAAGAACTCGGTGAAAAGAATAAAAGCCACATGTTATCAGCGGGAAGCCTCAAAACCCCACTTCCTTATCATACCCCTATCTGTAGCCACGAGGTGGGGTAACCCCACTTAATTTTATAAAAGCGCTTGTCCAGCATGTAACTATGCCAACGAAATCCACATCTTCAGTGTGTGGTGGAAGTTTCGGGAAATAGATACTGCAACAGTTACATATAATTATTCGGTGTGTGGTGGGGGTATAGGGAAATGAATACGTTACATGTAAGGCGTAAGATTATAACTATGCCAACGAAATCCACATCTTCGGTATATGGTAGAGGTAAAGGGAAATAAATACTCAGTCTATAATATATACGTAAGGCGTAAGAATATAACTGTGCCAACGAAATCCACACCGTCGGTTAGTGGTGGGAGTACAGGACATAATGTATAAGTTACATGTATATGCGTAAGAATATAACTATGCCAACGAAATCCCCATCTCTGGTGTGTGGTGAAGGTACAGGAAATAAATACTGTATAAGATACATGAAAGGCGTAAGAATATTACTATACCAGCGAAATCCACATCTTCGGTGTGTGGAGGAGATATAGGGAAACAAATATTGTATAAGCTAAATGTAAGCCGTAAGAATATACCTATGCCAACGAACACATTTTCGGTGTGTGGTGGAGGTATAGGGAAATAAATACTATATAGGTTACACGTAAGGCGTAAGAATATGACTATGCCAACGAAATCCACACTTTCAGTATGTGATGGATGTAGAGGGAAATAAATACTGTATAAGTTACATGTAAGGCGTAAGAGTATGGCTATGCCAACGAAATCCACACTTTCAGTATGTGATGGATGTATAGTATCAGTTACCTGTAAGGCGTAAGAATATAACTATGCAAGTGAAGATCGCATCTTCGGTGTGTGGCTGAGATAAAGGGAAATAAATACTGTATAGTTAACATTTAAGGCGTAAGAATATAACTATGCCAAAGAAATCCACACCTTGGTGGGTAGTGGGGGTATAGGGAAATAAATACTGTACAAGTTACATTGTATAGGCGTAAAAATATAACTATGCTATTGAAATCCACACCTTCGGTGTGCGGTGGGGATATAGGGAAATAAATCCTTTATAAATTACATTTAAGATGTAAGAATATAACTATGCTAACGAATGCTACACCTTCGAGGTGTGGTGGGGGTACAATGAAATAAATACTATATAAGTTGCATGAAATTGCTTAAGAATGTAATTATGATAACGAAATCGACACCTTGGGTGTGTGATGGGGGTAAGGGAAATACATACTGTATAAGTTACATGTAAGACGTAAGAATATAATTATGACAACGAAATCCACGCCTTCGGTGTGTGGTGGGGTTATGGGGATATAAATATTGTATATATTACATGTAAGCGTAAGAATATAATTATGCCAACGAAATCGACACCTTCGGTGTGTGGTAGAGGTAAAAGGAAATAACTACTGTATACGTTACATGAAAGGCGTAAGAATACAATTATGCCAACGAAACACACACCTTCGGTATTACTGTACAAATTACATATAAGGCGTAAGAATATGACTATGCAAACGAAATCCACGCCTTTGGTGTGTGGTGGAATTATAGGGAAATAAATACTGTATAAATTACATTGAATGCGTTAGAATATAATTATCCCAACGAAATCCACACCTTTGTGGATGTGTGAGGTGTGGGTTTACAGAAATTAATACTGTATAAACTACATGTAAGGCGTAAGAATATAACCATGCCAACGAAAGCCACACCTTTGGTGTGTGGTGGAGGTATAGGGAAATAAATACTGTATAAGTTACATGTAGGGCGTAAGAATATATCTATATTACTTTATCGCTTGGTGCACATTAAGGGGAATGGATGGACACACTTCGTGGGCTTTCCGTGTTTTTTCTTTGTTTTTTAAAGAGAGATACCTGAAATTTGTGACTGCCTGTTCTCGTTTATGCACACAAAGCCTCTTTTGAAACGGGGTCTATTCTAAAATGGGAAAGAATTCTTTCCTTTTAGAATAGTTTCCTTTTCAGAAGGGAAGTAATCAATTTTGAAAGAGTTAACGCCCCCTCTACCGCCCCCCCCCCCCCACTACAATCCCCGCCCACACGAAATGTATCATTTCCGTTTAATTAATTGTATTAGCATAGTTACCAAGTTCCAAGAGGGAATCACCGTCAGTATGAATGACATCAACGAATTTTGCATCGCCAGGATCCAATCTTACTTTCGGATCTTCGTTTTCAAACAGTGGACCAGCAGGATCAAGACCTGAAATGTACTCGAGCTTTTATAGGCATGTCCCTTATTAGTCAACGATTATATTACGTTAGATCGATTGATTAATGTCAGCACACATGAATAAAATTGTGGCTTATGGCATGACAAACGCTGCAATATACTATTTTTATTATGTTTTTTTTTTTTAATTTAGAATGCATTCGGAAAGTAATGCAATTTTATTTAAGTATAAGACCGCTCCACACCACCCGCCCCACCCCCTCTCTTTCTCTCTCTCTCTCTCTCTCTCTCTCACACACACACACACACACACACACACACACACACACACACACACACACACAATTCATCTCCCAACGTCACATCCAGACTAGGAAACCTGCTTCTGGATTGTTCGAAGACGATTCTGTTTTGCAGGTTTCTTTGTTTACTTCCTTATACTTCTTTTTCTAGTTTGTCGTACTGTAGTCTCCGTGGCATATGCTATGGTGCTTTTGAAGTGACTTTCTTCTACAGTTTGTATTAACTGACTGTGAATTTTCTTGGATATCATAATTTTCACTTTCTGAGAATATATCAAATAGGAAACACGCTTTAGAAGACAAAACCATGTCGATGACCTTTAGATTGTTCTCCTGTTGCTGAGATGAAAATTCTGTTTGTGTTGAGGTTTTACGGCAATGGGGTCATGTCAAGCGCGGTCAGTTTACCTAACCACACTTTTAGTTGGCAGGCTCAGTCCTCTAAGCGGTTAACCAGTATTGTGCACATTCTTTCGTCAGGAACAGACAAATGTCCTTCTTAAATCAGCGAAAGGTAGAGAATGACCGTAGAAAATATTTCATGATCAAATCTCCACGAACGAATGTTGCCAACCCGGCGGGGGTCGAACCCACAACCTCCTGATCACCACTCAGACGCGCATGCTGAGATGAAAAATGTCAAATATCAACTAAAACTGCATCTTATCTTTTTGATAATTTATGTTCTTCTCAATGTAATTTTTATGTTTTAAAAAACTCCAATATCGATATGGAGCGGCCATCTGTTGTGCCTAAAGAAATGACCTTTAATCTTTATCAAATTGTACAATTTGTGTGCAGAAGTTAGAAACAAAATCATATTTCAGTAATAGATGACTCAAAATGAAACCGTTGACTATTAACAGAACTTATAAGGGTGAGCAGCATGAAAGGTTTAAAACACAGTCCTAAAAAATTCAAAGAATTATAACTGGTTTCCAATTACTGTTTTGGAGTAGGCAATATAGATTTATCATTAAGTGATTTAAAACAAGGTAAATGAAGCGACGTAAAGACATTACTACAATAAATAAAGATTAAACAAACCAGAAATGAATAAATCTCAGTTGTTTAAGCCTAAAATATGGTGATAGGTAAAAATACCTTTACATTACTATAATCTATATAGCATAAAATTACAGTGTCAAGGCTTAGGTGGTTTACTCTACTGACCGTTCTAAGGCTGTGGTCCCGGTGTTAGTGTTACTCTTTGTTGCTTTGTGGTTTATTCTACGAGGCGATTTGTTGTATGTCTTTCCGTGTGTCATTTTGTTCTTGTGTTTTTCAGTCCTTTCAGTATTGCGATTACCTCGCTTGGGGAAGAGAGAGCTAATCTTAGTGCTTTTCGTACGTTTGTTCGATTTGTGCTTGTTTGGATTTGTCGGTTTCTTCTTCCTCTTGGGGTCTGGGAAGGGCAGCGGTTTGTGATTGTGCCACTCCCTGAACTTTTCTCTTACCTTTTTTAGACAGGTACCAAATTTGAGGCACATTCTGCAGAAGATAAATCCAACAGAAGTCAAGTGACTTTGTGTAGCAGAAGACAAAAAATGCAGTAACTGACAAAATATTTCAAATAATACATTATGGCTTTTTTGTGGCACATAAATATTAGCTGTAAAAATCATTAAGAAAATCAACTAAAATCACGTAGGTTATGCTGAATTAACAGCTGTTGATTTCTGTGAAGATGTTTTCAATACTCATGATCCAAAATGTAGGAACTGTTTGCACATGAGAGCATGGAAAGTGCTGATGTCACTGAACCCTTCTGTAAGAAGCTAGCATGTGATAAATAAAAGTCACCGAAACAGATTAGTCACAAAAAATGTTAGTCAAAGATACATCTAGACCAGAGACGCAAGAGAGACACAATATCATGCAAGCATGCTATCATGAAGAAAACAAAATTGCCTGTGTACAATCATTTAAATTAGCATGCGGGTTGATCTGTACTGTATATACTCATAGCTGCAGATAAGGCGCTTTTTCTAACCAGTAAGAAAGCACGCCTATTCAAACATATTGAAAATTTTATAACCAAAACAGGAAAATTTTCAGATAAAAAATTCTAATATATTTCATATTTCTGCCAAAAAAAACATAGATTATAATTACTCCTTAGAATCGCCTTGGTGCGGCGGTTCTAACGAGTAGCCACAATCTATGTTTTTTTTAGCAAAATAAGAGAAATAATTTGTACCCTGCAAACCCGTTTTACTATATAAAAGTGGGGTATAAACGTGTCAACATTATATAGGCGTGATTTTGTGATGCTAAACAATTTGATATTTCCGTTGCCTTTCATGAAAACATATATTGTGGGTTCACATTAGAAGCGCCTTGCCGAGGCACTTCTAATGAGTACCCACTACATATCTCCTCTTATCTTGAGACACGTTTACTGATCGGGACCCAGGGAGGGTAAAGTTGGCTGGCCGTAAAAGTGCTTTAAACCCCCTGGTGGTTTATTCTTTTGACCGTTCTAAGGCGGTTGTCCCGGTGTTAGTCTTACTTTTTGTTGCTTTGTGGTTTATTCTACGAGGCGACTTATTTTAAGTCTTGCCTTGTGTTAGTTTGTTATTGTATTTTTCAGTCCTTTTAGCATTGCGATAACATCACTTGGGGAAGAGGGAGGTAATCTTAGTGCTTTTCGTACGTTTGTTTGATTTGCGCTTGTTTGGTTTTGTCTGTTTCCTCTTCCTTTTGGTGTCTGGGATGGGCGGTGGCTTGAGATTGTGGCACTCCCTGGACTTTTCTCTAACCCTTTTTAGAAGCGGTGCTCCTTAACAGAAGCAATTGCTCTTTGTTTTCATCAAAATACAAGCCTAGTTGATTAGTTGCTTTTCTATGATCCACATTCTGCCACCAATATATACGTACCAGTAATTCTTCCTATCCCGGGAACCCGCTCACCCGCATATCCTGCAACATGAGCACCAAGACTATGTCCTATCAAATGCATTCTTCTATAACTAGCATTGGATACACGACGTAACGATTTCATAACTTCTGCAATCATAGCACCGACCACACGTGCATTTGCAGCCGCTTGTCTATAATCAGTTTTGTCGGCACCTGCTTCCCAATTGACGGCAATAACGTTTGCGTCTTCCTGCAAAAGGATCACGCGACAAACTTTGTCATAAACTTAAATTGAATTTAAGCGGATTTGGTACTCGCTCTGGGCAGACAACTCTGTCACAATATTTCCCCTTCTGAAAAAGGGTCTACTCCATTAGAAAAGAATTTGCTCCTAGAGGAAGAAAATTCTTTCTTAATAGAGTAGACCCGTTTTAGAAGGGGCTTGGTGTACAAAAGCAAACAGTAGGTCAGAATGTATCTGCCTAGCAAAACATTGCTAAACATCGACCTGGTCTATCAATACTACTTAAAGTATTATTTTTAAGACAATTAATTAATTTCCTGCTTTGAAAATAGAGCTTATTACTAACTTATTTCAGTCACATTTCTAGACAAAAATATCACCAATATGGTGTTTAGTTGTCTCAGTGCTTGTTTGTGTTGAGGTTTTACGGCCCAGTCAACCCAATGGGGTCATGTCGAGCGCGATCAGTTTACCTTACCACACGTTTACTGGGCAGGCTTAGTCCTCTAAGCGGTTAACCAGTATTGTGCATATTCTTTCGCCAGAAACTGACAACTGACCTTCTTGAATCAGCGGAAGGGAGAGAATGTCCGTAGAAAATATTTCATGATCAAACTCCACGAAAGAATTTTGCCGACCTCGGCGGGGGTTGAACCCGCGACCTCCTGGTCTCCAAGTTGGACGACGCATCCAACTAAGCCACCGAGGCCAGTTGTCTCAGTATCAACACACATATACATACGCGCTCGCATGACTGCGCACGAGTTTAAAAGAGAGAATTATAGAAAGGACAATAATATATTGATAATAATCCCGGAACTGTTTGTTGACCATATGAACTCATACATCGTACCACATTGGCTAATCAAAAGCACATGAGTTCATTGGTAACGCGAGAAGAAGCAATGAACAATAAAAGTCTCTGTACGCACACCATTTACCTATCAGTATCTGTCCACACGATATTTCAACGAGAGTGGGTATAAAAATAATAATCTAGCACGGGTTTTAGAGAGAGGTTTAAGGTAAGGATGGGAATGTGTCCATAACTGTCCCAAAAAAGTACATGACCCGGAAACAATACCTTGTTTAAGATAGCCTTTCCCATGTCCTTGACCCACTCGTTTCTTCCGTCATCATTGTAGCCATGAATGATAAACTTTGTGTTTCGAGATCCTTTAAAGTGGGATGAACGAATACTGGAAGGACTTCGGGCTAATAACTGAGGATTGGTACGGCTTTGCCTTGTATACAAAAGGAATTCGACCTAAAATAGAAGTGTAGGTTAAAATATGATGTTTAAATAATAAATGATTGGAAGACGTTTTTAAGTGAATAGATACACTTTCAGGGAGGCAACTCTTTTAAAATCAATTTCGTCTTCTTCTGAAATGGAATCTGCAGGGAAGCAAAGTATTTTCGTTTCAACAGAGACTTGATATGCACGAGCACAAAAAGTAGGTCACAAAAGTTGACTCCCATGTGAAAACTAAGTGAAAATTACCAAGTGTATCTGATCACCTTAGTTTCTAAGATATATGCTAAATGCATATTAGCAGCTCATCATTTTATTTTCGTAAAACTTCAGATCCTTTTGTTATAGACATGTAGTTATATGAGAATAGTGTATCTTCTTACACCGACTCAGAAATATACCAGGGAATTTGAAATGAATTCAATTTGCTTATTCTGACCGGAAAGTAATCACTTTTTTTCATAACCTCAAAGTAGTCCCCATGACTGGAAATGCATAATTTCAGTCGATAAATCCACTTCTGGAATGCGTCATGTTACGCTGATTTAGATATACTGTTAAGATACTGGTATACGGCATATCCAAGTGTCTGTCTGGACAGACTGATGTATCTCCGCCCAGCGATGAAAGTTTTCAATTTCGGAAAAAGGAAGAAGTCACAAGGGGCAAGGTCGTCCAGCGTGGAAAGTTTTCAATTTCGGAAAAAGGAAGAAGTCACACGGGGCAAGGTCTTGTGAATAAGGAAGGTATGGTAAAACTGTTACCTTCTCATTTTGCAAAAAGAATTGTAACACTCAGTTACAATAGCAGACGTATGGGCTGGGGCATTATCATATAGAAGTCGGATATGTTTGAACCCCTTGACTGGGCGCCGCTTCTGATAGTATTTTTTTTTTCAATTTCTTCAAAACCACATCGTTTTAGTATTTTCCAGTAACCCTTTTGCCCTTTTCCAGTGGCACTTGTATTACAACGCCTTCACCAAAGAAGATTGCATACAAACCTTCTTTGCACTTAATGCGCGTTTAGCAATTACTGGTCTTGTGCTGTTTTTGGTGGTCAGCATTTTATTGCTAACCTTCTTATCAGGTTTAAAATGATAAACTAAAGTTTCATCGCCAGTGACTACATTTACAAATTTCTTTTCATCATATTTTAGAAATATTTTGAGCATTTGTTTGGCTATTTTAACTCTTTGCTTTGGACCATCAGCCAACAAATGAGGCGCCCACCTGGCTGAAAATCTTCCTTACCATAAAGCTCATTCAAGGTATTCTTTAGAATGTAATGAATATCACTGTATACCTAGCATACCCTTCAACAATTTCCTTTACTTTGATACAATTTCGTCACAAGACGTAGACTTTGCCATGTCTGATTTGAGTGCATTTTCGATTGACTCTAATCCAGAAACATTTTTTTTCCATCTACGAACCGTGTCACAAGACTCATAAGTAGATCCGTACACAACAGAAATTTCAGCAAACATTTGTTTCAACCTATCTTAGAGCGAGCTTTTATGTAGGCCCGTATTTTCTCATTCTTGGCAATATTTTTTACTACAGCAGTCAATGGCTGCGTGTATTAAAATGGCAAATTATCTATTTTTCAATTTGATTTATGGACACATGCACACATCATTGTGTAGATATTGGACTGCGCTATACAGGTAGTGTTTTTTTTTTATATTTGTTTCAAGTTCCACGTAGATATTGAGCAACTTCGTTTGAAACATCCCTCGTATTCTTGCTAAGTGACACTGGTAAACAATGGAAAGATGGCGAATCCAATTGTAAGCAAAAGACCATTTTAAATAAGCTAATTTTGTTTATTGTTTGTTTTACAACTTTGCGTTTTCCTGTACGTCTCAATGCATATGTACATTGTGAAATATATTCTGAAATGACCCTTGAGTGCAATGTACACATTCCCCCCCCCCCCCCCCCCAAAAAAAAAAAAAAAACAAAAAAAAAACGCAGCGGAGGGCCCATATTCTCTGGGTCAGGATGGTCGTTTGGGCCAATTAGGCCTCATCAGTGACAGTTTAGTAATGACATAGACTTACATAACTATTTATAATTAAACAATGTCCTACCAATCTTTCTCAAGCGTATACACTCACGTTCATCTGGCGCTACCGTATCTACGGTGTCTAATCTTGGTTTACAATGTAAACTGTTTCCTCAAGTATATCTGTATGTCCTAATACCTAGAGTAAATATGGTACATGTCTACAGCAACCCACTCTACATTGACCCATTTATTCCAAGCGGACCAAATATTGAACAATAGCAAACAGTGTAGACCTAGATCAGTCACCGCAGAACGCGGCGTTTGATCGGAGTCTGCACTGTTTGCATTAAATATAGGACTTTCTTTAAACCATGGTAAAAATTAAACTTAACCTATACAACCTTTGTATTGGAAATGGACCGGTCCAATGAGTTCAGTTAGAAGACTCCACTCGTCATAGATGGGTTAGGGAGGCTGGATACACTTGAGATTTTTCGTCTCATCCACCAAAGCAGACAAATTTTATGACTTCCCATTTGCTTTACTGCTTAGCAAACCCCTTCTGAAATAGGATCTACTCAAACAGGAAGGACTTTGCTCCTTTTTGAGGAAAATACTTTCCCTTTAGAGTAGGTCGTTTTTCAGAGGGGGACAAACAATGTTGACATGTCTACCTTGAAAGTGTATCCATTCCCATTAAACCAACTTTAAAAAACTGTCACTGTACATTATTTTATTAACTTACCTGCATGCGGGCCGGGGACTCTGGCAGCATTTTCTGTGTGTTGTGAAATGGCGGTCTGTTATTAAAACACCCTATTCCTGCCTCGTGATAGCATACCTCTTTATGCGAGACTGCTTGTAGCAGACCGATGACGGCCGTAGATACAGCACTCCAAAATCCCATCCTTATTAATGATGTGTCTTAACCCTTAAATTGCTAAACAAAATTGTAGCAGACGAGATTCAATTTAATAAACTTACATTTAGAGAAAATGTCGTCTGCTGCACTTGCGATTAGCGCTTAGAGGGTTGATATTGTAACATTTACTGAAATTATCATAATTAAGAATTTCTATTCTACAATCAAATTAGCCGGAACCTGAGAAAAGGGCCACGACACATGTGAACAGCGAAATCCTAAATCTGCCTTGGCATCCGGTCTGTGTGTCCAGGACCTTTGATCGCCGATGTATTCTACAATAAACAGCCACTCTGTAAAATGAAACAAAAGGCCCAATTTAGACTGCACGGATGCGTGCGAAGGTAAATGTAGAAGTTCGCTGTCCGTGTATGCTTCGAAGATCCCTTTTTGAATAATACATCCCAGCTATGGCGGTAGAAACTGTCTTCTATAATCCCATATTTACCGAAGATTTTGAAATGTTATATTAAGAGAACACACGTTTGATTATTGTAATTGTGTTCATTAAGACAACTGTGCAAATGAAGCGAGATATGACAGTTAATGTACAAATGCGTTATAACATCAGAAAACGCCCCTTACCACATAATGAGAACAACGACGGCCCAGATGAGACTGCGCATGATGCGCAGTCTCATCAGGGCCTTCGTTGTCCGCTAACAGAATTGCTGAATACTGTAGAACAGACACTGATTAGATATCACACAATGTGCAAGCTGATCTGGTCCTCACTTGGCGCACATGTATTAGGTATATTTTCGCATGTCGCAGTTCAATTATGATGGATCAAAAGTTGACAATAGTTTGCAGTATGCAGGTAATAGCGATAAAGATGACATACAGTAAGTAAACGGATAGGCAAACCACAACCTGTTGGTGGAAATAATAATTTATGACAGCGCATGTATTACCTAGTAAGTATACAACACACGTTTTCTTTTCATCTTAAGGGAAATTCATTATCTTCAATACTCAACTCAAATTTGTTTGCCTCCCTTCTGGTGATGCATTTTATGACTGCACTTCCTTAAATACGAGGGGTGTTCGAAAATTTCTACAAATGAAAAGTTGATGATGTTTTGTCGTTACCTTCGAAATATTCCCCTTTATCCAGAACACATCGTTTTTTTCAATCTATTTTTTGAAACAAACTCATCTTTGGGTATGCCTTTAAGAAACAGGTGAACTGCCGACCCCAATTCACTTCTGGACCTATATTTCCAACCAGACACGTGTTTGTTTTCAATTTCGGAAAAAGGAAAAATTCGCACGGGGCAAGGTATGGGTTGTAAGGAGGGTACCTTTTTAGACTTCAAAAACTGTGCTACAGTTAAGAATTTGTGGGCTGGAGAATTGTCATGAAACAAATGGACATATTAGAGACCGGTTTTTGAACGTACTTTTCTCCTTTCTTTTTATCGCATTTTTTTTCAGAACCACATTCTTTATAGAAGCTACCAGACATACCCCTACCTTTCAGAACAGCAATTTGTATGAGTGGCATAGAATTTCTGAAGAAAATGACGTATAATACTTTGCTGTCAGTGTTTGTGTACTTGGTCTTTCGGCATGTTTCAGAGTCCATATATTGTTATCAACTTTCCTCTTGGGATCGTAAAAATGGACCCATGAATCATCATCAGTTAAAAGACTATCAAAGACCTTTTTCTGATAATATATGAGCAAAAAAAAAAAAAAAAAAAAAAAAAAAAAAAAAAAAATGAAATAAAATAAAATAATATAAAAAATAAATTAAAAAAAAAATAATAATAAAAAATAATGGGGGATCCAGCGAGCATTTGTCTGTGTAACCTTCAGAGTTTTCTTCAGAATGAAGTGGACAGATGCTAAACCTAAGGGAATACTGCGGCGGTTTGTGATTGTGGCACGCCCTGGACTTTTCTCTTACCGTTTTTGTTATTTGTACCAGCTGTCTAACAGTGAAACGCGCACCTTTCTCATTAATAGACTAGATCATATTAATGTTAGATTTGGCAACTGCAAACCTGGGTCTTCCTGAATAAGGGGCATCTTTTTGACTGATTCCTGACCGGAACTGAATTTTGTAAACTACCTATAAACTGTGGTAAATGACATTTGTTTATCCAATTCTTACGACATGAAAGTCGTACCAAAGAATGAAGGATAGCTGAAAAAAAATTCCCGCCTGTCGTGGGATTCGAACCAGGCCTGTCCTGATAAATATCCAATGATTTAACCACTGAGCCAAAGAGTCGACTTCCTGACGCAGTTGTCAGAGAATGAATATATACCTACAAGCTATGCGTAATCTGCCATGGCAGATTATCGAAGATAGGAAAGCTACGTCGTAACACTCCCCCTTCTAAGGAAGTCATCGTTTATGATGATGCAAAGCCATTTTCGGCAGTGAAGTCCAAATCCGGACGAGCTCTCATCTTACGATAGGAAAGCCGTAACAAACGATTGAAGCATAGCTGTAAAGATTTCTCGCCTATCGTGGGATTTGGACACGGTCTACCTGGATAAAAGTCCAATGCTCTTACCACTGAGCCAAAGAGTCGACTCCCTGACGCAGTTCTCAGAGAGTAAATATATACCTACAAGCTATGCAAAACTGCCAAGGCAGATAATCAAAGGTAGGAAAACTAGGCCGTAACACCATAAAGAACACATATCTCATCATGTATGCTTCTGATGCTTATTCAATCCCAAATTACAGCGGGAATTTATATAAGCCCTGATTTCAGCAACATTTTCTATTCGTTTTTTAACCATTTTCAACGCAGTGTCTATGACTACATCTGAAAGCAATCGAAACTGAAGGAAAAAAAAAATATACAGAAAAAAACGGTTAGTGGATTTCAAGTAAATTTATACACACTCAGAAAAGGACCCACAGCAAGCGCTGGTATGACATTAAATTTTAATCAGTCGGATAGATTTTAACCTGAAAAAAGAAAGTTCCAAGGTTAATTTATTTTTACTTTTATTTTATTCAGACATAACATCGCTTTCAACAATCTTTCAGTCATATCTCGACGTAGTCTGGATGTGCCAGGGAGCTCAATGCTCACTTAAAGAGTGCTGCCTCCCTGGCATATCACACCTCAGACTCATGACGTGACATTCCACTCAGTCATATTATACTGACACCGGACCGACCGGTTCCGCTTTCTCAATGCTGAGCGCAAACGAAAAAAACAGCTAGTACCATTTTTAAAGTCTTCGGTATGACTCGGCCGGGGACCAAACCCACAACTTCCCGAACGCAAACCGTACGCTCTAGTAACTGAGCCACTGCGCCAGTAAGTTCGAAAACATTCGGCCTGCTGATTTAAACGGTTTTTACCATAACTGAGCCAGCGCATGACAAAACCAACAAAACGACTGGGCTCCCAGGAAATAATCAGATCAACATAGTTATCTGATCAGTCTGATCAGTCTTCGCTGTGCACTCAATGGGCTGCTAAGTACTAAGGTTTCCACGTGTAGACAGTGAAAACTGATCAGACTGGGCAGATGCCCAGACTGATCTGAGTGCGCTGGGTGCACATGTAATTTTGTTGACTTTTTAATGTGAAAAAGACCCGCGCAAGTGCGTGTATGATATTAAGTTTTAATCCATCGTACAGATTTAAACCTGAAAAAAAAAAATATTTTTTTTATTCAGACTTAATGTCGCTTTTAACAATCTTTCAGTTATATTGCGACTTTTGTCTGGATGAGACAGGTAGCTCAAGGCTCACTTTAAGAGTGCTGCCTCCCTGACATATCACATGTGACATTCCACCCAGTCACATTATACTGACACCGGGCTGACCAGTTCATTTTTCTAAATGCCCAGCGCAAACGAAAGAGCAGCTAATACCATTTTGAAAGGTTTTGTAATGATTCGGCCAGGGATCGAGGCCACAACCTCCCGGACGTAAGCCGGACGCTGTAATAGCTGAGCCACTGCATCAGTAGGTTCGAAGGTAATCGGCCTGCTAATTTAAACGGTTTTTACCATAACTGAGCCAGCGCATGACAAAACCAACAAAATGACTGGGCTCCCAGGGAAGAATCAGATCAACATGGGTATCCACACAATCTGATCAGTCTTCGCTGTGCACTCAGTAATTTGCTAAGTAGCTAGGGTTTCTAAGGTTCCTATGGCTTTGGAAAGAAAAAGAAATGAGTTATAGACAGTGAAAACTGATCAGACTGAGCAGATGCCCAGGCTGATCTGCGTGTCCATTGGGTGCACATGCCATTTTGTTGATTTGTTGGCGGCTCGTATATGCAGTATTGCTACTAGGACCAAGGTGATGGGGCCATTTGTTGCCCCATAACCATTGTTAAAGGGCCGTCACATATTTTAAGGGATTCTATTACCTTAAATATTAGCAACTCGACTTGAACACTTCTGCAACAAGGTATATCGGAACCAGAATTTTACGGTGACTTAGTGTACAGATTTAGAAAAATTGTAGGAAAGTCTACCTTTTCGGAGCAATTCAGAAAACTTATTAACCGTTATGAAAGATTTGGCTATAGCCTGGATATTATGCAGCAGACTGCATGCCTAGTTGTCTACCCAATCATTGTTGATGGCTATGCTTCACCCTTTAATTACACGACGGCGGTTCGGACCTCAGATTCAATGACGGCTTCTTCGTAAAACTCTTACCAGTGGGTTGGGGCTTGACGATATGTCTTTGGCTTGGCCCGCCGTGGTTCAACTATTGGTTTTCATTTACTCTGGCATACAGTAGAATTAGCCATGAGGACTCGTCTTTGATTATTTTAGTGATTAATTTTATTTTTATGTTTTCGCTTTGATGCATTTACTGAGTTGGGAGCCTTTAAGCAACCGAATTTTTATGTATTTCCGTATTAAGAGTAGCATCGGGACCTAGGGTGAAGTTGGCTAGCTGTAAAAGTGCTTTAAATCCCCGGTGGTTTACTCTACTGACCGTTCTAAGGCGGTGATCCCTGTGTTAGTCTTACTCTTTGTTGCTTTGTGGTTTATTCTATGAGGCGACTTGTTTAAGTCGTACCTTGTGTCATGTTGTTCTTGTGTTTTTTTGGTCCTTTTAGCATTGCGATTACCTCGCTAGGGGAAAAGACAGCTAATCTTAGTGCTTTTCGTACGTTTGTTCGATTTGTGCTTGTTTGGATTTGTCGGTTTCCTCTTCCTCTTGGTGTCTGGGAAGGGCTGCGGTTTGCGATTGTGGCACTCCCTGGTCTTTTCTCTTACCTTTTTTTAATATCGAGGTCTCTTGTCCCATTCATCCTTTTAGGTAGAGAAAATAGCCCATTGTCCTCCTCTAGATACAACAATGTATATTGGCAAGGCGGATATCCTGATGACATGATTGGATCATTTTAACAAATGATTGTTCCCCAAATGCCTCAGAGGCTTTATATGAAATTGAATTTGGGTTGATAAAATTCTGCCCTATTTGAAATATTGATGAAACTTTTCTAAATATAGGTCAACATGGGACATCTTCAAAAACAACAAAAATAAGTTTGAAAATCCATTGTAACGGTTGCAATGGCAACAACAACATACTACATGTAGTATTGCAAAATTGTTTGTCTTTAATAGATTTCATGAAAGCAATCTGAGAACAATGTAATTAAAACATAATAGTTTTATAGCTGTTAAATATTGAAACACAAATTTATGAACAAAATCAATATGTCTCAGAAATTGATATTGCCATGGCAACGAATATGTCGAATTTATTCCATAAAAGCACTTAGTTTTATTTAATATATTCTGTTTACACTGCAATTCTATTTTTTTCACCACTTTGACTGTCAAGTACTGGATGACAACTTAGAAAGAAAAATAAAATTTATCACTTGAGAAAACATTGCGTTGCTATGGAAACAAACCTTTTTCCTTTATTGAAATAATGTGTGGTTTTGACTGATTTTAACTATGAAAGGTACAACGTTTATTAGTAGACTGGTTTTAACGTGTTGCTAATCAAGTATCTGACTATGCGTGAAAAGCAACATTTACATCACTTAGCTTTGTGTTTCCTGTCAACAAACACATACATTTAATTATCCCATAACAAAGCTGTATAAAAACACATATTTTAGGTAGCGCGGTAGCTCAGTGGTGAGCGCACCGGCCTCTAGAGCTAGAGGTACTGGGATAGACCCTAGGCTGAAGCGAGGGAATTTTCGGTGTCCGAACATGCTTTCCTTTACGTCATTTGCAGGCCTGAAATGAAAACAGTGTGTCGTCCTTCGGATCGGGACGTTAACTGGAGGTCCTCTGTGCAGGGAAAATCACACCATGTGCAGGTTAAAGAACCGGTAATTAAAATTGGTTACTTGTAGGCCTGCATCCTGCATCTCGGGGTGTACAATGTCTGTGGCCTCCTATGAAGTTTAGACGTAATGGAAGAAAGAAAGAAAGGCAGTATTTTACGCCATTGCCCCCATAAGAATATGTTGGTTTTGATTTTACGTAATGTGATTTGGATCGTATTGAAGTACAGCTTTTGCTAACAGGTTAAACAAATCAAAATAAAGTAAAAGATGAAAAGAAAGAAATAAAGAAAAACAATGGCTAAAAATGTTCATTAAATTAAACACACACACACACACACACACACACACACACACACACACACACACACACACCACACGCACGCACGCCCGCACACACACGCACACACACACACACAGAAGATCACCAATGAGACTCAAACCCACGTCCTTTCGTAGGAGAGGCCACTACACCACAGAGGACAGTATTAAGTACTGACCAAAATGAAAATACTTACGTACTGGCTAGATGTTTCAATGCAGTTTGAAATAAGTGAATACCTTCCCGGTCCTCTTCCACACCCTCCCTCCCCTCCCCCTCCCCCTCCTACACACACAGAGAGTTTGAAATAAGGGAATCACCTCTCCCGTCCCCTCCACCCCTCCACCCCGCTTCTCTCACACACACAAAGAATACTCTGAATTTCGTGTACTATTACGTTTTAATTTTATGTACATTGTTCTTTCTTTCGGTTCACATCTTCGGTGTTTACAGATATCAGAAGGCATAAGCTGCTCGCCATCTGCATCGCAGTGATGTACTTAGAGGGACTGATTTATTTCCCACCAACTTCAAGGACTTCAAGGTCAGTAGCGGTGCTCAACTAAGCCGGGAGTTAGTGCACGTGATCTATTTATAAGTTATCTATTGATACAGTGCCCTAGATAGGTTTTAAGCAACTGGGTATATTGGGCTATTTTTACCCATCCAGTTCTCATTGAATTGGGTATCAGGATTTATCCTTTGGGTGCCCTGTTATGTTAAAGGGTGCAAGAATACTGGTATTTGGATATTTACCCCATAGATTTAATTCTAAATCTTAAGCTCGTACTATAGGTATCATGAGTCTCTCACATACTATGCAGAAGAGTTTGCATGAGCGCACTGACTGGTTTCCCAACTCTACAGTGGACTGTATCGGCTTAATATTGAACCCGAAAACCAACGCTAATAAGGCCGGAGCCATTGGCTTGGTTTTTCGAAAAATATGATGATCAGATACGATCCGCTGCAAACATTGAAAGCCTGTCAGCCGCCGCAAGCGATCTCAATCGTATATCCAATAAGAGAGAATACATTTTTACGTCATTGACACAGATGCCTGCAAAACTGATCTGTGTTTTAGCCGCCATTTTTAATCTGAGATTTCTCTCGCATTAAACCACATTTTCGCGTATTTAAGGATAAATACTGAAGTATTGTTGTAAAAAAATGGATTACATTCTTAAAGCACATAACAGGAATTATGCATAGGGAAGAATGTATCGCTGATCGCTGACAACATGATAAAGGTAGGATATGCGGTGGTTTCAGCTTCGGACCCATCGATATGTTTGGTCCGAGTTTCAGCTGACTGGCGATCAGCTGATCGTTCGTACTTTTGCGACTTTCGTCTGTACACACATGCTACACAATGATTTGCTTGTCAAATTGTGTCGTAGCTCGTGTTATTGATAAACAGCATAAGCATCCATAAAGTTAATACCTAAGAAACCGAGATACATTGTATGGCATAACTGATGGCAGTAACGACGCCGTGGAGAGTACTACGCCCCACCTCAAGCCTAAAAGCCAAGGCAGACCGATCGACACGGACGCACCGGTTGCATGCATGTTGTAAGCGCCTGTCAAATTAGAGGTGTTTTAGGACATGTATCCATTGTAACCTGAAGGCATCAAATTTGGATATCACGAATGGCAGATTTTAGGTGATTCAAATAATTATTCAAGGTGTGACATAAACTCATCAGGAGCAGTTTCACAATTCAAAAAATGACATAAAAAAGGAAATGAACATGAATATCGCTCAGATATTCGATAACTCGTCATTCAGACTCTTGACAAAATAATGTTGAAAACGACAAGCTATGCGACATTTAACACAAACAAATCATCACCTGTCAGCACAAGGGGCTTTCTTTTAGATAGAGTGTAATAAGGAAAGTCTAAGGACTCTGAAATTAGTAATATTTAGTATCATATCAATCTTTTCACTTTCCTCACTTTTTAAATATGTAAAAAAATATGTAAAAAAAAAAAATCAGTAGAGTGATGTTTCCTAAGAAACTCTGGTTGAATTGATGTAAGCATAATATTCGATGTTGTGCACTTTGTCTCGGACACCTATTTAAACAGGTTTTGTCTAGCCTGGTGAAAGAAAAAAAATGAACATAATGCTTAAGCTCGTTTCATAGGTAACACCTATTTATTTCATATTAACAATTGCGAATACCATCTTAATTTTCCAGATGAAAGTTTCGATTAGCAAAGGACAAGCGATTTGGTTAAAAAAAATCCTCAACCACATGCGACTATAATGAGCATACCTTATTAATGCTCCCGCCAGTTTGTTGCAAACAATTGGTGTATTAAAACAAGGCAGTTGTTAACACAAGTGCGTCCGATTTCTCGTTTAGCTGACCATTACCCTTGAACTAGAGTTGTAATATATCCTGCACTAGAAAATAAATTCTGGCAGGTGTATGTTGTAGCGTTGGTATTTGCCTGTAGATAACTATATTTGTAATCCTTCCATTAAATGAGCCAACTGATGTGGTGGCGTGGTGGAGAATGAAGATTTACGCCCTTTCAACATTTCACCGGAGGTTCTTGTTTGTGCATACGTTTATGACGCTCTTCATAGACTGCTTAGGTTATTTAGAAAAGTTTTGTTAACAATCTTCCCTTTGTCTATGAATATTATTGTGATTTGATATTTAACATGTATAGTATATGAGGTATTTTCGGGACGATGCATGTGCATGAAATTAGTAGGGACGGCTCTTTATGCGAAAATAGCAGGCAGGTCAGACACAGGTGTGAGCGATATGCTCTAATTGTCTCTCTACATATTAAATTCATTTACGTTCAAAGCCATGGCCATCCTCTACGCAAGATGCTTAACGTATCCGCCATGCATTGAAAAGCCTGAGACCTGTCGGACTGGCCGTGCTCAGAGAGCAAGCGCAATCGGATCGGAAGGTTTTGTGTTCAACATATCTAAGCATTTCTGAAATAAGTACACATTGCTCTTTGTCTTGACTCTCAGCATAAGGTAGAAGAGCTGGGACTGGTCACACTTGTGACAGTATAATATGGCTGGTTCTAGTATAACGTCAATGTGACTGTTGAATTTTTTTGAACACCCCTCGTATACTATAAAGAGGCTTAATGACCACTACTCTCTGAGCTGAGTGAAAACGTCCATTTCACACATGTATAAGCAGATGTCATGAATCATGTTATCATTTTTGCTAGTGGATGGTCTTTAAATCAAGAAAGCTATATTACTCTTAACTGTAATCCAAAATATATCCAAACAGCTTTATGTCGTGATTTTGTTTGAATATTTTTGACCACTACATAGTCCCTGTATGGGATTATCTGGATCTAAAGTTGACCGGTTCGGATACCCAAGCAAAGCGCTCGTCATTCTTTGCATATGTTTAAACTTCTTACAAAAATGTTTTTAAGTCCCGATTTTTTTTATTTTTGTACATATTCTTGTCCGTATATAACTTGGAGCTCGGCTGCGTGTGGATTCGGTTGACAATTTTTGTGCTCTTCAGAAGCCGTTTTCATATGAATTATCATCGCAAACTTTCAAGCATATGGTTACCTTAATTTTTATATGTATATATAGTTTTACATGTATATAGTATAAGTGTAGAGTTACATGTTATTCTGATACTAAAAGGAAGCACTTACCTGACCATCCGGTTGTCTTGGATGCCGGAGTTTACTGTTTGCAATTTTGTTAGAGCTTGTATCAAGAATGCTTCATATGAGGTCAATCAGCTGTGCAGTTCCGAGAAAATGATCGGAAAATCATTTTACCATATATGATCATGCAGACCCTTACTTGCATTAAAGTTTTGTCAAAGAATTTTGAATGTTTAACCAGATATCGTCATAGCACTGGCTCCTGATAACGTTTGCAAACCAGAAACCAATTGTACCAACATATTCATATGCATGTAGAACTCTATCGACCTTGATGATTAGATAGGTTCGATATCATACGATAATTAAATAATGCAGCTACTGATGAGTTAGGGGATTCCAATGCTAACCGTAAGAATATGTGTAGCTGAGACTTTATCCGAATTAAGGGCGAAATTTTGCGCCAGCAAAACCAGGATAAAGAGCCACAACAGTTAAGCTACTGACAGTGACCGTGAAAAAATTGCATTATTGTTGCATTTGTATCTCGTCTGTTTGTGCTTTTTGTCTATGAAGTGCCATTTTATGCCATCTTACTATAATCCAGTGCCTTGGAATAGCTATGTCCCGTGACTGTTAGAAAAAAAGAAATGCATCAGAGGAACCACCTTGGAACAATCAGAAGAAAACAACTATTGGGCGCATAAATAAGTTTCACTTGCTCGAAAACATGTCCTGCTTTGTTTGTAATGTTTATTGATGTTTTGTCATCTTATGTGATTCTACCCTTTGTCCATTGCTATGGAAGGATGTTTACCATTATCCTAGGCATATTCATATTTGTTATAAGCATTTTCCCATTATACGCGTATGGGACATTTCGCTTACCGCGGCATCCAGTATTAAATCCATCTACTCAAGCAACAGTTCTACTGCATTGGGTCCAAATCGCTTCCTTGATTGTAGAAACAAACGGGGTTAAAACAGTATGGACGGCAGACAGAAAAAAAATCGTCTCCAGTTCATCTTATAGCTACAAACAATGCTGGTTATAACAGTCGTTAATGCAATAGTAAACTTATTCACTGTATTGTTTTTAATTCAATATCTGTTATTTATAGCCTGGGGTGATTTTGGTGTAGCCAAGTTTTCATTTGTGGTCTAGGCTGTTGATTTGTACATATGTATATTAAAATTAATATATTATACATTTCGCACACACAAAAACAGAAATAAAAACAACAATAACAGCATTATGAGTACAACAACTAAATATTTATTTCTTTACGTGTGTTCGTCCAAATGTATTAAATAATTCACAAACTACGTGTGCGATCCTGTTTTATCCATGGACCAACAAGAAACAGGCCGGTGGTGTCGTTGATGTGGTACAGACATTGGTTCTTTACGTCAAGGAAGAGGAGGTCTATTTTTCAACTTTGCGTTTCCTTTACCATACTTGTTTTGATTAATAGGAGTACAATTTCAACTTAAATGGGGTTAAATATGCATACAAAAATATGGTGTTTATTTCGGACGTTTAGCTCTGATATCAAAACCTAACAAAGGAGTAAATATACATTCCAAAATTTGCCGGGAATTATTATTAAAAGTGACTGTGGATCATTTTGCTGCTCATTTTCCATGCACGGAATGTACTTTTAAAAGGTGGAACGAATACAAATGCAGTGCAACTTTTTTTTGTTTTTTTTTTTTGTTTTACAACAACAGCATGCGTTCCAAAAAATGTTGCAATCTGAAGTTGCTGTTGTATAGATGCCTTATTGAGCAGAATGATATGTATGGAATGCTTTGTTTTATTCTGATCTAAAGTGAGGCGATTCTAACAAATCTCCAAAACACGTTTCTCGAAGTATTCAAACAATGTTCTCGGGTAATTTCTGATTAAATGTTACCTCTTGAGAAAACATTTCATGCCAGTCAGATTATCATTATTATGAATTATGTCGTTGAATCGAGTGTCGGTTTAAAGTGGATTGACTGTGCGATAAAAATGGCACTACCGGAGGAAGCGGGGTTAAACATCACGAAAACATACCTATATAATTTGGACCCCCTTAAACTCCACTTTTATATAGTACAACTGGGGTTTACAAGGGGTATACATTATTTTTCTTATTTCTGCCCAAAAACACAGATTGCAGGTACTCGTTTGAACCGCCTCGGCGAGGTGGTTCTAACTTGTACCCACAATCTATGTTTTTAGCAGAAATGAAAAAAAAAAAAAAAAAAAA
The DNA here is from genome assembly GCA_964016985.1 of Anodontia alba. Classification (NCBI taxonomy): domain Eukaryota; kingdom Metazoa; phylum Mollusca; class Bivalvia; order Lucinida; family Lucinidae; genus Anodontia; species Anodontia alba. The sequence goes on along the minus strand of OZ024825.1, from coordinate 44,233,612 downwards.
AAAAAACAACACTATTTGTTATCTGAAAATTTTCATTTTTGGTGTTAGAATTTCAATATATTTGAATCGGCGGGTTTTCAAAATGAACCTTGGAATATGCGTTTCATGAGTCATTCTGTAGTTCAGCGATATCCATCAATTTATCCACCTACAGTGAATCAATTGTATTCACATGGTCACATTAAATAAAAAGATACCCAAGTTAAATGCGAAAAATAAATGCCAAGAGAGTTCTCAGTAATACCTGGATATTAATTATTTATCTACAGACATATTAGCTGCTGCAGAAGGATATAATGAGTATGAGTGAGGGGTGGGCATGTATGAACAAGAAGGATCCAGATCATCATAGGTCACACAGTCTTATAATACCATTTGCTTTATGTCGGAATTTTTATAGTATCTAATGATGTTAACATCAAATGGTTGATCAGCTATTGGCACATTTTATATGGCACTGCTCGTTTCATGATAATGTGCGTTTGCGCACTTGGAGTAGGTATTTGTTGTTGGAATATAGTTAGCCCCCATTTTTTCCTGGCGAGGTTCGGTTAATGTGTATTTTTGTGTCCGGTAACGTTATGGCAGACAGTATGGTGAAGAACTAGCTGTAGTGAGATAGAAGGTTCCACGTTTACGTTTATCAGTTTCGTATCCCATCGTAGTACACCCAGAGCGGCATGTACGACATCTATTAGCTTTAAAATCGTTCCTACTTGAACATGGGTAAGCTTTAAACCGACAAGAAGAATTGATCGACTCGATGAACAGGTCAAGAACTCTTAAATGGCTACAGGCGATACTGTCCGTTAACTCTGAAAATACGTAAGGAAAACGATATATTTGACATGCAAAGGCAAAAAAGGCCCTATGCCACATGCGAAGAGCAGTCCCAGATCAGTCTACACGTTCCAAGTCAGTCTGCGCGTACCATATCATGACCTCTCTTGTTCCTGAATACATTTAACAATATTCGCCGATTCCGTAAGCGAGCAAAGAAGACCAGATATGATTAGGAAGTTGCAGACAGATCTAGGTCTTCGTTGCGTGGATATGGTATAAGGCCCTTTACGCATCATATTTACTTAACGTATATGCAATAGCAATAGCCCATTCTTATACAGCTACGGTATGTTATATGAGATTTGTTGGCGATCTGGCCATGGATAGATCCTAGCCCCGAGGTTATAAAATTTTTTTCGTGCTCAACTCAGCTGAGCATGATTTATTTTTTATTGCTAATAAATCTCAAATAACAACCAATTACAAATTCTTTTCTTCAAACATAGCTGAGCATGAAAATTTCTCTGCTAATAAATATAAAAATGACAACTATTGTTGGCATTTTCAAATTTATTTACAGAGAAAATTTCATGCTCAGATGAGTTGAGTACGAAACTTATTATATAACATCGGGGCCTGGCCATCGTCATTCGCACATGCATCAAGCACTGTGAGAATATTAGACAGACAATCCAGGTCTGTAGAATCTCTGTTTGATCTGAAAGAACATTTTGCAAGATCATCACTAAGTGTATCGACACAGACAGTCTTCATGAGATGGCGACAATATCAAAATTGTTGGAGGACTTTCAAGCTGAAAACGATCATTTGGTAAAATTAAGTAGCACATCACGAAAACATGCCTATATAATATTGACCCTCTTAAACCCCACTTTTATATAGTAAAACTGGGGTTTACAGGGGTATACATTATTTTTCTTATTTCTGCTCAAAAACATAGATTGTGGGTACTCGTTAGAACCGCCTCGGCGAGGCGGTTCTAACGAGTATCCACAATCTATGTTTTGACCAGAAGTATGAGAAATATCCAATTTTTTGTCTGAAAATTCTCATTTTTTTGGTGGTTAAAATGTTCAGTATATTTGAATAGGCGTGTTTTCGTAATGATCTGTTCCCTTATATGAACCAGAAAGCTATCTTGGTTGACAGATCGCAACAATTGTACCAATAGTTTGTTAGCTGGATCCAAAGAGGCGCCACATGAAATCTGATAAAAATTAACAAATGAGACTCAGAGGAGAACCCATTTGAAAATATGTTCGGATGTAGTATAGAAGGGTGGACGGAAATAGAAGGCTCACTACAGCTCATTCCATACTGCCGTATTATCTAGAAATGTATAAAATATTGCATCTATATATAATGTGAAGAAATGCGAAAAATGTTTTTTTTTCGCACATCGAGATTTATTATTGCAGTATAATGACTGACAAAAACATTAAAACAAATTGAAATAAGGTTTATATACATTTCTGATCCTTTGTGATCTTTAAGACCATCACGAAAACATGCCTATATAATTGTGACCCCCTTAAACACCACTTTTACATAGTAAAACTGGGGTTTACAGGGGTATACATTATTTTTCTTATTTCTGCTCAAAACATAGATTGTAGGTACTCGTTAGAACCGCCTCGGCGAGGCGGTTCTAACGAGTACCTACAATCTATGTTTTGTGCAGAAATATGAAAAATATCTGAGTTTTTTCATCTGAAAATTTTCAATTTTTGGAGATGAAGTTTTCTATATATTTGAATAGGCGTGTTTTCGTAATGAAGTTCGAGAGTTTTGAAAAATTATCTGAGTGTCATTGATAAGACCTATCTGGCTGAAACTAGCTAGTTTTGTTTGAAAAAGATAAATAGGCAACCAATTTGTAATCTTGTGTGCGTGTTTACTGTCGCCAAGAGTTATTCCTTTTACGATTTATTAAAATTTGCAAACATCGGCTCATTCACCTACTGGTGTATGCACCTGTTTTCACTATATGTTATGAGGAAAAAATGGGGTTTAGAATACCTAAACATGATAAAATATAAGTTCATCATGGATGAAACTTTGGCTTTTCGTTGTGTCGATTTGTGTCTTTGATGTAAACAGAAAACCTCCTGAAATGAAGTCTATAAATATGACACAAAGTGAGATAAGTTTATTGTATATGAAGGCAATGCGCAGCCTGATCTAGGTATTTGTTATTCACTTACATTTAAGGGATACTGTAGACTATATCAATGAATAGACATATTCTTGATCAGAATGCACGGATTTTATGCTGATTTGGGTTTTGAATGTTCGGACATTGCTCAAGGATCCTATTCTGAAGTTGCCCACCATACATCACGAAAACACGCCTATGTAATTTTGACCGCCTTAAACCCCACTTTATATAGTAAAACTGGGGTTTACAGGGGTATACATTATTATTCTTATTGCTTATTATTCTTATTTCTGCTCAAAAACATAGATTGTTGGTACTCCTTAGAACCGCCTCGGTGAGGCGGTTCTAACGAGTACCCACAATCTATGTTTAGAGCAGAAATATGAAAAATATCAGAATTTATTATCGGAAAATTTTCAGTTTTTGTTTCAATATACTTGAATAGGCGTGTTTTCGTAATGTAAATGCAAGAATTCTGCAGAAGGCGATATAACACCTGCCAGTGCTTATCAATATCATAAACGAGTTAAAATTCATATAACGAATGACGATCATTGGACCGTAATATATAGGTAAAGGTTAAAAATAATATTACAGTATCCCTTGTAGGGAGGAAGTTAATGGCAGGTTTATTTAATATAAGTCATATGATTAATTAGAAAAAGATCTAAATGCTAGGTTTGATATAAAAACTTCAAAGTCATTCCACCGTGAAATATAAGCCAGGATCACAAAACTTGCAGTGTGAGGGAAAATACTACACCAAATGACTGTGAGCGTTACAGTTAATTGGAAAAGGAGCTAAACGCTACTTTGGCTGACGTAAAATATGACAAAGTCATAAGACCATGAAAAAATATAGGTCATTTTCATTATATGATGTTTAATTGTTTGAGTCCTTGTTAGGAGAAAGTGTACGCAAGAAAGATGATTGTATGTGAAAAAGTTATTTAGAAATGGACTTGAATGTTAAGGTGATCCCAAATGTTCACTGATGTACGGACGGACGAACGGACGGAAAATCGGCTGCATTTCGCACAAAACTGGATTAATGCTGAATATTTTTGCGCAATATTATTGCAAGAAAAGTGGAGGAATGGTAATAACTTGTTTTGTGCAAAATTAAGGTTAACCATTATCCTGCTGTTCACGACAACCCCTACCCTTGCAAACAGTGTAGTATAATAAACGTGAAAAAGATTACCTTTGGAAACAAAGAACACACTACAGATAAGAAAACGGGAGTCGCGGTTTTATTGAGACTCTTCATAAGCAGTTATGAAGTTGGTAACACTGCTTACGCCCTCTAACGTATACATGAGCAGAACTCCATTTTCAAAGATTCCACAAAGGGCCAAATGGTCCCAAAGGAAATGAAATATAATCTGCACTATAATCTGAAGCCATCTTATCAGAATCTAAACTGTTTGTCATTCAGTTTGTGAATTTGAACGAAAACATTATATGATGTAATCTGATCATCACGAAAACATACCTATATAATTTTGACCCCCTTAAACCCCACTTTTATATAGTAAAACTGGGGTTTACAGGGGTATACATTATTTTTCTTATTTCTGCTCAAAAATGTTTTGAGCAGAAATGTGAAAAAATATCAGAGTTTTATCTGAAATTTTTTTAGTTTTTGGAGGTGAGATTTTCAATTTATATTTGAATAGGCATGTTTTCGTAATGTTAGCTGATAGTCAGAAATGGATGTGGCTGATTAAATTATTCAGAGGAAGTATGGTTCTGGAGTTATATTCCCCAGTCCTGCATAAAAAAAAAAAAAAACACGTTTCAGGGAATTATTAGAAGCCGCTCATTACGGTAAATGTAATATGTATCCACAACATATGTTCTTTTGGAGATTTAAGAGAAGCATTCCTGAAATTGCACCAACGCCTAGTTAAGGCGTAGTTGGTGAAAATTCAAAGATATTTATCTTATTATCGTATATAACAAATCCTATTACATTTGCAAAGAATATATAATATATATATATATAGGTACCTTTAAATTTTCCTGTGATTAGATATATGAAATACTTTGAGACTTTGTCTTTACAGCCTGGTTGATCGGTTCCACCATTAGGATAGAAATCAACGTCTCCAATCGTCTGCTTCAAGCCGAATCCTGAAATCAGTGATAATCGCATTAACCATAAATATTCGGACACCTGTTCTCCTCACCATATTTGTATTAAGATTTGAAAACATCAAAGTCAGAGTCAAGTCAACTTCAAAATTCTTATGATTCTCTGGTATACAAAGTAAACAGCAAGAGAGTCATATGGCAATTCATAATCTAGCTTTAACTACAAAAGGGTTTTTAGAAAAAAAAAAAAAAAAAAAAAATGTCCCCCCCCCCAACAATCCCGCCAGAGTTGTCATTCTTGTACGTAACGATTCATCTCGTCCTGTTCTACATTTGTACCAAACATCATCGAAATATTCCGAAGGGTATTCGTGTTACAGAGAAGAACAAGAAATCAAATTCAAATACTAGAACGGAAGATAACCCCAAAAGTAAAAAAAAAAAAGCCCCAAAGTTTTTATTCTTGTATGTGACATGTCGTCTGGACCTGTTTTTCATTACTACCAAGTATCATCAAAATATTCCAAAATATTCCAAAGAGTGTTCGACTTACCTAGGGTACATGAAACCAATGCATAATTACTGTCAAATATAACAAAGGGAGATACCAGCAAAAGTAAGAAAGGCCGAGTTGTCATTCTTGTCATTCTTGTAAAGAAAACGTCGTCTTGTCCTATTCTACATTTCTACCAGGTACCATCAAAATATTCTGAAGGATATTCCAGTTACAGAGCAGGCGAGAAATATATTTACGTAAATTTATACCATCAATTTTAGTCAAATAATTGGCTATGTACTCAAACATAACTTTATATTTATAAAACATAATGCATAAACATTCACTTGTATAAATAAAAAAAGTCCAACTCAAGATTAATTATATTTTTCTAAAAATGTTACACCTTCCTCCTGTCATAAATAGAATACGGCTTTTGTAAGACAAATTTTCATAATATGTATAATTCTGCTTCTTTATTGACCATGCGTCTTCCTAAAACTCATCAATATAATGATATGGAAAAACATGGAAGCTGGGACAAATAGCTAAGAAATAGACAAAAAAAATGCCTATGATACCGTCAGAGCCCCTCAGTTCCTTACCTAATTTAATGAGTGCTTCACTGTCGGTATGTATGACGTCAACAAATTTGGCATCACTTGGATCCAGCCGAACGTCTTGGTCTTTATTTTCAAACAGAAAACCAGCGGGGTCAAGGCCTGAAAGTATGCTATAAATAGTTCGTGTACCACAACTCTTTGTGTCCTTCAACGTTCAACGTTCCTTGAGCACCAGAACGGGTGCATTGTTCCGACAAGGGCGCATTAACGTTCTTTCGTATTTTTGATTACAACCAGGTCCCGGTTGTTCAAAGCTAACGACGTCGTTAGTTAAAGATACGTTTAAATTTACATCGACTGATACGCAAATATGCTGAATTTTTTTCTGCAAAAAAATGCTACTCACATTTTTTCATCAAATAATATCAGAATATTGTATTTTGAATCTGCTAAAATAGTTAACGAAATGACCCTTTACGAGCTCGTTAAGCTAACTACGCTTTGAACAACTGGGCCCAGATTTTGTGTTACAGGATGAAATAAAGTATTAAGTTAGCTGCAGCGTGAGAAAACGTACCTTCTGACATATGCGCCCGTGCTGTCTTATCAGAGTCTTCGTTGTCCGCATGAAGACAATTTGCATATTTGGCTATCCAAATTACGACAGTGAAGACTTTGATCGGTCTTGTCGATTTTTGGCGGCTCTAAATCTTCGCTGGACGCTTATGTCCTAATGCACGTTTTCTGACGCTGCAGCTCAAATTATTGCTATCAAAACGAGCCAGCGCATGACAAAACCTACAATAAGACCTGTGTAAACAGCAAAGACTCAAATAAACATGTACACTCACCCAGTATGGCTAGGGTTCTCGTTTATCCCTCTTTTGATAGCTTGGAGACTAAAGAAGGCAAATGCGATCAGCAAATACTCTGATCAGACTGAGCGGATGCGCAGGCTGATCTGAGTATTCGCTGGTCGCGCAAGTCTTACTGTAGCTTTTGTCATGCGCTAGCTCATATTAGAGGTAAGATCTTATTTCGCTCATTAGTCCCAAACCCTCAGAAATGTTAATAATATCAACATTATATCGAAGTATATGATTCACGCCTTCCGTACAAAGAACGCTTCTGCGATCACAAAAATATCTCGAGTAGGGATCCTTTGGAAATACAGAACAAATCAGAATCAGTTACTCGGTCTGATTAATTATGTTCCATTCTGAAAAGTTGGCGATTCTAGAAGGAAAACGAGTGCTCTCAAGGGAAGCATTTCTTTTCTTTTAGAGTTGATCCCTTTTCAGAAAAATAAATTTGACAGAGCTGCCTACCTTGAATATGTGTCCTTCACCTAAATACTGTGTACTAGTCTGAAGTTGTAGTTAGTAAGTAGTAGTAGTTACCGTTAAACTTGAAATTGTATAAAAGTCAAAAGATTGCCTTTGGAAACAAAGAACACACTCTTAAGATAGAAAATGGAAGTCTCGGTTTTATTGAGACTCTTCATATACAGAAATGAAGTTTGCAACACTGCTTATGCCCTCTAGCGTATACATGAGCAGAACTCCATTTTAAAATATATCCCAATCGGCACAGTGATCCCAAAGAAAACGAAAATATAATCTGCACTATGGTGAAGTACGGGGAAACGTTTTACGGCCGCCACACGGTACCAACACTAGCTGCAGTGTAGTAAAATAAAAGTAAAAAAAGATTGCCTTTGGAAACAAAAGCCTAAATTTGCATTGAATTAATGATAGAATATTGTCGTATTTTAACACTTAAGACTTTTTTTTTTTTTTTTTTTTTTTTGTTACTGTGAATCTATGCTTGAAAAAGGGGCTCAGTTTGGAATCTTTAAGTGGTAAGCGGATATGCTACATTTTATCTCTATGTTGAACAATGCATAAATCTCAACATACATGTAGACAGAAAATGATAAAATACTGAATTAGTACTGAATACCTAATAACAAAACAATATGACAAAACTTACCGGTAATCCGTCCTGTTCCGGGGACCCGCTCACCCGCATATCCCGCAACATGAGCACCAAGACTATGACCAATCAAATGCATTCTGTCATAACGAGCCAGGGCATGACGTCGTAAGGATTTCATTAACTCAGCGATCATAGCTCCAACAACACGCGTATTTGCAGCTACCTGTCCAAAGTTAATGCCGTCAGCACCATTTTTCCAGTTAACAGCAATAACATTTACATTCTCCTGTCGAATAGATAAAGGTTGCTATGCACCTCTGAGGAAGTTTGACATCAATACAATGGAACAATACGCATACAAAATACCCATGGTATCACGCTTTTATTTACATTCCTACCCTGAATATTCGCATTGTCACACCTTTGCAAAAGCTACTCACATTTTTTTTCAGCAAAAAATACCTGTGAATTAGATAGTGTACTCACTAGGACAGTTAACATTTTAACCACTAACGAGCTCGTTCAGCTAACGATGCTTTGAACAATTGGGCCCTGGACCCACTCTGTTTGCCCAGACACGTGTGTCTAAACACTAAGGATAAAAACGATATAATTGTAATAGGAATGATTGGATTATAGTAGGATTTTAGTACTGCTCGTTCGTGTTTACTACTGGCCTCTGGTGCTGTCTCTTCTTTTTGTGATCTCCGTGGCTGCGGGGCTTTCTTTAGTGTTTTGTCCTGTTTGTTGTCGTATTGTTGTGTTTATTGGATCTTTTGTAGCGCTGTGATCACCTTGTTAGGGAATAGGGAGCTGTTTTCTTTGTGTTTTATTGGTTTATGACTTATATACTGTCTGTTTTGCTTTGTTTGTTCGTCCTCTTAGAGTCATTGGTATGTTCCGTGATTGTGTCTCTCCGTGAACATCTTTTATACTATTTCAGTTACTCGAATTCGTAATCATGTGACTATCTGCCTTCCTTACATTTCGGATAACTTCTTACCGAATCATTTTTTTTAATATTTTGTTACATGGGTGTACCATGTATTTCATTTGTTTCTACCGTTTCAATTCTGTTCTGATTTTGGCTGGTTTAGAGTTTAACGGCCTAGTCAACACAATTAAGGAAATGTCGAACCGATCAGTTTAGCTAACCACACTTTTCCTGGGCAGGCTTAGTCCTCTAAATGGTTAGCCAGTACTTGTGCACATACTTCCGCCATAAACTGATAACTACCCTTCTTGAATCAGCGAAAGGGAGAAAATGAGCGTAGAAAATATTTCATGATTAATCAATCTCCACGAAAGAATGCTGCTGGACCTAGCGGGGACCGAACCCGCGGCCTCCTGAACACTAGTCGGATGCGTATCCGACTGTGCTGCCGAGGCTGGCTCAATTCTGTTTTGAAAATAAGATCATTTATAGTTTAGCACAATATGATTATTATGTTTACTGTGTATGGATACAACAAAAGTAGTTCCATCTCGTCCGCCTTTTTTGGTTCTGTAATAAACACTACAGTGTGTACGCTTTATAGTTCGGTTACACGACACATTTCTTACATTTACTTTTTTTGGATTTTGCCGTTTAATTTTTTTTTGTTTATGTCTTTTTAGAACTAAGTAATTTACAGTCGAACCTCAATAGCTCGAACACTGATGGCTCGTTTACGACGGCTAATTCGAACTCATGTTTGAGTCCCTACGAAATTCTTCCGATAGCTCAAGAAATCAAATATTTGGTGATTTTTTTTATTTTATAATGACAATGTATGTTGCGTGTACTCATTAGAATCGCCTCATTGAGGCGATTCTAATAAGTACACTCAACATACAAGTGCTGTGCAAAAGATCGTAAAGATTTCCCTAAATCATCGCTGCTCGATTCCTGATCTGGCGCTATGGTTAGCTCCGGTGGGTGCCTATCAGAATGTATGCACCTTATAAGCATGTACTGAGTAACTCAACAAAACACTGTGACTGCTTCTTATATATATTTAACTGAATTTTCCTGATCATTGCCTTCCTTTCTATTTTAACCCCGGCTTTCTTTGTCGGATCATAACAAAGGGTCACTGACGAGGCTTGATTAGCCTTAACCATGTGGTATGGCCCACTTTACTTCATATGAATTCGTTCATGGATTTTAAAGGACACTCATTTCAGCCTCTTATTTGTGACTAAGGGAAAACATTGCATCAATCTGAATTAAAATAAGTAAAACGCCAAATATGTGCCTGTGTCTACTAATGGTCACTAAGTAGGTTTGTTATAATTATTGTTTAAGGGAATAAAAATAAACGTATTAGCATCATGAAAAAAGGTAAGAGAAAAGTCCAGGGAGTGCCACAATCACAAGCCGCAGCCCATCCTAGACACCAAGAAAGAAACCACTGGCTACTTTTATAAGTTAAGAGAAACTGAAATGATAAAAAATGCCACCTTTTGCTCATTAGTTACTGCCCAACACGCGGACAAAGTTTAATATTCTCTTCTAAAGAAATATAAAACGCAAAAATTTATTAAGAAGCCTGGCCCTGAAGTTATATAACTTCTTTCATGCTCAACTCAGCTGAGCAAGAAAAAATTCTCTGCTTATGAATACGAAAATGCCAACAAAAGTTTAAATTTTCTCTGCTAATACATATGAAAATGCCAATAATAGTTGGCATTTTCATATCTTTTAGCAGAACAAGTTTCATGCTTAGCTATGTTTAGCAAGAAAGAATTTGCAATTGTTAATAATTTGAGATTTATTAGCAGGACAAATTCATGCTCAGCTGACTTCAGCACGAAAAGCGTCTTATTACCGCGGGGCCAGTACACCCTCATATGAGTTCTTCAGAAATAGGGTTATTTTGTAACATTTTGTCGCTGAGGTGAATAAATACCTTTCTTAAGATAGCAGCACCCATGTCTTTGACCCACTTTGTTTTTGCGTCATCGTTGAAACCATGAATGATAAATTTCGTTTTTCTAATTCCAATAAAGTTGGATCCACGTATACTTGCCGAGTCCCTACTGATGATCTGCGGTGTGTTTCGATTGTTTCGAGTGTAGAGAAGAAACTCAACCTGAAATATTGTCTTAATATGAAGAGGAATTGATACACTTTCAAGGGGGCAACTATATCAAAATTGTGTTGCTTTCTTTCAAATAGAGGTCTACTTTAAAAAGAAAGAATTTGTTCTCATCGAAAGTAAATTATTTCCTTTCAGAGTAGATACCTTTAAAGATAGGGATTATTATTGTACAGGCAAGCAAACAGGAAATGATAAATGTTGTTTCCTTGTCAAAACTGAGAAAAATCTTCCATAATTGTATTTCATTTTCAGTGTAAATATACAAAAGTATATGGCGTATATGAAACATGCATGGAGTGGGCGCTGCTTGCTCGAAACTAAAATTCTTCAGATAGGTCATTTCCACTTATGTAAATTCATTTCTCAAGTAGTGTACGGAACAAGATATACAAATGGGCATCCGCCGCTAAGCTAAATATGCAAACACCCAGATGTATATTTATGACAGGTATATAGCTCAGGGTGACAGCACTTTGACAAAATATTTTAAAGCTGAATGCGTCCTTGTCCATCGTAGAATCGCCTTGGCAATCAATAAAAACAGCAGGTGAACAGTTTCACAAGGGAAACAGCATTACCTAGCTAGCATTCTTTATAAATCTATATCGGGCCGTTATAGATTTATAAAGAATGCTTACTGGCTAGTTACTTCCTGTTTTCTTACCGGTATACCAAATTTCTTCTGAAAAGCAATCTATTCCATTTAGGAAGAATCTGCTCAGACTTTCCTTTTAGAGAAGCTTCTTTTCAGAAGGGAGGCAAAACAGTTTTGACATAATTGCCTGTCCAGAGCTTCGAACATTCGCCTTAAGTAAAACGATGAAAATGTAATTTTTGTTTGTTTGTTTGTTTGTATTGAAAAGCCCCTTTTCAGAAGGGATGCAAAATAGTTTTGACATAATTGCCTCTCCTGAAAGCTATTACATGCCCCTTAAATATATAAACGATGAAAATGTAGTTATTGTTTGTTTGTATTAAGTAATGTAGCTAGCACAGTCGGGGATGGTATAAGATTACTGAGCAATTAGCTACACATCATGTAGTGTCTTGGGAGCAAGTTCTTTTGTTTTAGAGTAGACCCCTTTGTAGACAGCGCTTGGTGTCGAGGGTTACACAAGTTGTCCGCCTTGTAAAACTGGCGGAAATGTACAAGTTTCTGGTCGTAGTTTCTGGTTACTGTTTTCTTTTTTTTTTATTTTCCAGGATACTGTAAAAATCACTTTAAATAAAATTTTATACAATATTATTTTTATGTTTTATTGTGTGCCCGGAGGCAGACGATTATTCGACTTTACGATATAAGTACGCGGTTGCGACCACTTAAGTAAACTCACATTCCCCTGACTCAAGGTTGCACTATATTCTTAAAAGCTGAATCATTTTAAAGCAAACAACACATTACATGTCATCACGAAAACACGCCTATATAATTTTGACCCTCTTAAAACCCACTTCTGTATAGTAAAAATGGGGTTTACAGGGGTATACATTATTTTTCTTATTTTGCTAAAACAACATAGATTGTGGGTACATATTAGAACCGCCTCGCCGAGGCGATTCAAAAGAATACCCACAATCTATGTTTTGAGCAAAAATGTGAAAAATATCAGAATTGTTTATGTGAAAATTTTCCTTTTTTGGTTGTAAAGTTTTCAATATATTTGAATAGGTAACGCGCAAACTTCCTCATCATTACAAAAAACACGCCTATTCAAATAAATTGAAAATTTTTCAACCAAAAAAAGGACAATTTTCAGGTAAAAAAAATCTCGCCTCGGTGACGCGGTTCTAATGAGTACCAAAATCTATGTTTCTTCGCAAAAAGAAAAATAATGTATACCCCTGTAAACCCCAGTTTTACTGTATAAAAGTGGTGTTTAAGCGGGGTCGAAATTATAAAGGCGTGTTCTCGTGATGTACATTATAGTCTTTAGTTGAGCGACATTCTACTTTCAAATAAATCCAGATGAACTCAGTAAAATATAGAATTTAATAAAACTAGATTTCAATGTACCAGTGACGCGAGACAGACGTTACAGTTCAAGTGAACTAAAAGATCACAAAATTAAGAGTGATTATTCAAAACGAAGATAAAATAGAGTACGGCCGCAATCTGATCAGTGTCAACACTAGTCACATGTTCTAATGTCTTTTTCTACTTCAAGAAGCTCATATGTAAGATCTACATGTTAACACAGCCCGGTCAGCGACTGTGCCGACATCCGAACAAGCTTTGTCAAAGCAGAGATAAAGCGTTGGCTAGTAAAATGCTGACCAGGGCCCAGTTGTTCAAAGCTAACGATGTCGTTAGTTAACGATTCGTTAAAATTTAAATCGAGTGATACACAAATATGCTGAATTGTTTGCTGAAAAAAAGTGAGTAGCTTTTGCAGTGCAAAAGCTACTCACATTTTTTCAGCAAAAAATATCAGAATATTGTATATTGAATCTGCTAAAACAGTTAACGAAATGACCCTTAACGAGCTTGTTAAGCTAACGACGCTTTGAACAACCGGGCCCTGAGTGTTAGTATGCAGCCCGATTAAGGCATGCTCAATTCGTTTCATACAATTTGAACCGCAACGTGAGAAAACGTACCTTCTAAAGTACACCAAAAGAAGACTCAAATTAGCATGCGCATGTGCGTAGTCTGATCTGAGTCTTCGTTGTCCACATGAATAAGCTTTGATTGGCTATCCAAAATGCGCCCGGAGAAAATTCTTATCAGGCTGTGCAAATGCACAGGCTGATCTGAATCTTCGTTTGGCAAACATGTTTGAAGGTACGTTTCTGACGTTGTCTCTCATTTTGTCTTGTAGTCCTCTGCTTACAGAAAGATAGGCACTTTGAACATTATAGTATTAGAATATCTTACATGACAGAATTAATCTTTTAAGCGTCATTCAAAATTGCAGATGGAATTTTAAAATATTATATTTGATTTTTTTTCTGATAAATTAAGACTTGCATTTAATGTGACTCGTCAGATGGGCTGCCGATTCATATAAAATCCCTTATTTTCTCGCAAAAATAATGATAATAAACAACAACGTTTTTGAAACTCTAAAAAGCATTTGGTGCTGCTGTAACGACTGACGCCTTCAGGGTTAAAACGCCATCTTCTATTCTTACACACACACACACACACACACACACACACACACTAGTAATAATAATAATATAACTGACAATAAAATAAGAATAAAATTAAAATAATAAAATTTATGCATATCGTACATGTACAGCAAGCTTCCAAATCCAATGCGACATTTTGCCTTACAGGACAAATGACACTGCGGTCGATTTGCAGGGCCATTAGCAAATATATCGAAGTGTGTACAAGTGAAGAGCGTTGACTTAAGACGTCACAAGTTGATAAAACCTTTTTCGTACTCAGCTCAGCTGAGCATGCAAATTTCCCTGCTAATAATATGTTGAGCAAGTAAACGTTTGCAATTATTAGTAGCTTGAGATTTAATAGCTGAGATGAGTATCCTCTGTCACATGTAGGGGTCTATGAACTATGTCTGAAGTTACGTAAGAAATATAAAACAAGTACTCACACCAATACGGTCCGGAGACTGGGGTACATTCCCTTGGGCGTTGTTGTAAGGTTTTTTGTTATCAAAACAGCCTATGCCCTCATCATGGTAGCATACCTTCTTTAATAACAAACCAATAAGGGCTGTAGTGATAGTTTTCCAAAACCCCATCTCAACAAATGCACGAAGGATCTCGACTAGCAATATTTGAACTGATTGAAACAAAACCGGATGTCAGAGATAAAAAGATTGTCAGCATCCGGTAGTATATTAACCATTAGCGTGCTGGATGGATATTACAGGAGACGACAATTTGAACATTTTTTTTAATATTTTGTCCAGAAAGCAGGCTTTGACATTTTATGCAAACTGTCTCCTTAGGAGATAAGTTGCATGAAATATGAAAGATTTTTTTATGAAATGAACGGATAAGATAACATTTGTCGTCTGCTTATTTTGCACAGAGTGGCAATATATAAATATAGTAGTTATTACACCATGCGTTACTTAATGCGTATTGCGTGAACAGGTAATTTGTAAAGTGGATGTGCTTCAGTGATCATACGGATATAACAAAACCATAAAAAAACAACAACAACAAAAAAAAAAAAAACCTACATATTTATACATTTCGGATTGTTTTCTCTGTTCGCACATCTTGAAATCCGTAGACTTGGACATAGACCTAGACAAACAGCATGGATGCACTTCTGTTTTCGCATAACGTTTATGAGTATTTCGATGCTTTTAAACAAGGTTGTTGATAACAAAGACAAGGTAGCTAATATATTGTGGAGTTGAGTACGTGTCTAATAAAGGGGGTTAAAAACGCAACCATAGCTGGTGTAAAAAACAACAACAACAAAAATAAACAACAAAAAAAAAAAAAAAAAAAAAACAACAACAACGGTATTTTCTTGCTATTATTTTAATCTTTATGTCATCAGATCAAATAAATAGTTCATCTAGTTCACGTTCTACTTTATATCACATGCAAAATGTTTCCAGGTATACAGGATGTTAAAAGTTTCTACATTGTTTTTAATTTCAAGTGAAGAAGACAAAATGTATACACAGTATTATTTGTTTGCTCCACAGTTTTTTTTTTTTTTTTTTTTTGCTATGAAACATACGCACATCGTAAAATGTCGTCATATACATAGTGAGGGTAGTCGTAAGAAGCCCGACACAAAATGTTGGTAGTTGAAAACTATGAGAATCCTAAATTTGATAATGAGATAAATGTACCCGTAAAAGGCCAAGTTGAGTTACATGAAATGACTACGCAGCAAAACAAGACCTAGGAGAACGAACGAGCAAAGGGGACCAGCAACGGTAATACAACAATAGAACGGTTTGAGAGAAAGAAACATTCTTTGATTTCAAAATTTGTTAATTCGTGTCCGATATACTGAATGTCTCATTCAAGCTTACGGATAATGTCGGTTTTGTTGGATCTCTCAGTCAGTCTTTTCACATCAAATACCGATTGAATCAATATTGCGGTAACTGGCACCAACGACACGAGTCACTTGCGTCAACTAATGCGCCCATTAATTATGTGGATCACTGAACAAAATACTTAAACTAAAGATAATAATAATAATAATAATAAAAAAAAAAACGCCTTTAGCTTAGGAAAAAGCAAGGATATTAGGATGTCTTCGACAGCTTTTACAAGATAATAGTTTTATCATAAAACATTATCCCATAAAAATACAAAAATAATTGTGCATATATGAAAAACAAATGCCCAGATAACTAGATGCGACCGCGCATCCAAGCTATAATTCGAAATTAAACAAGACCACTCTTAGGACATGTTTCAATACAAATAGCCAAATTACCGTGAGTATCCGGACAGACTTCCTGAGCAAACAATGTAGACCCAGATCAGAATGCGGCGTCTGATCTTGGTATTTGCGGCGTTTGATCTGGGTCAACACTGTTTGCCACTCATCCAGCAGTTTATAAGCACATCAACAGGTACATAATGTAATGAAAAGGACTTGTTCCAATTTTAGGATAAGTACGGTAAAGAGTCAAGATGTCTACGTATTTATAGTACTTACAGTACAGTATTTGTTCCTTCTTTTTGTAATGAACTAGGCCGCGCCAGAAAACAAACAAAAAAACAAAAAAACAAAAAAAAAAAAAAAAAAAACAAAAAAAAAAAACACCTTCCTTCGAATATATGCTGGCATAAATGATCAATGTATATACTTTTGCAGTCATTTTCCGGCATATTAACAGGTGTCCGAATATTTAGGGTGAAATGGTAAAAGTCTTGTTTCTTCCAGTTTGAATAAACTTTTTATTGGTCCACGTCAGGAGAAATACTGTTTCGCACCGTTCGAACGTATACGGACAAAAACGATCCAGTTCAGCTTCACAATACGGAAACACGCCTATTCAAATATATAGAAACTTTTACCTCCAAAAACTGAAGCTGTTCATGCAAAAAAAAAAACAAAAAAAAAAACTCTGGTATTTTTTTTTCATTTCTGCTCAAAACATTGACTGTGGGTACTCGTTAGAACCGCCTCGCCGAGGCGGTTCTAACGAGTACCCACAATCTATGTTATTGAGCAGAAATAAGAAAAATAATGTATAGTCCTGTGAACCCCAGTTTTACTACATAAAAGTGGGGTTTAAGGGGATCAAAATTATATAGGTATGTTTTCGTGACGAATCTGGTCAATACTCTCTGAATCAGTCGATTTTGTAGAGTGTATCAAAGGATATCAAAGGGTCCTGGCGAGACTGTGCTGATAAGCAAGATGATCTGAATTAATTTATTTCGTAAATACCGTATATACCCTAAGTATTCGGATACCTTAACTTTATGGTTGCATTCAAATACAATTTGGTAACAATATATATTGCAGCCATATATTGTATTGACACTAAATATTCAGGCGCATTAAAGGCTCCACATTCCTCAAACATAATTTGTTTATCTAAGAAAGGTGAAATGAATTGATATATGGTATTAATACAATCATAAAATGTGGCATCTGACAGCCTGTAAAATTTCAGTTAGTCTATCGTTCTTGAACTGGATCAAAAAGGAAATGATTTTATAGTATCTCTGAACTATTGTTGCCAACATTTATTCAAATATACGATAAAAAATCATTTCTTTTTTTGATCCAGTTCAAACTGTCAGATGTACGAAGGAGCATTAGGGCCACGTACACTTTTATTTCTGTTGATAATCTCGAAATTTCGACTAACTATCTCGAAATTTCGACATAATAAGTCGAAATTTCGACTCAATAACGCGAAATTTCGACTTAATAACTCGAAATTTCGACTTAATATCTTTAAATTCTCGACTTATTATCTCGAAATTTCGACATAAGATCTCGAAATTTCGACTTAGTAACTCGAAATTTCGACTTAATAACTCGAAATTTCGACTTAATATCTTGAAATTTCGACTTATTATCTCGAAATTTCAACATGATATTTCAAGTTGATTCTTCGTTTGCAATTCCACACCTGGTAATCTCGTAAGGGGTAGCCGCTGGTTATGCAAAATGAAGGTATTTCCAGCTATCTGGACTATGAAATACTTATTTAACATATCAAATAAGACGCACTGCAACCTACGTCTACTTTGAAATACACAAGATGTTAAATTTCCTTAGCAATTGTTCCGGGGACCCCATTGTTTGTACTATTATTTGAAGAAAAGGCAATAAGATATGTTTATACTATACTAGTCAGTCCCCGTACATGTTATTACAACTGCGTAACTCCACGCGCAACTGGCGCTGCTGCATTAAAACCTAAAATCACTTCCAGAGAACACAAAATTGAGTTTCTCAGACATACGGTTTTAGAGTTCCAGGCCTTGCAGGCTAAGGTGCCTGATTGTCCGTCTGTCCGGCCATCTGGCCGTCTGGAGTTATCTCCCTTACTTATACTCTGGATGCACGCCTTATTTTTTTTTTTTTATTTTTTTTTTTTCATTATTTTCGCATTCTTTGTTGAAAATCACTTACTAGGGAACACAAAATTGAGTTTCTTAGTCTTATGGTTTAAGAGTTATAGGCTTTGCAGGCAAAGGGCCTTATATTTCTCCTTATGTTCGTTGAAAATCACTTACTAGGAAACACAAAACTGAGTTTCTTAGTCTTGTGGTTTAAGAGTTACAGGCCTTGCAGGCAAAGGACCTTATATTGCTCCTTATTTTTGCATTCTTTGTTGAAAATCACTTACTAGGGAACACAAAACTTTTTTTTAGTCTTATGGTTTAAGAGTTACAAGCCTTGCAGGCAAAGGGCCTTATATTTCTCCTTATTTTTTTATTCTTTGTTGAAAATCACTTACTAGGGAACACATAATTGAGTTTCTTAGTCTCATGTTTTAAGAGTTACTGACCTTGCGGGCAAAGGACTTTACATTTCTCATTATTTTTGGATTCTTCGTTAACTAGAAATGTGTCCAAAGTACATAGATGCTCCTGAATTGACGTAGGCTAATTTGGCAAGGTTTGCACAGTTTTATAGACCCAAAAGCGGGCACATCCGTGTACTGTGAACACTTTTCATATATATATATATATATATATATTTTTTTTTTTTTTTTTTTTTTTTTTTTTTTTTCTGTATATTTTACAGGCTTTCAAATTGATCTCTAGTCATTGGTCATTGCATGCAAATATTCAATCTTGTTTCAATATGGATGCAAATTAAACTGGGTATCTGGTCTATACAAACCCTTGTAGGACAACATGAACATGCAGTTTCACGTTTTCAAATCTGGTGAGCTTTGAAGCCCCTGGGCCTTGCATGCAATGACCAATGACTAGAGATCCATTTGAAAGTCTGTAAAATATACAAATATATATATATATATATATATATATATATATATATATATATATATATATATATATATATATATATATATATATATAGAAAAGTGTTCACAGTACACGGATGTGCCCGCTTTTGGGTCTATAAAACTGTGCGAACCTTGCCAAATTAGCCTACGTCAATGCGGGAGCATCTGTGTACTTTGGACACATTTCTAGTTAACGAAGAATCCAAAAATAATGAGAAATGTAAAGTCCTTTGCCTGCAAGGTCAGTAACTCTTAAAACATGAGACTAAGAAACTCAATTATGTGTTCCCTAGTAAGTGATTTTCAACAAAGAATAAAAAAATAAGGAGAAATATAAGGCCCTTTGCCTGCAAGGCCTGTAACTCTTAAACCATAAGATTTAAAAAAAAGTTTTGTGTTCCCTAGTAAGTGATTTTCAACAAAGAATGCAAAAATAAGGAGCAATATGCAAGGCCTATAACTCTTAAACCATAAGACTAAGAAACTCAATTTTGTGTTCCCTAGTAAGTGATTTTCAACAAAGAATGCGAAAATAATGAAAAAAAAAAAAAAAAAATAATAAGGCGTGCATCTAGAGTATAAGTAAGGGAGATAACTCCAGATGGCCAGATGGCCGGACAGACGGACGCTCAGGCTCCTTAGCCCGCAAGGCCTGGAACTCTAAAACCGTATGTCTGAGAAACTCAATTTTGTGTTCTCTGGAAGTGATTTTAGGTTTTAATGCAGCAGCGCCAGTCGCGCGTGGAGTTACGCAGTTGTAATAACATGTACGGGGACTGACTAGTATAGTATAAACATATCTTATTGCCTTTTCTTCAAATAATAGTACAAACAATGGGTCCCCGGAACAAATGCTAAGGAAATTTAACATCTTGTGTATTTCAAAGTAGACGTAGGTTGCAGTGCATAGTCCAGATACGTGTGTAGCTGGAAATATCTTCATTTTGCATAACCACCGGCTACCCCTTACGAGATTACCAGGTGTGGAATTGCAATCGAAGAATCAACTCGAAATATCATGTTGAAATTTCGAGATAATAAGTCGAAATTTAAAGATATTAAGTCGAAATTTCGAGTTATTAAGTCGAAATTTCGACTTATTATGTCGAAATTTCGAGATAGTAAGTCGAAATTTCGAGATAACTATCAACAGAAATAAAAGTGTATGTGGCCCTAATGCTCCTTCGTACAGATGCCCTATTTTATGATCGTATTTTGTTTATATAAAATAATCTGTATTTAATGTAGTGTAGACTCCAATCAGACGCGCGACGTCCGACGTCCGATATGTGTCTACACCGTTTACCAGTCTCCCTGTTATGAGACACTAGACAGCCATTGGTAACATGTTTTCAGTTTATGTAAAGCTCAAAAAATGAAACGATCTATTTAGCAACACATATAACTCGTATATGTATGTTTACATGTGCATTGCTTTAAAACACCTATGTATACTTCATATCATAGATCTAGATAAGCCTTTTAACATAGTAATAGTAATATTTTTCATCATTTCTCCACAAAACATGTGTTGTTGGTACTGATATGGTACTCTGTGAGGCGCTTGATATCAGTACGCCTCATAAATACTATCAGTACCCACCATAAATTTTGAATAGAATAAACCACCGGGGTTGGGGGTGGGGATAGTGGGGCTTGAAGCACTTTTACAGCCGACTAACTTCACTCTGGCTCCCGATGCCACTGACAAAAATATGTACAAAATGAAAACGGTCGGGACTTTAAAACAGTTCTGTAAGAAGTTTAAACATATGCAAAGAATGACAAGCGCTTTGTTTGGGCATCCTAACCGGTCAATTTTAGGTCCAGACAACCGCATACAGGGGCTATGTAGTGGTCAAAAATACTAAGACAAAATCACGACAAAAAGCTGTTTGGATATATTTTGGATTACAGTTAAGAGTAATATAGCTTTGCAACTCTCAATTTAACGACCATCCACTAGCAATAATGATAAAATATTACATGGCATCTGCTAATACATGTAAGAAATGGCCGTTTTAACTCAGCTGAGAGAGTAGTGGCCAGTGAGACTTTTTAAATTATATCTTAGAAAGTGCAGTCATAAAATACTTTTTCAGAAGGGAGGAAAAACAAATTTGAGAGTTGTGTATTTTATGGAAAATAAAAGGAACATTCCACCAGATAAGGTGTGTAATGTAATAAATGAATAAGATTGTTAATGAGGGCAAAAAAAAAAAAAAAAAAAAAGAAAAAAAAAAAAACAAAAAAAAAAACAAAAAAAAAAAAAAAAAAAAAAAAACAAAAAAAAAAAAAAAACAACAACAACAACACTTCAATCAATCTCATTTCAACAACTGAATGTCTGTCACTGCTGAAAACTGCTGGGAAAAAAACCCGCCTGTTGTTTACATTTCGTATTAGTACTTTTGTGGTTTTACTTGAAGAGTTAACAAGAGGACATAACTATGTAGCAACCAAATGTGAATAGAATTGAGCAAATTTCAACAACTTTTGCACCAGGATATCACGTGTAACCGCACATTACCACATTCATTTTTTTTAATATAAATTTTATACACTAGACTTCTGTTTTTGTATTGAGGTATAGGGCAACCTCTTTATCAGAGTGCATTTTGCACAAAGACCTTTCCAAAAGCAGACCATTTCTTAATAAAATACCCCTAAATTTCACAGGAATGTGATAGCTGCAGCAAAATGAGTCGCTGGATTTTATACTTTTCATTTCGGGACATTATTTGATGATGTCATTATATAATAAAAGCAAACCAAGTCTGTCTTTAAGTTTTCATGTTAAAGCGTATTTATTCCCCACAAGAAGAAAAACAACAACAACAAAAAAAAAAAAAAAAAAAAACCAAAAAAAAAAAAAAAAAACACAAAAAAAAACAAACAACAACAACAAAAAAAAAAAACAACAAAAAAACGTGTGTAGTATATTTCTTTAGTGATACATGCGCTGTCATAATTATTATTCGCACTAACAACATAGATGTCTCCCCCTTTTTTGGTGTCAAACTGTATTGTACATTTGTACATTCAGCGAACATTTATATTAACTAATGAGATTCCAAGGGCAATAATTCAAAAAGTGTAAATACAAGAGTTATGGTTCTTGCGCTCTGCACGTCGTCTTATGTTGATTGATATTTACATGAAGTTTCGTGAAGATAGATTGAACGGTTTTCAAGTTATAGAGCAGATATTATATTGTGTCAGAGTCCAAGGAAAATTACTCGAAAGTATACATACAAGAGGTATGTTTTTTTTGCGCTCTGCACGTCGTCTAATGTTGATTGATATTTATATGAAATTTCGTGAAGAAAGCTTGAATGGTTTACGTCGTTATAGAGCCGACATTATATTGTGACAGAGTCCAAGGAAAATTATTCAAAAGTATAAATACAAGAGGTATGGTTCTTGCGCTCTGCACGTCGTCTAATGTTAATTGATATTTATATGAAGTTTCTATATATTAACTAATGAGATTCCAAGGGCAATAATTCAAAAAGTGTAAATACAAGAGTTATGGTTCTTGCGCTCTGCACGTCGTCTAATGTTAATTGATATTTATATGAAGTTTCGTGGATAGCTTGAACGGTTTTCAATTTATAGAGCGGACATCATTTTGTGACAGAGTCCAAGGGAAATAACCTTAAAATTATAAATGCAAGAGTTATAGTTCTTGCACTCTGCACGTCGACTAATGTTGATTAATATTTTCGAATGAATGAAGTGTCGTTGTATGAAGTTTCGCGAAGACAGCTTGAACGGTTTTCAAGTTATAGAGCGGACATGATTTTGTGACAGAGTCCAAAAGAAATAACTCAAAAAATATAAATGCAAGAGTAAAGGTTCTTCCGCTCTGCACGTCGTCTAATGTTTATTGATATTTATATGAAGGTTCGTGAAGATAGCTTGAACGGTTTTCAAGTAAAAGAGCAGACATGATTTTGTGACAACCCAAGGAATATGACTTAAAAAGTATAAGTGCAAGACAAAAGGTTCTTCCGCTCTGCACGTTGCCTAATGTTGATTGATATTTATATGAAGTTTCGTGAAGATAGCTTGAACGGTTTTCAAATTAAAGAGCGGACACGATTTTGTGACAGTCTAAGGGAAATAACTCAAAAATATAAAAGCAATAGTTATGGTTCTAGCGCTCTGCACGTCGTCTAATGTTGATTGATATTTATGTGAAGTTTCTTGAAGATAGTTTGAAGGGTTTTCAAGTTATAGAGCGGACACGATTTTGTGTAAGAGTCCAAGGGAAATAAATCAAAACGTATAACTGCAAGAGTTATGGTTCTTCAACTCTGCACGTCGTATAATGTTGATTGGTATTTATATAAAGTTTCGTGAAGATAGCTTGAACGGTTTTCAAGTTATAGAGCGGACACGAGTGTGACAGACAGACAGACAGACAGACAGACTCCCGGGGGATAAACAATATGTCTCCCAACCCTAAAGGGGAGAGACATAAATAATAAAGTAGCCACAAAATGAACAGATGGCAAGCGGAGTTAGCAACTCTTTCCAAAATGGTGGCAACTGTTACCAACTCTGCTATATATATTACACTTACATAATTGTTAAGAAGCAAAAAACATTAGAAGTGAAATGTGAAATACTACATAACAATTATGAAAAAAAAGTACCACAATGAAAGTACCACCTTGGAACGGTCAGTAATGAATTACTGGGGACGAGGGGAGGGGTGCTTTAACTAGCTTTACGGGATCCCAAACCTCATCCTTAGCTTCCATAGTAGTAAAACATATATTTGATTTATTCGATCCGTGTAAATCACCGTAAACTTCCAAGAATATGGTTACAATCCTTTTTTTATATGTATTTATGTTCTGTATGTATATAATGTAAGTGTAGAGCCCCCAAGTGAAATACTTTTCACTGACCGTTTCAAGGCGGTTCTTCTCTCATGGTTTATTTTTTGCTATAGTTCGTCTTTGAATGTGTGTGTCGCTTACATCTTTTTGTTTTGGATAGCCATTTGGCCACTTTGTGGGAAAGTAACTGTCCGTTTGGCTTTCTGCTAGTGATGTTTCCATTAGGGTCCAGTTATTTCGTGGTTATGTTTCTTTCCCTTTGATGTCTCTGATGGGAGGTGTGGGATAATTGTATCGATTCCTGATCATTGCCTTCCTTTCTATTTTACATGCTGTGCTGATACTGAAGGGAAGTGCTTATCTGATCATGCGGTTGTCTTGGATGCCGGTTTCTACTGTTTGCAATTCTGTAAAGAGCTGGTACCAAGAATGCTTCATATGACTCCGATTGAACTCAATCAGCTGTGCAGTTCCGGATAATAATAAAAGTAAAACAAAGATTGCCTTTGGAAACAAAGAACACACAAAATCACGAAAATCGGAGACTAGGTTTGACTGCGTCTCATCATATGCAACATTGTAGTTTGCGAGGCTGCATACGCCCTAAAGCGCCGGCTAAAGCGGTATTTGATTTTAAAAATAACCAGGATGAGGTCATTGATATAAAACGACCTGAAAATCTTTTTACCACATATGGTCATACAGACCCTTATTGGAATTGCAGTTCCGTTCAAGAATTTGCATGTTTTACCAGATATCGTCATAGCACTGGCTCCTGATAATGTTTGCAAACTTGAAACCAATTTTACCAAAACATGTATATGCATGTAGAGCTCAATCGGCCTTGATGATTAGATAATGTCGATATCTTACGATAAATAAATAGTTCAGCCACTGATGAGCTAGGGAATCCCAATGCTAACCGAAGGAATATGCTTAACTGAGACTTTATCCGAATTAAGGGCGAGGTTTGGCGCCAGCAAAAACCAGGTAAAAGACCCACTATAGTTGTGCTAATGACCATGCAAAGGTGGGATATTTGTTACATTTTTTTCCTCGTCTGTTTGTCCTTATTTCGATGAAGTGCCGTTTTTATCACGTTACTTTTATCCAGTGCCTTTGAATGGCTATGTTCCGTGATTGTTAGAACAAAGAAATGCAACAGAAGAACCACCTTGGAACGGTCAGAAGAAAACAACTATTGGGAGCATAAATCAGTGTTCTGCTTTTTTTTTTTTTTTTTTTTTTTTTTTTTTTTGTTTATCGAGGTTTTGTCATTTTATGTCATCCCTTGTTCATTGCTGTGGAAGGCTGTGTCCCATTATACTAGGCATCTTATTTATTTTAAGCATTTTCCCATTATACACTTATGGGACATTTCGTTTACCATGACGTCCAGTATTAAAATCATCGACTCAAGCAACAGTTCTACTAAATTGGGTCCGAATCGATTCTTTGGTTGAAGAGAAAAACGGGGTTTAAACAGTGTGGACGGCAGACGAAAAACATGTCTTCAGTTCCTCCTAGAGCTACAAACAATGCCGGTTCAAACAGTCGTTAATAACAAAGTAAACTTATTCACTGTATTGTTTTTTATACAATGACTGTAATCAATAGCCTGGGGTGATTTTGATGTAACCAAGTTTTTATTTGTGGTCTAGGCTGTTGATTTGTACATACGTTTATTATAATTGATATATTATACAATTCACACACACAAGAACAGAAATAACAACAACAATAATAACACAATTAGTACAACAACAAAATATTTATTTGTTTACTTATGTTCGTCCAAATGTATTGATTAATTCATCAACTATGTATGCGGTCTGGAAAAGTTTTATTCATAGGCCAACAAGAAACAGGCCGGTGGTGTCAATTGATGTGGTACAAACAATGGTTCTCCACATTAAGGAAAAGGGGGTCTTTTTTCAATGTTGTGTTTCATTTACTAGGCTTTTCATGGTTAATAGGAGTAAAATTTCCACTTAAAGGGATTAAACATGCATACCCATTTGGTTATAAAATGGTGTTCATTTGATATCTTTATCCCTGACATCAAAGCCTAAAAAGTAGTAAAATTGCATGGTTGATCAGCCATTAGCACATTTGTATATGGCACGGCTCGTTTCATTGATCATGTGCGTTTGCGCACGAGGTGTAGGCATTAGTTGTTGGCATGTGGTTAAACCCCGGTTGTCTTGGCGAGGTTCAGTTGATGTGCACTTTTTTGTGCCCGGTTCCGTTATTGCAAACAGTATGGTGAAGAACTGGCTGTAGTGAAATAGAAGGTTCCACGTTTGCTTTTGTCAGTTTCGTATCCCATTGTAGTACACCTAGAGCGGCATGTATGGCATCTGTTAGCTTTAAAATCTCCAGCACTCGAACATGGGTAAGCTTTAAACCGACAAGAAGAATTGATTGACTCGGTAAACAGCTCATTAGCCCTCAAATGGCTACAGCCGATACTGTCCATTAACGCTGAAAATACGTAAGTGAAACAATGCATTTGACATGCAACGCGCAAAAAGTGCTTCACGTCATATGCGAAGAGCAAAGTCCCAGATCAGTCTGCGCGTCTCAGATCAGGACCTCTCCTGTTCGTTGATAAATTCAAAAGTATCCACCGATTCTGTAAACGGGCAAAGAAGGATTGGATTGGGAAGCTGCAAGCTGATCTGGGTCTTCGTTGCATGGATATGGTATAATGACCCGCTGCGTATCATGTGTGTTTAAAGTATATGTAAACGGCGATAGCCCAGTTCTGTGCAGCTAGACGAAGCCTCGAGGTTATATAACCTTTTTCGTGCTAATTTTTTGCAATATTGCATCTTTTAGTAAATTGAGATTTATTAGCAGGACAGATTTTGTCCTCTAATATCTCAAATTATTAACAACTGCAAATTCTTTCTTACTAAATGTAGCTGAGCATGAAAATGTCTTCGCTAATAAAAATGAAAACACCAACTATTGTTGGCATTTTCATTACCATTAGGATAGAAAATTTCATGCGCAGCTGAGTTGAGCATGAAACATGTTTCATAGCCTCAGAACCTGGCTTTCGTCGTTATCATATGCATCAAACACTGGGTGGATATAAGAACGACGATGCAAGTTTGTAGAAGCTAACATTATACATGTTCTGTTTAGTCTGAAAAAAAATATTATAAAGAATGACCAGTAAGTCTGACGACACAGACATTCTTTATAAGATCAAAATTGTTGGAGGTCTTTCAAGCAGAAAACGATCGTATGGTATTATTGAGCAGCATTGTAAAGCGTTTTCCTTATATGGACCAGCCGGCTATCTTGGTGGACAGATCGCAACCGTTTGAATAATATTTTGTTCACTGGCCACATGAAATTTGATAAAATTTAACCCATGAGATTCAGAGAAGCCATTTGAAAATATGGACGGATGTAGAAAAGAAGGACGGATAGAAAGTGATGACTCACTATAGCTTATTCTATACTCCGTATTACATAGAGATGTGTAAACCATTGCGTTTTATGTAATTTGAAAACTATGAGAACAATGGGGTTCTTTAGCACATCGAGATTTATTTTTGAAGTATTAAGACTGACAGAAATTTTAAAACAGATACATTTTTGTAGAAGTAATGTTGACATATATTTCTTGTCCTTAGTGATCTTTTAGACGAGTCCGAGAGTTTTGAAAATTTATCTGACGGTCACTGATGAGGCCTAACTTGCCAAAACTTGTCTAGATTAGAAAACAAAGAACACCTAATGTGACCGTCTATATTATTTTCATTCTTGAGTGCGTGTTCATGCTCTCAAGGGTTATTCGCTTTAGAATCTATTTAGAATTGCAAAAAAATTGGTACATTCGCCTAACGATATATGCACCTGCTTACCCCTGTTTTTACTATATATTATGAGGAAAAAAGGGCTTAGGGTAAGCAGGTTCAATAAATGATCGTTTGTGTTGACTATATGTGTCGCAATATAATTGCAAACAAAATGGGGAAATAATAACCCCAACAATCTATTGTATGTACTGTGTGCACTTTCTGGCGAGGAACCACTGTCAAAACTGTCTTGCCTTTCTCCAGAAAAGGTATCTACTCTAAAAGGAAATAATTTGCTCCGCTTGCAAAGGGATTAGAAGGCACTTGGTTGTCTGCCTTGTAAACGATAGCGGTAAATCTACTATGTACATCCAGTCCCCTTAATATATGTGAATTGTATCATTAGATGCACCTGTGCCGCTGACAACTAAAGAACTTGTTTAGGAGGAAGTATTTGATGATAATGCTGCTATAAGGTTCTCCAGTTCTCCATAAAACATACGCTGTTAGGATTAATTAGAAGCCTCTCTTTGTGTCATCACGAAAACACGCCTATATAAATCTGACCCCCTTTAACCCCTTTTATATAGTAAAACTGGGGTTACAGGGGTATACATTTTTTTATTTCTGCTCAAAAGCATAGATTGTAGGAACTTGTTAGAACCGCCTCGGCGAGACGGTTCTAACAAGTACCACAATCTATGTCTTGAGCAAAAATATGAAAAAATATCGGATTTTTTATCGGACAATTTTCATTTTTTGGTGGTAAAATGTTCAGTATATTTGAATAGGCGTGTTTTTGCGTATCTACAACTTATGTTCTTTTGGAGAAATGAGGCGAATATCCCTGAATTTTACCAACTATTTAAGGCGTAGTTGGTGAAAACTCAGAGGTGTTTATCTTATTATCCTATATAACAAATCCTATTATAGTTGTAAAACATAAAACTACCTTTGAATTTTCCTGTGATCAGATACAACAAATGCTTTGAGAATTTGTCTTTACATCCTGGTTGATCTGTTCCGCCATTAGGATAGAAATCAACGTCTCCAATAGCCTGCTTCAGGCCGAATCCTGAAATCAGGGAATACTGTATTAACAATATATCTTCGGACATCTATTCTATTCTCCGTTTGTGCTAATTTTTTAACAAATCCATTTTACTAACTGTTGATCTGTCTAGCATCTAATGGATGACTAGCAAACAGTGTATCACGGCTTATAATCAATGGACAACTTTAATGTGAGTGGATATATCTCAAAGACGGAGCATTCCAAACAGAAAAGTTTTATTTTGCCATCCTTTAAAATGGCGAGAACTTCGGCAGGTGATTAGCTTTCATATGATATAAAAGCCTTCTAAAAAGGGCTTCCCTTAAGGGAAATGAATATAATTTTAGGACAGGCAAATCCTTTAAATTTATTGATCTTGTATGCCTTCTGAAAAGGAACCTACTCCTATAGGAAATAATTTGTTCCCCTTGACGAAAGCAAAAAGGAAGTAACCAAAGTTGCTATCTCTTTAATAAATGGCGAACAAACTACCCAGCATCGAGTCTCCTTAAAGAGCTGCCCCACGCTGACAGATGAAACATTCATTTTAAGACCAAAAGTCCTAGGAGGTACATATCCTTTTACAATTTTACAATTGTGTCTGCACTCAGAACGTGTCAATATATGCAATTATACTTATTCTATGTGTTCCACAAAGTGCATAAAATTGATAACATGCCTTGATAGATAGTTGTCGAACAGTACATTGTCAAGTTAGTTATATAACGGATACATTGAGAATTTTCTTTTAAGTCATTCTGGTCCAGTCAGGACTTTTGCTGACGCAAAGGCGTTAAACCTGCATTTTCGAGATCCTACTCATATATCGAGAAAAACAGGTTAAAACATCCTGCGCTATGCTTTCATTACATTTTAAGTCTAACCATACGATTTACGTGTACATATATGAGTAACTTAACCGTTTAGACCTTTATTTGGAAAGAACTAAAAAATCTAAATAAGTATATTGGAATTAATCATTTAAGTAATAATAAAGTACAAATTAGTTCCTTACCCAATTCAATGAGTGCATCACCGTCGGTATGTATGACATCAACAAATTTGGCATCACCGGGATCCAGCCGCACGTCTGGGTCTTTATTTTCGAAGAGGAAACCAGCGGGATCAAGGCCTGAAATTGTGCCATTAATATTTCTTGTTCCGGAACCCTTTGTGCCCATCAGTTTTCCTTGAGCATAAGAATCGCTTTTTCTTATCAGACAAGCACACATTGAGGTTATTTCTTATTTTTGCATACAATAATATTTTGTGTTCCTCGTATAAATTACCTTAGGGAGAAATATTGATTGAGCCGCAACGTGAGAAATCTTACAGTCGACTCTCGTTATCTCGACCTCGCTTATCTCGAATAACCGCTTATCTCGAAGTGAAATTCTGGTCCCTGTTTTAACATGGAAATCTAAGAACAGGTAACAAAATATTGTGGAAAAGAGGAGGAAATGCTCCTAAGGAGCAATTTCTCCTCTTTTCCACAATATTTTCAATCTGTCTAACTACAGGAGTCAAATTACATATTCATTTGTTAAATATGGTTGTTCGATTTATTGTTTTCTTCACTTCTGCAACTCTGATATTTCGAGGTACGGATATCTCGAAGTGTTTCAGAAAGTCCCTAGGAATTCGAGATAACCAGAGTCGACTGTACCTCCTTACATTTGCGCCTAAAGAAGCCTCAAATCAGCCTGCATATCCACACACTGATCAGAGTCAGAAACTTTGTTTTCTCGGCTATCTAAAATGCGCCAAGTGATGATTTTGATTAGAATTCACGAATACACAGTCTGGTTGGAATCTTCTCTGGCGCATATTTTCGAAAGTACATTTTTATATTGCTTCTGGGTCCTTCATGTGTCCGTTCGTGCGATCGTCTGTCCGTTACGCTTTTTGATGCATAGCATAACTTCTGAATCGTGCAATTTAGGATTTTGAAGTTTCATGTATGGACTTCATGACAAAATAGCTGACACATGTTTTTCTTATCAGGATTATGCCCCGTTCCCCGAGTTATGGCCCTATGAAAAAATATGGATGAAATCTTGTCAGCATAATATCTAAAAAAAAAACTATTGACGCTATAGCCTTGAAACCTGATGAATAGATTGGTAATGATAAGTAGATGACCTGATTTACCTTTAAATTATTTTAAAAACTACTTCTTGGGTCACGGCCCTTTGTAAATTTGGGCACACTTTTTGATGCATAGCATAACTTTTGAACTGTGCATGCTAGGGTCTTGGAATTTCATGTATGGATTCCTCATGAAAAAATAGCTGAGGCATATGTTTTGTTTTTCTTGACAAGAGGTTTCCCCTTTCCTGAGATATGGCCCTTTGGAAAAAATATGAGCGGAAGTTTTTGTTCACATAGGATGTATCAGCCCATTACTCCCAAATGATACCGAAGTGTGGAGTGACGTTTTACGGCCTGCATTTAGGAGCTTAGTATTTTTAATTAGTTTGCGATACATAGGTTATTTTTTAGGGTTGTCTCGGTAGCGCAATTGATAAAGATGACGGACGCCGCAGTGCTAGTGATAGGCCTCATTTGTCAGCGCTTGCATGGCGTAGGTTCAACCCAAGGCAATACCACTCAAAAATATTTCAAAGGATTATTTCTCCATTATGGATAGAAAAAGACGAGATTCGCTGCCATAATTGGAGAGAGATAGAATACTCCAAGTAACGCAAATTTAATAAAAAATACTAAGCTCCTAAATACCAAGTGTACTGCAGCGTCAGCTATTAGCTTTATAAGCGCTATTTGAACAGCCTTTTGGGGTTGTCTTGGTAGCGCAATTGGTTAAGACGACGGACGTTGCAGTGCTAAGCGATGTCGCTGCATCGATCAGAGTTTGCATGGCGTGGGTTCGACACCAGGTACAACCACATAGAAATTATTCTAAGAATTATTTCTCCTTTATGGATGGAAAAAGACGAGAGTCGCTGCCATTATTTGAAATAGTAAAAATAATCCATGCAAAGCAAACTAAAAATAACAACAAAACCAACAATAGAAAACAGCAGACACAGTTGATTGAGTCTGTTTCGTTCAGAAAAGTGGTCGATTCTAATAGTAAAAATTTCTACGTTTACCTTAAAATTTGGAAGTTAAGTCTGAATTTGCATTGACTTAACCAAATTATACTACCGTAATTGTACTTTTGACACCTCAGCTGTTTTATTTATTTTTTTTTTCAGTTTCGTGAGTGTTTTAATGTTCTCTAGGGTCATTCCTTTTAGAATGAATTTATCTTAACAACAGCTGGTGTAAGATTCTGATTCTTGTGGTGGCCTCCCCATACGTCACTTAAGTGAAGTTTGTATTTTCTGGTCCTATTCAGTGATCATTAAGCCTACAGGATTTTTGAAAATTTATATGAGGGTCATTGGTGAAGCCTAATTGGCAAAAATAAGCTAGTCTGACCAAAACAACTTCATCACGAAAACTTGCCTATATAATTTTGACCCCCTTTCATCCCACTTTTATATAGTAAAACTGGGGTTTACAGGGATATACATGATTTTTATTATTGTTGCTCAAAAACATAGATTGTGAGTACTCGTTAGAACCGCCTTGCCGAGGCGGTTTAACGAGTACCCACAATTTATGTTTTGAGCAGAAATATGAAAAAAAAAAAAAATCAGAGCTTTTTATCTGAAAATTTTCAGTTTTTGGAGGTGAATTTTTAAATAGGCGCGTTTTTGTAATGTGACACTTCAGCTGTTTTCAAGTTAGTAGATGCGTTCATTGCTCTCAAGGGCCATTCTTGTTTTGGATTTTTAGAGTCTATTTGATTGATAAAAAAAGGAAAAGCCTGGTTTTTTGCTATTTTAAAAATTACCCTACATCCATCATGTTCACGGTACTTCATATTAATAAGGATTTTCACTCTTTCAGTATCATATTTTCACTTTTTTGCCTCGGCGAGGCTATTTATAAAGAAATCTGAAATTTGACAATTTCATTGGTTAAGTATTTTCAGTATTAATCATATGTCAAACATGGCTAAAGTACACTCAACGGTTTGAGCGTTATGGCGATTATCATATTTTCACACTGTTTGCTTTGGCAATGCTATTTTTAACTATTTATAAATAAATCTGGCATTTGACAATTTCATCGTTTAGGTCTTGTCAATATGTAGCTGCACGCCAAAATTATCAAAATATTGCGCGGTATAAAAGTTTAAGTGATTTTCACAAACTCATTACGGACGGACGGACGGGCACGCCTCGGTGATGCTATTTATAAAGAAATCTAGCATTTGACAACTTCAAACTAAGGGCGAGGGTTATGGCCACGTAAAACCGATTTAAGCACCCCCTCCCCCACCCCAGTAAATTTTTAACTGACCGTTCCAAGGCGGTGCTTCTGCTGTGGTTTACTATTTCTGTCATTGTATATCTTTGCATGTATGTCCTGGTAAAATGTTTATTTTGGATAGCCGTTCGGCCAACTTTTGGGAAAGAAATTGTCCTTTTGGTTTTCTGCTTGTAGTGTTTTGATTGTGGTTCCGTTGCTTTTAGTGTTTCCTTCTTTAGCTTTGGTGTCTTGGACGGAAGGTGTTAGGTTAGGTAATTGTATCGATTCCTGACCATTACCTTCCTTTCTATTTAAGTCGAACTCATATTCATTGCTTTTGATACATTTAGCATTTGTACACTTTCTGTATAGATTGATTCTGAATCTGGTATCTGATTCACTGGCATTATCATTTCGTAAATATGTTTTCCAAGAAGTTCTGTATATCATTTATTGTCTCGACAGTAAGAGGACATGGCCACAGAAGCAAAGCTATGCTTGATAGAGGAACACGGTTTACCGTTTAGATTTAACTGTCTAGCATTAGGAAGATGGAAAACTGATTTTCTATATTTTATCTCTATGTTGAAAAAGTCTCAATATAAAGGTAGAGACATGAAAACGATTACATGTACCACGGCAACTGATATAATACTGAATTTGTTGCGTAAAGACTGTTTAACCCATTTATGCCTAGTGGACTTCTTACCTCTCTCTCTTTATACACGCCCTTCTCGAATTTATTGTGTGTCTTGTTTGTTTTCTTTTTAATATTATCATTTATTATAGAAATTGTTCTGCTTAATTCATACAGTGTATACCAGTTTTTGTTAATGTTAATGTCCTTTTATGGGACACTAGGCATAAGTGGGTTAAAGCTGAATAACTATAGCGCACGACAAAAAAAACTACAATAAGACCTATGTGACCAGCACGACTCAGATCAGCCTGCACATCTACCCAGGATGGCAGTATTCTCGTTTATCCCTTTTTGGATAGTCCGGAGGCTGTAGAAGGCACATGCGATCAGCAGGACTCTGATCAGCTTGCGCGGATGTACAGCCTACTCTGCCTTCGCTTGTCGCACGTCTTATTGTAAGTTTTGTCAAGAGCTAGCTCATATGACAAAACGTACCGGTAATTCGTCCTGTCCCGGGGATCCGCTCACCCACATATCCCGCAACATGAGCACCAATACTTTGACCAATCAAATGCATTCTATCATAACTAGCCATGGCATAACGTCGTAAGGATTTCATCAACTGAGCGATCATAGCTCCGACAACACGTGTATTTGCAGCCACCTGTCCATAGTTAATGCCGGAAGCACCACCTTCCCAATTGACAGCAATAACATTTACATTCTCCTGTCAAATAGATGATGGTTGTTGTATTTCTCTTGAGGAAATAGGACATCCACACGATGGAACCATACGCATATAAAATACCTCTGATAATATGCCCTACTTTAAATTCGCACCCTGGATACTCGCACTGTCACACCATAACATACACCTCAATTTCAATGCCTGATGGTATTTTTAAAATTATGATCTGGACCCACTCTGCTCAGGTATATTTATTGAAACATTTAGGATAAACTTGCTATTGTAAAAGGAATGATTGGACTAAAGTAGGATTTTACTATTATAGAGATCAAACATGATTTTTCATGCATTAACATTCGCCAGGTCCCGAGGGAGGTGTTGAAAACCGAGGCCGGAGGCCTGTCTACTGTTAACGCATTGAAAAACCATGTTCGATCGCTATTATTGCATAAAAAAACGAAAACATTTGATGTATTTAGCGTTATTTGTTGCATTATTTTGTTTCGCCTTTTCACCGATGTCTCGCGAACGCAATTTCCACGAACTATGCTCGTTCTAGGGCCGAGCAGAACACATCTCGTAACGGCAGCAAACCTGTGGCCCCGGTACGATCATATTGAAAGTTGCGTAGCCGTGCATTAACAGCGCGTGAATTGCCTTGTTAATACACGGCTTTTCGCCGGTTAATGCACGGCTGTTAATAACGTGCGACACTGTTTTTTATGCAATAACGAACGTTAGTGTTTACTACTGGCCGTTCTAACGCGGTTATACTGGTGTTGTTTGTTCTTTGTGTGACCTTGTGGCTGCTCGCTTCTAGGTAGTTTTAATGTTTTGTCCTGTTCGTTATCTTATTGTTGTTTATAGTGGATGCTGTTTAGCGGTGTGTAGGGAGCTTGTTGCTTTGATTTTCTTTGGTTAGTGACTTCTGTACTGTCTGCCTTGGTTTGTTTGCTCATTCTCTTGGTGTCAGTGGTACATGTAGACTATGTTCCGTGAATGTGTATCTTTTCTGGACATCTTTTTGTTACATTACGAATTCGTTATTATGTGAAAATCTACATTTCAAATAACTTCTTACTGAAACATTTTTGAATCTTTTGTTAAATGTGCTTGTGACATGTATTCCACTCTACCCAGTAAGTATTCTTTATAAATCTATAGCGGGCCATTATCGGCCCGTCAGGGTAGCTGACGGGCCGATAACGGCCCGCTATAGATTTATGTAGAATGCTAGCTAGGTACCTATCTACCTATTCTATTCTATTCTGAAAATAAGATCATTCGTAGTGTAAGCACAATATGATAATTGTGTTTACTGCGTATGATTACAATAATGCTGCTCTCTTTTGTTCAGTAATAAACATTGCAGTGTACACGCTATTTAGTTCAGTTACATGACACATGTCTTACAAATGTTATTTATTAGATTTTGTTTTGTTAAGATCTCTTATAGAAATAAATTTAAGAAATATAGTAACATATTAAATGTATGCGCCGTATTATTATTATGTACTGAGTAACTCAACAAACCACAAAACACAGTGTTGTGCCTAAGGGAAGAACATTGCATCAATCTGCATAACACAATTAATCAAGTAAATTGCCGTTATTTGCATGTGTGTACATATTTGGTGATAAAGAAATTTTTTTCTAGTTACTGTTTAAGGCAATAAAACGAATGTATTTGACATCATGCGAGAGCACTGGTTATGTTAATTCGTTAAAAAGGTAAATTGTAATGATGAAAAAACAACAACTGTCACTCACTAGTTACTGCTACACTTGCGGACAAAGTTTAATATTCTCTTCTAAAGAAACGAAAATAACAAAAACGCACAAAATTATCAAAAAGCTAGAAAGCCTTCATATCAGCTCTATAAAAATAAAATTATCTCCTAACTTTTTGATGCTGGGGTGAATAAATACCTTGCTTAAGATAGCAGCGCCCATGTCTTTGATCCACTTTGCGCTTGCATCATCGTTGAAACCATGAATAATAAATTTCGTTTTTCTAATGCCAATAAACTTGGATCCACGTATACTTGCCGAATCACTACTGATGATCT
The DNA here is from genome assembly GCA_964016985.1 of Anodontia alba. Classification (NCBI taxonomy): domain Eukaryota; kingdom Metazoa; phylum Mollusca; class Bivalvia; order Lucinida; family Lucinidae; genus Anodontia; species Anodontia alba. The sequence goes on along the minus strand of OZ024825.1, from coordinate 44,196,638 downwards.
GAGGTGTGTTTAGATTGTCTCTAGTGTAGAGAAGAAACTCAATCTAGAATAAAGTAGTAAATATTTAAGAGGAATTGATACACTTTCGAGGGAGACAACTCTGTCAAAACTGTTTTGCTCCCTTCTGAAAAGGGGTCTACTTTAAATGAAAATGATTGAAAAGAACTCTACTCTAAAAAGAAAGAATTGTCTCCCTGTGAAAGCAAATGCTTTCGTTTTAAGATCCCTTTGTAGAAGGAGATTGGTGCACAGGAAATCAAACAGGAAGTCATAAAAGTTGTTTCCCTTGTACAAAATGGCGGAAAATCTACCAAGTGTATTCATTCCCTTCATTGCATTTCATTAGCAGTGTAGATATTTGATGACGAGCTTGGGTTTAACGATGCGTCAACCCATAAGGGTCATTTGCGTCAAAAGAATCTGCCCAGTCTTTCCTTTTAGAGAAGCCCCCTTTCAGAAGGGATGCAAAGTAAACCTGACATAGTTGCCCCTCCTGAACGTTTCTACATTCCCTTTAAATAAAAAGATGAAAAATGTACCTGATTGTTTGTTTGTTGTTCCTACTGAGTAGTGTAGCTAGTACAGGCGGGGATGATATAAGATTAACTACACAATATGTAGAGTCTTTGGAGCATCTTTGTTTTGTTTGAGAGTACACTCCTTCGTAGACGGCGCTTGTGTGCAGGGAAGCAAACAGGGCCCAGTTGTTCAAAGCTAACGACATCGTTAGTTAGCAGTTCGTTAAAATTTACATCCAGTAATACGCAAATATGCTGAAATTTTTTGCTGAAAAAATGTGAGTAGCTTTTGCAGTGTCACATTTTTTCAGCAAAAAATATCAGAATATTGTATATTGAATCCACTAAAACAGTTAACGAAATGACTCTTAACGAGCTCGTTAAGCTAACGACGTTTTGAACAACTGGGCCCTAGATCACAAAAGTTGTCTGCCACGTGTATCAATTCCCCTTTAAATTGAACTTATGGTCGTCGTTTCTGATTACTGTTTCATTACGAAAACATGCCTATTCAAATATATAGAAAATTTCACCTCCAAAGCTGAAAATTTTCAGATAAAAAACTCTGATATTTTCATATTTCTGCTGAAAACATAGTTTGTGGGTAATCGTTAGAACCGCCTCGCCGAGGCGGTTCTAACGGGTACCCACAATCAATGTTTTTGAGCAGAAATAAGAAAAATATTGTATACCCCTGTAAAACCCAGTTTTACTATATAAACGTGGGGTTTAAGGGGGTCAACATTATATAGGCATATTTTCGTGATGTATTTGTTTATGTTTACAGGATGCGGTAAAATAATTTTTAAATTAAACGTAACACAAGATTATGTTTATGCTTTTATCATTTTCTATATCTTGGGGGCAGTGTGGACAACCACCGAAATAAACAAGAGATATATTGCATAGTTCTGGGGAAAACGATTATTAGACTTTATGATATATGTCCAAGGTTGCGACCATTTAAGAAAAATCATGTTCTTCTGACTTAAGGCTGCTCCATATATTTTAAAATGCGAAATCAATTGGAAGCAAACAACATATGAAATAAAAGAAAATGGAAAATTCGGGCTTTATTAATCCTTTTAAACCTAAGTTTCTGAAATGGATTATTCCATCTTTGAATTTGAGCACATCCATTGTTTCAAATACGAGCGTAGAGTTGACATCAAAACTCAAATATAGGCTGACAGTGTCGGTCAAGATGAGATGGCTCTTTACAAGCTATCTGATATGGATCTACACTGTTTGCCACAGCATTGTGTTGAATTAAAGGGCTGAATAGTTAAAGTCTATGTTCATGAACAGTTATGTAACGTGCAACACTGTTCACACCTCCTAGTCCATGGTAAAGGGATATGATACATTTAAATAAATCCAGATGAGCTCAGTGAAATATAAAATTTAATAAAAATGGACCATCAGTTTCAGATGGGATACTAGTATATGATAATGTAGACGGGAAATAAACGGAACAGGTCTGGTGAACAAAAATGTTACAAAATTAAGATTGATTAATCAAAACTATCGCGTAGAAGTTATACTTACAATACAATTACTTACCTTCAACCAAGAAACAGTGCGGCCGCAAGCTGATTTCGTTCAACAATGGCCACATGTGTTCCAAGGTCGTTTCCGACTTCTTGAAGCTCACATGTAATATCTATATACACATATACAGTCCGGTCATCGAACGTGTCGTCCATCCAAACACGCTTTAACACAGTAGAGAGCAAACAATGATTGGTGTAATGCTGACCAGACTGTGAGTGTGCAACTCGGACAATTTGTGTATATCCGAATAAAAGTTTGTATCGTAGTGATCTTACAGAATGATAACTTTTAGAACAGTAATGTGTTTGAATGTCTTCCATGACGGACTTAATCCTTAAAGCGTAATTAACCCTTTTATGCTGAATGAACTCTTCTACCTCCACCCTTTGGACAAGTACATTTCAAGTAGAATGGGTGCCTAGTTAGTTTTATTAGTACCATGTTTTACAGAAAGTCCTGCAGTTAATGCAAAAAGTGTATACCCTGATCAGACGCCGCCTTCTGCGGCGTCTGATCTGGGTCTACACTTTTTACCAATGTTCCCTATTACAGGACGCTAGGCATAAATGGTTTAAGAATGAATTGTAGCAGGTGACATTCTAAAATATTACATTTGGTTTATTTTTCTGATAAATTAATAAACAAAAGATTGCCTTTGGAAACAAAGAACACACGAAAGAGCGAAAAACGGAGACTCGGTCTTATTTAGTTTCTTCATATGCAACAATGTAGTTTGCGAGGCTGCACACGCCCGCCTAGCATCGGCTTAAGCGGTATTCGATTTTAAATGCACCCAGAATGGGCTCAACGATCCCAAAGGAAATAAAAATATAATATGTATATTATGAAGTACGGGGAGACCTTTTACGGCCGCCACAACGGTATTTAACACCAGCTGCAGTGAAGTAAAATACAAATCTAAAAGTTTGCATTGGAAACAAAGAATACACGATAGAACGAAAACCGGCGACTTGTTTTTTTTTTTTTTTTTTTAAGTATTCATATGCAACAACGTATTTTGCGCGGCTGGGGACTTGGGTTTTTTAAGTATTCATATGCAACAACGTATTTTGTGGGGCTATAAACACCCCTAACATCGGTTTAAGCGATATGAGCCAGCGAACAACAAAACCTACAATAAGACTTGCGCGACCAGCGAAGACTCAGATCAGCCTGCGCATCCGCGCAGTCTGATTAAAATAATCGCTGATCAAATGTGCCTTCTACAGTCTCCGGGCTGTCCAAAGAGGGATAAACGAGACCCTTGTCATACTGGGTGGATATACAGGCTGATCTGAGTCTTTGCTGGTCAGACAGGTCTTATTGTAGGCTTATATTAGATTTACAAAGTAACCAGAATAGACTTAATGATCCCAAAGGTAACAAAAATATAATCTGCACTATGATGAAGTATGAAGACGTTTTGAAGCCACCACATGACACTTAACACAACCTGTAGTGAAGCAAAATAAAAATCTAATCACCTTTGGAAACAAAGAACACACAAAACGAAACTCGGAGGCTCGAATTTAAGACTGGCATTCAATGTGACTCGTCAGCTTGAGTGACGGTTCACATGATACGTTAAATAAGTCTTATTTTCTCTGGAAAAAAAAAAAAAAAAATCTATATGTATATACACAGCAACAGCATTTGGTCGCATGATACCTATCCTCTTTCACTTGCAATGATTTATGAGCTATTTCTGAGGTCACGTAACAAATATAAAACAAGTACTCACACCAATGAGGCCCGGAGACTGGGGTACATATCCTTGGGCATTGTCAAAGGGCTTTTTGTTATCAAAACAACCTATACCCTCATCATGATAGCAAACCTTCTGTGAGAATAACACACCAATTATGGCCTTAGTAATATTTTGCCAAATCCCCATCTCAGCAAATGCAGGATGGCGCTGGATTAACACTAATTAAACTGATTGAAACGAAGCCAGGTGTGGGAATGAACAGATTGACAACATCCGGTAGTACATAAACGCTTCGCATGCTGGCTAAAAATTACAGCAGACGATAGTTTGAAATGTTTGTCACAGTTTTCTGAGAAAATAGGTTTTGACATTTCATGCAAGTTGTCTCCTTAGGTGACAATTTGCATAGAATGTCAAACACTGTTTTCTGGAAAAGATATGGGAAAACGTGTCAGTTTGTCGTCAGTTAAAAATACACAGTGGCAATATATTAATATAGATGGGATATTCTTTAGTAGTTACATCACGATTTACTTATTATGTATTGTATGAACGATAATTTGAGCCAGTACTTGACAAAAACAACAAAATGGCATGTGCGCCCAGCGAAGACACAGGTCAGCCTTGGCATCTCCGAGTGATCATAGCTTCGCTGTATGCACGAAGAAAGTTTAGATCCTTAGCTACAATGTACCCATTGAACGCACAGCAAAGACTCTGATCAGACAAGGCGGATACCCAGGCTGATATGAGTCTTCGCTGGGCACACATGCTATTTTGTTGATTCTGTCATGCGCTGGCTCATTTGTAAACTAGATGTGCGCCAGTGATCATATGTATTTACTAGGAAACAACAAAACCTAAACACACACACACACACACACACACACACACACACACACACACACACACACACACTCTCTCTCTCTCTCTCTCTCTCTCTCTCTAGAGAACCCTGTGGACCAGTACAGCACGGAATGTATTTTTGGTTTTCGCACTGCTAGAAGTCCGTAAAAGTTAAGTCAAAGACCAATTGTCCTTTCGACATCACTCGGAAGGACGTTTTTTTTTTTTTTTTTTTTTTGCTTGGCGTTTTATTTTAAATGAAAATACTTTGTTCTGATTGGCCATATCATCAGACCATTTGTCTTTTCTGTTTCTGTGTTTTTTTTTCTCTCAAATATGTACCCTAATATTAAATTTATGGCCAAAAATGGTCTAACCATACCACTTCTATAGTAAAGTGACTTTTTTTTGTCTAAGAAAATATTTGTTTACCTTTCTTTGCTGAATTTGAATTATTGATGTTTCACAAACAATACTGTGAAAATTTCAGAAGCAACTGAACAAGCAGTACTTGGTGAAAATCTGCTTCCCAGTTACCAACCCTACAAATATCTGCATAATTTGCATTCATTTTTACTGTGGAAAAAGTGAAAAATATTTGATTTTCTAAACATTGACCAGAATGAAAGTTTTGGTGGATAGATAGTTACGATACATGGTTTTGCAATAAATCATGATAAACGTTTGCAAAAAAAAAAAAAAAAAAAATAAAAAAAAAAAAAAATAAAAAAAAAAAAATGAATTTCTGAAAGATGTCGAAGCACAGTAGGCAGATAGGCTTCTATTTTCTTCTTACTTCTAACTTCTTACTTCTAACTTCTTACTTCTAACTTCTAACTTCTAACATCTTTCTTCTTACTTCTAACTTCTTACTTCTAACTTCCATGTTGTATGTATGTATGTATGAATGTATGTGGGAGGGTAGGGACATTTCTTATTTCTAACTTCTTATTTCTAACTTCTTACTTCTAAATTCTTACTTTTAACTTCTTACTTCTAAATTCTAACTTCCATGTTGTATGTATGTATGTATGTATGTATGTACGTACGTACGCGTGTGTGTGTGTGAGTACACACACATACATACATACACACACGCACATACATACATACATACATACATACATACATACATACAACATGGAAGTTAGAAGTTAGAAGTAAGATATAAGAAGTTAGAAATAAGAAGTTAGAAGTCAAAAGTAAGACGTTAGAAGTTAGAAAAAAGAAATGTCCCTACCCCCCCCCCCGCCCCCCCCCCCACACACACACATACACACACATACATACATACATAAGAAGTTAGAAGTTAGAAGTAAGAAGTTAGAAGTTAGAAATAAGAAATGTCCCTGCCCACACTCACACACACACACGCACACACACACACACCACACACATACATACATACATACATACATGGAAGTTAGAAGCAAGAAGTTAGAAGTAAGGGTTAGAAGTTTGAAGTTAGAAGTTAGAAGTCAGAAATAAGAAATGTCCCTACCCCATACACATACATACATACATACATACATACATACATACATACATACACACACACACACACACACACACACACACACACACATACATGGAAGTTAGAAGTAAGAAGTTAGAAGTAAGGGTTAGAAGTTTGAAGTTAGAAGTAAAAAGTTAGAAGTTAGAAGTCAGAAACAAGAAATGTCCCTACCCCACCCCCCACACACACACATACATACATACATACATACATACATACATACATACATGCATATATACGTACATACATACATACATACATACATGAAGTAAGTAGTTAGATGTAAGAAGTTAGAAGTTAGAAGTAAGAAGTTAGAAGTTAGAAATAAGAAATATCTCTACCCCCCCCCCCCCCCCCAACACACACACATACACATGCATACATACATACACACGCACGCACGCACACACACACAAACACACACACATACATACATACATACATACATACATACATACATACATACATACATACATACATACAACATGGAAGTTAGAAGTTAGAAGTTAGAAGTAAGAAGTAAGACCCAGCTTTCGTACGTTCAGGAGCAATGACGTCCTCTTGAATCATGGATGTTAAACAACGGAAAAGTCTGACCTCAGGACCACAGATAGAATACATGTTTTGCCAAGCAAAACCAGAGATCTAAATGCATCTTTTCAAAGACGACAAAAGGTTCCAAATATGTAAGGCTGTAATTTATTACAGATGGAGACTTTCACTAATTTTCCCACATGAAAACATCTTTCCAAACGACGTCGAAAAGAGATTGAGTAGTAGTACCCATAATTACGTGGATCACTGAACAAAATATTATGACTAAAATACACGAAATAACAACAAAAAGAAATATAGAACACCCGGCGAAAAGTTTTATTTGAATTACCAACTACAGGCAGAGCTCGAGAAACATCACGAAAACATACCTATATAATTTTGACCCCCTTAAACCCCACATTTATATAGTAAAACTGGGGTTTATAGGGGTATACATTATTTTTCTTATTTCTGCCCAAAACATAGATTGTGGGTACTCGTTAGAACCGCCTCGGCGAGGCGGTTCTAACGAGTACCGACAATCTATGTTTTGAGCAGAAATATGAAAAATATCGGAGTTTTTTATCTGAATATTTTCAGTTTTTGGAGATGAAATTTTCTATATATTTGAATAGGCGTGTTTTCGTAATGGTTGCTGAAAAACTTCTAACGGGGCCTGGTAAATAATGATTAAATAATGAATACATTTTCCGGATAGTTTTCTGGTCAGACAGTCTTTTTCAGAGTCAGATGCATTACCATCAGATCATATGAAGTCTGGAAATAGCGGTTTTAACGTACATTCGCTCCTAACAGACATCTGGCAATAGCGACTTTAAACGTATAATAGCAATTAACTGACGTCTGTAAATAGCCATGGCCTCCGATAAGACGATAAGAAATACACATTCAACATAGAAAAAGGCGATAATATTAAGTAGCCATGGCCTCCGATAAGACGATAAGAAATACACATTCAACATAGAAAAAGGCGATAATATTAAGATCTTTCCGACAATTCTAATAAACAAATTCCTTCACATAGGGCAATATCGCACAAAAGTGCCCTTGTACATATTTCAAAATAAAGACCAAGAAAACTAGAAACAATTACGCATACCAGCTACCTTATATGATGCGAAATGAAATGAGAACTCGATCAAGTCCTGTTTCAATCCCAATAGCCAAGGTACCGTATTTACCCTAAATATCCGGACAGACAGTTAGCAAACAGTGCAGACTCATGCCAGACGCTGCAGAACGCGGCGGCTCGTCTGAGTTTACCGTTTAATTCTCATTCAGCAGATCATCAGGTGTGAAAAGGACGTTCCAAGTTTTTGTTTGTTTGTGTTGAGGTTTTACGGCCCAGTCAACCCAATGGGTTCATGTCGAGCGCGGTCAGTTTACCTAACCACACGTTTACTGGGCAGGCTTAGTCCTCTAAGCGGTTAACCAGTATTGTGCACATTCTTTCGCCAGAAACTGACAACTGCCCTTCTTAAATCAGCGGAAGGGAGAGAATGACCGTAGAAAATATTTCATGATCAATCTCCACGAAAGAATGTTGCCGACCTCGGCGGGGGTTGAACCCGCGACCTCCTGGTCTCCAGTCGGACGGCGCATCCAACTGAGCCACCGAGGCCGGCCGTTCCAAGTTTAGGAATAGTATTGTAAGGTGTTACGGTGTTTTTATATTTACTGTGCTTTCGACATCTTTCAGAAAGTCGCTTTTTTGCTTGGGGATTTACACAGAAGAGGTAAATTTGCAAATATTTGTCATGATTTAATATAAAACCATTTGTCGTAACTACCTATGCTCAAAAAGTTTTATTCTAGTCATTGGTTTTTTAAACAAAATCTAATATTTTCACTTTTTCACAAAGTAAAAATGAATGCAAATTATACAGAAATCTGTAGGGTAGGTAACTTGGAGGCAGATTTTCAATAATGTTCCGCTTATTCAATTCTTTCTGAAATTTTCACAGTATTGTTGTGAAACATCAATGATTCAAGATACAAAATATTTTCTCAGACAAAAATTAAAAAAAAAAATCACTTTACTATAGAATTTGCACCGGTAAGATCATTGTTTGGCCATAAATTTAACTTTGCTGTAAATATTTGAGAGGAAAAGACAGAATCAAAAACAAAAAAATGGTTTCTGATAAGATATGGTCAATCAGAACAAGATGTCTTTATTTAAAAAACAAAATGCCAAGCAAAAACGTCTCTCTGAGAGATGACGAAAGGACTGTAGGGTACTTACGATACTGTATTTGTCTCTTTTGTTTTTGCCAACAACGTTGGAAATGGGCCGCACCATTCAGAACGGTGCCTTCGAATATATGCGGACAGCAACGAACAGTGTGTACAGTTTTGCCACTCATTCAGCAGTTTTAGGAATATAAATAGGTATCCGAATATTTTGGAAAAACATGTTACAGTATCTTCATTTCATTTTTTTCATAATACACTGTATATTTGGACCATGTCAGGCGAATGTATGCGAACAACAACAAAAAAAAAATCAAGCTCAACATCTGTCTGATCAAGGCTTCACTGTCCGCTTACTGAATCATTCGATACAGTAGACTGTGTCAAAGAACAGGAAAGGTTCCTGGCTCCTGGCGAGACTGTGCTGATATACACAGTGATCTTTATATCAGAAATTTTCGTGTACCATATTTACCCTAAATACAGTAAAACCTCGATGATTCGAATACCGACGGCTCATTCACCTTAAATGCTTCGAACTCGATTTTTGAGTACCTGGAAAATTCTTCCGATAGCTTAAGAAAACCAATATTTAATGATATTATAGGGAAACTTTCTTATTTTATCATGGAAATGTATGGTGTGTGCACACATTAGAATCGCCTCATCGAGGCGATTCTAATGAGTACACTCAACATACTCAACATACCATTATTTTATAGATCGAATAAACATCCGTAAATTATCCCTTTTACGTCCTAAGTGAACTGACGCTGTGATTAACCCTCAGTGGCTCGAACTACCCATGTCTAGAACTAATTTTTATGGTCCCAAAGATGTTCGAAAACCTAAACTCCTTACCACACTGGTCCTCAAAAAATTGAAATAAGACCATGTTACTACCTGTTGATGTGTCTAAAACTGTTGAGTAAGTGCCAAACTGTGTAGACCATGATCAACGGCTTCTGGTCTGGATCTGCACTGTTTGTTCAGGCCCGTCTGTACCAATACTTAAGGTAAATAGTGTTCGCAACACAACAATCACTCAAGTATATTTTAGTGGGTTATTTCTAAAGACTTAGTGTATTGTGTCTACAAAGATTTAATTTTGTGATTCAGAAGGGAATTTAAGCATTAGAACCCAATAACGAACGGTTTTCCATGGGTATACGTCATTTGTTTGTACGAAACTTGCAATGGTTTATGAAGTTTGTCATATCAGGTACAAAAGCATGGGGACAATAATGAAAGCTGTCATATTTGTCATCTGCAATACGTAAAATAACAGTTAAACTTTCGGACAAACAAAGCTATTTATAGTTCAGTACCTATATAGAATCATTCCCTATTAGGCCCAGTGGACTCTTCTACCCATTTGTTTGGAGCGACCATCTCCAGGTTAGGGAGCGTCTGTTTCAAATTGTTTCATTATTAATTTCTATAAATAAATCTGTATTCATTTAGTGTAGACTCCGATCAGACGCCGCTTACCAATATTCATTTTAAAAGACACTAGGCACGAATGGGTTACGCATTATAAGTACGTGTAAGGCGATAATGAAACGCTCTATGTTATTGTACATATACATGTATGTTTACATGTGAATAGCGTGAAAACACCTATGAACACTTCTTAGCCATAACTCTGGGTAAGATTCTAACAATAAATATTCATATTTTCTCCGTTTCTACACAAAACATTTGTTGTGGGCACTGATTAGGAGCACCTCAGCGCTTCTAGTCAATTTTCACAACAAATGTTTTTTGTGGAGATAAAAACAAAATATCTAGAAACATGCAGGTCATGGTATTTTTACCGTATGATGTGGAAAATGAGGAAAACTGGGTTACTAAGCACATTAGGATAGATTTATGTAGTAACTAGACATATGTCCAAAGTACACGAATGCCCCTGCCCTTTGTTCTTTTGCTGATATGGCAACAACTACTTTCCCAATGCTCAATCTGACCTGTTATACATTCTGACGCCTAGCCTTACCCCTGGGCCTGCCCCAGAGGCAACTTTTGCATAGAGGTAAAGGTTTAGGTTTGGGTAAGTTCTTACCTAATTTTAACTTCCTAGCATAAAAGGTACCCAATTTATGACTACCAAAGGAAACATGGAAATAAATATCACTGTAAAATCTGAACAACTTCGGGTCATACTGATTCATGCTCCATAAGTATGATGTCTATACATCAAATACTCTTCAAAATATAAGGCAAAATCACTGAAGCAAAAAATATAGGTTACATTTATGTTGGTGTTTTCGGGTCATACTGACGAATAATCCATAAGTATGACGTTTATACATCAAATACTCTTCAAGATATTAGGCAAAATTACTGAACTACGAAATGTAGGTGACTGTGACCTACATTTTTTTAGGTCAGACCTCGGGTCATACTGACTAATAATCCTCAAGAATGATGTTTGTACATTCAAATATTCAAGATATAGGGCAAAAATACTAGTCCATAAAATGTAGCTCACAGTGACGTGTAATAATCTTCAAGATACAAAGCAAAATCTCAGGACCGTGAAAACTCTTCAGGATATAAGACAAAGTTAATGGAGTGTGAAATATAGGTCATGCTGACCTTCACTTTATGACCTACAAGTCAATGTCAGAAGGCTAACTGATGTCTGACCAAGTATCTGGCTAAGTTATTTTCATAATAGAAAATTAGAATAAAAAAAAACAAAAAAAAAAACAAAAAAAAACAACAACAACAACAACAACAAAAAACACCTTTTACAGGTGTCCTAGATTTTTACCTATAGCCAAACCCCGGGGTAAGACCCTAGCCTATATATCGTGGAATGAAAGCCGACCCTTATGAGTACCTATAGTCTAAATGTGAATACTTTCTGATGAGGTTGTTTAGATATGAACTTTTGAAAACAAAAACTTGAATATACTAGATATTTGTCCAAAGTACACAAATAATCCTGCATTTTGGACCCTTAGCTCCTCCCCTAGGCAAGATCTAGGGGGCAATTTAGCATAGAGTTAAAGGATTATGTCTGGGTAAGAAGCATACCCAATTTCAACTTCCTAGAATAAAAGGTATCCAAGTTATGACCTCCAAGACAAATGCGGACATAAATATCAATGTAAAATCTGACCTGTTCTACATCTTGACCCATAGTCCTACCCATCTCCCCACCCCGCGGGCATGATCCAGGGGCAAATCTAGCATCGAATTGAAGGTTTGGTCTGAGTGTAAGTAGCATTCCAAATGTCAACTTCCTAGTATAAAAGGTACCCAAGTTTGACATGTTAAATATTTTGACTTCTAGCCCCATCCAGGGCATGACCAGGGGCAACTCTAGCAGAGAAGGTTTAGTTGTCGGAAAGTAGCATACCAAATTTCAACTTCCTAGCACAAAAGGTACCCAAGTTATAACGTCCAAGAGAAACGCGGACGTAAATGTCAATGCAAACTTGAATGTTAACTTAAACATTAACCCCTAGTCCCACCCCAGGATATGACCCAGAGCAAACTAGCAAAAAGTTGAAGTTTTAGGTCTGGGTAAGTAGTATACCAAATTTCAATTTCCTAGTGTAAAAGGTGTCGCAGTTATAACCTCCAAAAGAAACGCTGACCTCCAAGAGAAACGCGGACGTAAATATCAACTTAATAAAAATTGACACCCAGCTTTACCCCAGGCCACGACCTAGGGGCAACCTTAGCATAGAAGTAATGTTGTAGGTCTGGATAAGTAGTATACCAAATTTCAACCTACTAGCATAAAAGGTAACCAAGTTATGACTGGTTACAAATGTGACATAGGCACCATGGTACGCACGTACGAGCGTTTACGTAAAGAATTAGTAAGTTCCTATTGTTTATTTTCACGCAGTTATCAGTAAAATATTTTCTGTCTATTCGTCATAGGATCTTTCTTTAAATCTCTCGGTGGAGGAGGGAAAAGCGAAAAAGTATCTTTATCATACACAAGTCCCCTTAATTCCTTTCTCCTCGACTTCGGAAACGATATTTGTCCTCTACCATCCGCTATTTCACGTACATATTTTTCTTTTGGCGCACTAAATCGGGAAATGTAGACTCTGACTGGTCCGAGACAAGAAGTAAATGCACACTTTGGGCATCCCCATTGGCACGGAAAGCTCACACGATACACTTCCTCAGCCCGTTTTCGCCGTTTTACAACTGGACTTCTTTGCTGTTTATAGTTTAATGAAATCAATTTACCACCTGAGGAATTGTATTTCGGTCTCTGAAATTTTGTTCCCAAGAAAGGTTTTGACTTAGCTAAACTGGGGCTTAGAAATGAACTTTTCTGTTCCGGTACTGTCGTAGCAAATCTTGGTGACCTCCGTGGAATGATCTGATGGGATTTGGATTTTGTTTCTCGCAAATTATACATTGTAACCTCATTGTTTGGACTTGGAACTGACAGTTGTGGGAATGTTTCGATGGACAACGTCTTATTTGGCTGCATTGCTTACATTTTATATAATAAGCTTTCTGTTCCGTTCCTTCCCTTTTCCCGTTCTCTCTTTAACAATATGTTGTACCTGAAAATTATAAATGTTCTATATACCTCATTACAATAACATACATTAGACTGGCTCCAGTCTTCAGTGACTCAATATTTTTTCTTACAATCCTGCTTAATAATCCCCTAAAATAAAACAAAAAATAATATCGTGACTATGAAGGCTGGTCACTAGAACTAGTGACCAGCCTTCATAGTCATGATATTATTTGTGTTTTATTTTATTTGATTATCAAACAGGATTATAAGAAAGTTATATAGAGTCACTGGAGACCGGTTCAAGTAACCAGCCTTTATAGCCATGATATTATTCTGGTTTTATTTTAGCGGATTATCAAACAAGATTATAAGTAAAATATAGAATCTCTGGAGACTGGAACCAGTGTAGATTATACATTAGCTTACATGCTTTAGAATTTCAGCGAATCGGCTCGTCATACATGTAAACATGTACAGTCGAACTTCAATCAGGTCAGAAGACAAAAAAGACAGTTAGGTGATGTCTTTAAGATCTTCTATAAAATAATGGTGTGTTGGGGTACTCGTAAGAATCACCTCGATCTGAAGTACACACAACATTCATTTTCGTATAATTAGAAGAATTCTTTCGAGTCACCAAAGTTTTAATGTAATATGACTTGACAATACAAATGTTAGTCCAGATTCATTGACATTTCAGAACGAATTTGTTAGCGCATAGGACTCTGGGTAAAAATCCAGCAGGCGACTTTTTGAAATAGTTTTTTTTTATTTTGCCCAGAAAACAGGATTTGATATTTCATGCATATTGTCTCCACAGGAAACATGATTCGACATGAGTCCCCAGTGGAGACAATTTGCATGAAATGTCGAATACTGTTTTCTAGAGAATAAAAAGAAATAAAATATCATTATTTTGCCATCTGCTAAATTTGTTCAGAGAGTGATGAAAGTTAAATGCGTCAAAATAATTTCTATCTGTAGCGATGGATTTGTTCAGAGTCTTCTAAGAGGCTAGCATGCAGTTACAGACAATAGAGCAAAATTGACCCGACCAATTACAATTGCTGTATTTATATTAACCCATTTACGCCGAGTGGATTCTTCTACCTCAAGTATTTGGACAGGTCCATTTACAATAGAAGGGGTGTCTGGTTAGTTGTTATTATATTCTATGCCTTATAGAAATTCCGGTATTTAATGCAAACAGTGTAGACCTGATCTGCGGTGTCTTATCTGGGTCTACACTGTTTGCCAATGACGCAAGGCATTAATTGGTTAAACCCCCATCTGTAATGGTTAATCAATAACATTTCATGCAAATTTTCTCAATCCATTGGAGACAAATTTACATGAAATGTCAAGTCCTGCTTTCTAGGGTAAAATAAGAAACATATTTCAAAGAAAAATTACCCAAGGTCCTTTAGCGTTAATACCGACACGTCATACATTCCATTACGAAAACACGCCTATTCAAATATATAGACAATTTCACCTCCAAAAAATGAAAATTTTCAGATAAAGAAAAGTCTGATATTTTTCATATTTCTGCTCAGAAACATAGATTGTGGGTACTCGTTAGAACCGCCTCGGCGAGGCGGTTCTAACGAGTACCCACAATCTATGTGTTTGAGCAGAAATAAGAAAAATAATGTATACCCCTGTAAACCCCAGTTTTACTATATAAAAGTTGGGTTTAAGGGGGTCAAAATTATATAGGCTTGTTGTCGTTTGCCAGAGAAAGGGACAGACGATCTCCAGGAAAGCGAGAAATAGCGGAGCATAATGATAAAAACGAATGACAGTGTAGAAACAGACAATAACTTAACTCGCCCCTTTCTCGCCACTTCCCGCCCCCTGTTGAAAGTACAACAGGAAGTTACCACTCAATTTTTTTAGTGTGCAAATGTAATGTCAAACTTACTTGCAGGTTTCTCTTTATGGTGTTTGATTAAAGCGGCAGCAGTTAGCACCATACTGCTGCTACATACTTTATCTTAAGCTGAATGGTTAAACGTTTATGGGAGGCAACTCTGTGAGTATTGAGTTTGTCCCTTTCTGAAAAAGGGTCTACTTTAACAGGAACGAATGTGCTCCGATTATTCATTTTACAGTAGGCCCCTTTTCAGAAAGGGAAAGGCGTGCAAGAAAACAAACAGGAAGTTACAAATCTTGTCCCTCTTGTACAAAATAGCGGAAAAACAACCTAAATTACAAAACTACCAAACTAAGGCTGTTTGGGCCTCACCGAGCTTAGGGGCAATGGCTACCATTGAGATAAACCTGGTGATGTCCAAACTGGCTTTAAAGTAATGAATTACACATGTGCCTTAACGTGAAAAAATGCACTATTGACAGGTACACCTGGTGAAGACTCAAACTAGTATGCAAATCAATCTGTCCCCATGGAGAAGCCACGGACCCCTCGTCCTCGCTATTCACAAAACGTATGGCGAAGACTCTAATCAGACTGTGCAGATCAATGACCAACTGCCAAAAACACGTTAGTTCTATAGCAGAAAGTGCAGACTGCAAGGGGAATGATGCACTTTCAATGTGACGTAACGCATTCAAAATTATCTTGGCTCCCTTTTGAAAAAGGGTCTTCTCTAAAAGGAAAGAATTTGCTCCCTCAGGGAGCAAATTATTTCCGTTTAGAGCAGACCCCTTTTCAGAAGGGACTTGGTGTGCAGATCAACAAACAGGGAGACTCAAATATTGTCTCCTTTGTAAAGGAAAATGGCAAAATATTTACCAGGTGACTCCAGTCTTGACTAGTATACTTGCATATATATCCACATGAGTTTTATGGACTTTGATAAAACACGGTATTCTGCGCATAGGGATTGCGCATATTCCGGAAGACGGTTTCTCTATGACGCAGTGGAGCTAATAGCATTATTGTGTTTGTCTCTGCAGGCGTAAATTAGATTCCCCAGTTATTGCATCAACAGCAACAACGGACGATTGAGATCAAACAAACAGTATATGTAGCGGGCCAGATAGAAGTGGTACCTTAGAACACACAATCGTTTAACCAAAAGCCTGTGCGGTGAAACATGGCTATGAATGATTCAAATTATGAATATCAATAATTCAGTCTGATTTACTGATCGAATTTATTGATATCCATAAATCGAATGATGGATATCCATAATTCGAATAAGTGATATTCATAATTCGAATTAGTGATATCTATAAATCGGGCTGAATTATGGATATCCATAATTGGAATTAGTGATATTGTGATAAATGGGCTGAATTAGTGATATCACATTCGAATTATGGATATCCATAATTCGAAATATTGATATCTTTAATCGGGAATAAATAGCAAACTGTACCCCATAATTGGAGGCATAGAAGTGTCTACAATAATATAGGCGAACAGGGCTAAGTTGGTCCGCATAGAAAAAAGAGACACGAAGAAAAACAAAAACAAGCGTTTAATTCTTTGGGATAGACAGGCACAGTGTAGTCCTGATCAGACGCCGCGTTTTGCGGCATCGGACGCCGCGTTTTGCGGCGTCTGATTAGGTTTACACTGCCATTCAACAGCAATATTTCAACAAATCAACAGGTAGTCAGATGGACTCTTTCAAAACTTTAGAACACGTATAGCTAGGATATAACAAGTCCAAATCTTTAGGTGACTAAAAATGTGTTTGTAAAACACTATGTTCCAAACTATACGCTTGTCGATACAAAATGCTAAGGTTGGAAAGGGGCATAACTCTGACGGACAAATTAATCCGGTTTTGTTTTCAGAAGTTAACCAGACAATCAACTCATCACCCCCAATAAGCTCAACATGTGTCAAGGCCCAAGCTCAAGTAGTTTTCGAGATATTTTGCTCACAATATTTCTTTATGTCCAATAGCCTTACAACGCAAGGGTCGAATAACGGGCTTAACTCCGGAACTACAAGACCGACGGAAAACAAATAGAAGTCCGCTTATGTTCCATCCTTATTTCATATATTATAGCTTAAATTCCTATCTCTAACCGTTCTTGACCATATGCTTAGCATGACGAGAACGGACGGACGACCACAAAGTAGTATGCCTCTTCCAACTTGTTCGAAGTTGGACCATAATCAGATGATCTGCTAATCATCCCCAAGAAACTCAACAAGCTCAAATAATCTTCGAGAAATCTTGCTCACAAGATTTCAGTATCAGCACATTACAAAGGGCATAACTGAGAAGTTAAAGTTCTCGTCATTCCCAATTAGCTCATCAAGTTTCAAGGCGCTAGCTTTAATAGCTTTCGAGATATCTAGTTAACAATAGTTCGTTACGTCCCATAGGTTTACAACGCATGAGTCAGAAAGGGACGTAACTCCGGAAATACTAAGCTGACAGAAAGGAAAGAGAAAAATACAGGTCCCCTTATTTTCCATCCTTATCTCATATATAAAATTTCAAGATCCTATCCCTAACTTTTCTTGACCATATGCTAAGCATGGCGAACTGAAACGAACGGACGAACGACACAAAAGCAATATGCCCCTTCAGCTCGGATTTTTTTTCAAAAATTAATCGGGGCCCGAGGTTATAAAACTGTTTTCATGCTCGACTCAGCTGAGCATGAAATTTGACCTGCTAATAAATCTCAAATTACTAACAACCACAATTTTTTCTTGCAAAATATAGCTGAGCATGAAATTTTCTTTGCTTATAAATATGAAAATGCCAACTGTTGAAATTTTCTCTGCTAATAAATATGAAAATGCCAACAATAGTTGGCATTTTCATATTTACTAGCAGAGAAAATTATTAGCAGAGAAAATTTCATGCTCAGCTGAGTTGAGCATGAAAAAGGTTTTATAACCTCGGGGCCAGGTAATTTACTCATCATCTCCAATAACCTCATCAAGTTTCAAGGCCATGATCAAAGACCCAAAAGCAATCTTCGAAGGTGGGGGCATAAGCACGATACGTTATGTGATAATGCAGATCAACCTGTGCATGTTTGATCAAAGGTTGCATTTATGTATACAATAGGTACGTCTTTACCCAAAGTATATTTGGACAGTCATGCCTGAACAAACAGTACTGGCCAAGCTTAAAAGGAATTGCCACATTTTCGGAGGAGACAACCTATCAAAATTCTTTGTCCTCTTCTGAAAAAGTGACCGTTCTGTATAAAGACCCTTTTCAGAAGAGACTTGATGCTTAGGAAAGCAAATAAGAAGCCACAAAAAGTAGTTGTCTCTCTTGTCAAAAATAGCGGAAATGCTACCAAGTGCATCTGTGAGATGTTTTGAGCATATACGGACTGCAAAAACCTAGATTAACGTGCACATCTACGGAGTGTGATCATGGCATCGCTGACTGCTTACAAAATAATCACCGGGGAGTCACCAATATCCGCCTTTTACATCATTCATCTCACTCGTATCAGTCACATCACTAGGTACATCCCAGCTGGCTTCTACTTCAATCGATATCTAGATTCTACTTAAATAAGTATCGGACCGTTAGCGACCCGACAGCTAGTCTGTCGGGTCGCTTACGGCCCAAAATTTATTAAAGTAGAATATAATTACTAATTGCTGTTTCTGTGATACACATAATAGTCCTTTATTAAATAGTTAATAAGTTATTTTTTTATTTATGCCGTGACGCAAAATGTGAATTTGAAGGTATGTTGTGAATATAACGATTAGCAAACTGGGTAAAAAATTCAGCAGGCGACATGCCAGTGGCGTCAATATAGTTTTATTGACATATTTTCATAGCGTATGAACATTTTTTTTTGCTATATATTTACTGAGTTATTCCTACATGTTGCGGAAATGTTATTTAAGAGTTATTGCACTGGCACTGGTGAATACTGTCAGGAGTGGGGATAATAAAAACGAGGAATTGCGAGCTTCCTTTGATAATCCAAAACCACAAACTATTCCCAACAACTTTCATTTTAACGTCGGAAAGAATAGGTGTGGGCTTGAAAACACAAGCGGACAATTTTTATTTTAATTTTACCCGGAGAAGGGTAGACCGATATTCCTGTTTTGACTTTTTTTTCCTGTGCAAAATGAAGGTATTTTCAGCTATCTGGATTGTGAAATACTTATTTAACATATCAAATAAGACGTACTGCAATCTACGTCTACGTTGAAATACATTAAATTTCCCAAACATTTGTTTCTGGGACGATAATATTGGTACAGAATATGACTTACGAGACCGACTACCCCTTACGGTGGCATTAACCCTCACGGGACAAGAAAGCCAACATCAAAAAGCAATTTTACGGCTTCTATGTGAATGAGAGATAGCAGCAGTATTTCTATTATCTCCCTTGACAGGTAAAATCCAAGGTAGACCAAATACTAACCAGGTCCTTCTAACTGGAATCCTCTGCTTTCATCATAGCTCATAATTGAAATTTAACAGATTCTTAACTTTACATTTCTCCATATCCACATGAAAGATTTATTATTATATATTTCATTGCACAGACAATGATCTTTTTTGATATTTTGGAAGCTGTATTAGCAAATGACCTTGCTGAATTAGATTAATCAAGGAAAAAGAAGTGATACTAAATGGAAATGCTAATGATAAAAGCAGAGGAATCCAATTAATTGGACCTGGTTGTTTACAGGTAGTGCTCAAGGGAGATTACTGACTGCTTTCTCCCATTTGCTCAATTGAGAGCTTCAAATATGTGCAAACGTGGCATATCAAAACCCTGTTTACTCATGCTGTGTCATTTGCGAATGTTATTTATATGTAAATGGAATATTTTGAAACAAGTTTGGTCTAAACTCTGCATGTTTTTAAATGCAGGACATTCTGATAATGGCTAATGTTGCCATAAGGGATAATCAGGCCTTGTAATTAGACACCTAAAGTTGGCTTTCTTGTCCCCGTAAGAGTCAATGCCCACGTAAGAGGTAGTCGGCCTCGTAAGTCATATTCGGCACAAATACGCCAGTCCCTAGAACAAATGCTTGGAAAATTTAGCATCTACTGTATTTCAACGTAGACGTTGGCTGTAGTACGTCATATTTGATATGTTCAATTAGGGGATAACTGCTTTCAAATTTGGCATTTGGGGAGGTAAATCGGCGGTTTTACGGTCGGAAATTTCGTTTTACGGCGACGCGTCAGCGTCGCCGTAAAACGAAATTTCCGACCGTAAAACCGCCGATTTACCTCCCCAAATGACAAATTTGATGCAGTTATCCCCATTCTAATGCATTTATTCATTTTTTCTATTAAAAAAATGTACTATTTGCACAAAACGACAAGTGCTGTGAGCTGCGTAAAACCAAACGCCAGCCAATGAGAAGCGACGTTACGTGATGACGTCGGATTTGCGACAGTATATCGCAGAATATACCGTCGCAAATTTTTGACGTTATCCAATCAGACGTCGCGTTACATACGCGAGTGCATTAGAATAAGTATTTCATAGCACAGATAGCTAAAAGTATCTTCATTTTGCACAGGAAAAAAAGTCAAAACAGGAATACTGGACAACCCTTCTCCGGGTGAAAATTGAAATAAAAATTAGCCGCTTGTTTTTTTCAAGCCCACACCTATCTTTTTCGACGTAGAAATGAAAGTTGTTAGGAACAGCACTGTCCGATTTTTCAGAATATGTCCATGAAATTGACTAAAAATCAATAAATCAGGAGAGCTTACCCGTTTGTTGACATTTGGACGTCTCGTAAGTCATGGCCGGAAGTTCGCGTAAAGATTCTGAGTGCATAACCACCGGCTACCCATTACGAGATTACAAGGTATGAACTTGTGGCAATATTCACCAATATCAGTACAATAACATTTTTATCACATAGTTTTACGTCATTTCAGTTGTTTGCAATCTCGAAGCAGGCATTTTTTTTACATCACGAAAACATGCCTATATAAATCTGACCCCCTTAAACCCCACTTTTATATAGTAAAACTGGAGTTTACGGGGGTATAAATTATTTTTCTTATTTCTGCTCAAAACATAGATTGTGAGTACTCGTTAGAACCGCCTCGCCGAGACGGTTCTAACGAGTACCTACAATCTATGTTTTGAGCAGAAATTTGAAATATATCAGAATTTTTTATCTGAAAATTTTTATTTTTTGGTGGTAAAAATTGCAGTATATTTGAATAGGCATGTTTTCATAATGATCTGCACAAATACAATGTACGTCACAAAGCTTGGCGTGACGTAATCGCCGGCGAATTCATCAAAAACAACGTCATGTAACAGTTACATTTGAAGGCAATATCAGGTATGCGTGCGATATCGAGCGATGTCTGCACGCTAATTCCTCGAATTTTATCGCACATTTTTAATCATTCAATATTTACAGCTACATGTACAAGATAAACTCTAATACTGCTTAAGTGATGGAGCCTTCTTTACCCAAAATCCAAACAAAAATGTTTTCTACTTACTGAGCTGAGCACTAATGTTCTCACTCTCCATTAAGCTGCCCTGATCAATTTCTCTGATCAGCACGTTTTCATTCGTTATGCCTATGATTATACTTCCGGATTTATGAGGAAAAAGTCATTAACAGCGAGTCAAATCAATTAAGTAACATTTAAGGTTATTTGCAGATTTATAAGCTTCATTATGGCAAGATTTAATAACACAGTCGTTTATAACTGACGCGAAAAGAGATAAATCGATGGCCTATGTTGACTTTAAGTGCCTGGAAATATTGTAAATACCATCCCTCTCCATGAGTCTTGCATTACTTAGTCATAGCCTCGAAGAGACAGTCAACATACTGTTACACCTTGGAGCTGCATCAGAATTAAAAATTTCTGAATGCAAACAGTGTAGACCTTATAGAAGCCGCGTTCTGCGGCGTCTTATCTGGGTCTACTCTGTTTGCCTATGTCCCTTCGATGGGACGCCAGACACAATTTGGTTAAGGGAGTGATTTTAGGCAATAAAATCTGATATAACCCTTCTTCCCACCCCCATTACCCTAAAGTAGTCTTTTTCCCCATTGACAGTTCCTAGGCTTCTGCAGTTCTTCTTTGTTCGTATTTCGTGGTATGCGTCATTTTTTTTGTCATGTTCCTCACCTTGTTTTCTTTTGGTGTCTCGGGACGGCTGCGCATTTTCTGGGTGTCCACTTACGAGTATATTCGAGCTAGCGCACGACAAAACCAACAAAATGGCATGTACCCCCAGCGAAGACTCAGGTCAGCCCGGGCGTCCGCCCATTCTGATCAGTCTTCGCTGTGCGCTCAATGAGTAGGTAAGGACCCAAGCATGCGGACAGCGAAGACTCTAATCAGATTCCGTAGATGATCTGGGTCTTCGCTGTGCGCACAAGCCATTTTGTTGGTTTTGTCGTGCGCTGGCTCATTTTTGAATATCCTAATAACAGAAAACAACGACTTTCGGGCAGAAAACGAAGATTGTACGTCACCAGCCAAAATGTCAATGTACGTCAGGCAAGGGACGCTTTATACATTACCTACGATAGGTTCGCTGTGGGAATAGGTTCGTTGGGGAATAGGTTCGATGGAAAGACGATTACGCAATAGTCTTTGCCCGAGGAGACAAACATTGTAGCATTCACTATACAGTAAAACCTCGATGCTCGAACACAGATGACTCGTTCACCTTGGATGATCCGAACTTTTTTTTTGAGTACCTAGAAAATTCTTCTGATAGCTCAAGAAAACAACTATTTAATGATATTTTAGGGAAACTTTCTTAGTTTATCATGAAAATATATGTTGTGTGTACTCATTAGAATCGCCTCATCGAGGCGATTCTAATGAGTACACTCAACATACTATTATTTTATAGAAGATCGAAAAGATATACGTAAATTATGCCTTTTGTCTCCTGAACTGGCGTTTTGATTAACCCTCAGTGGCGCGAACTACACGTGTCTAGAACTAATTTTCCATTAAGAAAACACACCTATTCAAATAAACTGAAAATTTTACCACCAAAAAATAAAAAATGACAGATAAAAAGTCCTGATATTTTTCACATTTCTGCCCAAAACATAGATTGTGGGCTGTACTCGTTAGAATCGCCTCATTGAGGCGGTTCTAACGAGTACCCACAATCTATGTCTTTGAGCAGAAATAAGAAAAATAATGTATACCCCTGTAAACCGCAGTTTTACTATATAAAAGTGGGGTTTAAGGGTGTCAAACTTATATAGGCGTGTTTCCGTGATGCATGGTCCAAAAGATGTTCGAGCCATTGAAGTTCGACTGTATTCGAATTATACTTGCATACGACGTCACCAAATAACGTCAACGTAATGTCAAGTAGATAGAGGATATTTACTCTTTTTCTGTGAATACCATAAATATTGTCATCGAGTGTAATGAAAACATCAGTATTTTCACGAGTGCGAAGCACGAGTGAAAATTTGAATGTTTTCATTACACGAGATGAAAATTTTTATGATATTCACTGAAAAAGAGTAAATTTTCTTTTTATTTTATTGTTTACACGCCAATGCGCGTTTCTGACATCATAACTAACGTCACCAAACAAAAACATGAACGTCATGGCGTCGACGCTCAGTGCTTAACATGTGAAACGCTGGAGAGACAAAAGCAAGAAGAAAAAAAAAAATGGCAAATCGAAATAATTTTGATACCAAAATGTTCCTTACATTCTAACTAAGAAAATGCCTACCAAGACTTGATACTTTAGTTAAGAAACAAAGAAGTTAGAGGTGTTTAAAAATCTGAAGTGGAAGTAAGATCCACTTCTGAAACAATGAAGAAAACCGAAGTCGCCCAAAGCGAGGAGTGAAAATATAAATCGTATCAGTCACTAGTGAAATGGTACGATATCAATTCACTAGTGATTGATACCACTTTTATTTTCACCAGATATACACTGATTTCACCGCTAACAAT
The DNA here is from genome assembly GCA_964016985.1 of Anodontia alba. NCBI lineage: Eukaryota > Metazoa > Mollusca > Bivalvia > Lucinida > Lucinidae > Anodontia > Anodontia alba. Next base: position 44,172,367 of record OZ024825.1, on the reverse strand, counting down.
AAAATAAGATGCGTATATACAACATTTCACTTTGGTTTTATCTTCGTTTGCAAAGACAAACGCCTATAATAGGAATGTATTTAGACATTAAGAAAGAGGCTGTATTCAGTCAACCAGCAATAGCAAAGAATAAATCCTTTATATTAGCTATTTACAATTAACTGCCAATAGCCAAAACTTAAAATGATAATCTGCAGTCAAGTGTCATTAGCGGAAAAGCGTTAGATTCGGTCGACATACACGAATAGATCACAGCCAATGTCAACAAGTCAATACGATCTGTTTGTAGCAAAATATTTAATAGGGGCTGACACCGATAGGCGTGTCTGCACAGACAGCAAGTCACGCTTTGCTATGACATGACCGAGCGCTAGAAAAGAACAAATATTTTTTAATTGATAAATTCTTCCAAGCAGAATCGGAACATAAGAGGCATCTATCCGACTACATATCTGGCTACTCTGATTAAGGTGTATATTGATTATTGCTGAATCAGTGTATGGACTTTAACGATATCTGGAAAAAAAGCAAAAATTAAATTGGCCACGTCAAAAAGTGCATTCGAGCATGGGCAAAATGTGCGGTTCATCGCGAAAACATGCCTATATAGTTTTGACCCCCTTAAACCCCACTTTTATACAGTAAAACTGGGGTTTACAGGGGTATACATTATTTTTCTTTTTTCTGCTCAAAAACATAAATTGTGGGTACTCGTTAGAACCGCCTCGCCAAGGCGGTTCTAACAAGTACCCACAATCTATGTTTTGAGCAGAAATATGAAGCATATCAGAATTGTTTATCTGAAATTTTTCAGTTTTTGGTGGTAAAATTTTCAGTATATTTAAATAGGCGTGTTTTCGTAATGTCAAGCGCGTAGTCTCATCCGGCCTTTGCTCTCCATTGAAACATACTGTAGTAGCTAATGATCTAGTGATGTCGAAAGTATAGTACACAAACACAGGTAAACCCATCACGAAAAAATAGCCTATATAATGTTGACCCCCTTAAACCCCACTTTTATATAGTAAAACTGGGGTTTACAGGGTATACATTAGTTTTCTTATTTCTGCTCAAAAACATAGATTGTTGGTACTCGTTAGAATCGCCTCGCCGGGGCGGTTCTAACGAGTACCCACAATCTATGTTTTGGGCAGAAATATGAGAAATATCAGAGTTTTTTATCTGAAAATGTTCAGTTTTTTAAGGTGAATTTTTCAATATATTTGAATAGGCGTGTTTTCGTAATGCTTCGGCAGAACCTCCGTCTTGGAATGGTCAGTAGAAGGCTACTCTGTGGTTGGCTTAATTTCCAGAATTCAAGGTGCCCAAGAGCTTCGTCAGCGTAGCGATGCTATTCTAACACCCCAGCTAGCATTTTTTTTATAAATCTATAACGGGATGTTATCGGTCCGTCAGCTAGCCTGACGGGCCTATAACGACCCGCTATATATTTATTTAGAATTCTTACTGGGATACTGCTTCTATCCGACTAGGATACTGCTTCTATCCGCGTAAAACTCTCCTAATGCCACAGCGTATCACCACAGACATAAAGTTGAGGACTCGATGTAAGATGAAGTCAGCGCTGAAGGAAACCAGAAAAAGGAAGGAAAACAGAAAAAGGATCACTGTAGGCCTGGACCAGCAACATAAATCAGGCACCAACCATCAAACAGCGATTTAAGAAGTAGCTGTTTTTTTTTTTTTTTTTTTTTTGTTCTGTTTGTTTTTTTCGGTGGTTCCATCCATCGTACAGACATTACGGGAGAAAACAACGTTGCCAGCCGCAAAGGGGCTCTAAACTTCGCGTGGAAACATTATCAGGTTCTGTGCTAGGCTTATATCATTCGGTCGACCTCAGTTTAAAACGTCGCATTGTTGTAATTTTATTCTTTGCAAACAGCGATTGCTTTTCGCATTATTTAACTAATTTCAGACAAGGCAGTGTGTGAATTTTTATGTTATTGTTTAAATTGAGTAAATGAAATTACTGTTAAAAATGTAAGTGAAGATACACAGGGAATACAACAATAACGACCAAATGAAAACAAAACAAACGCCACATAGGAAAACACCGACACACATAGGAAAACTACTGGGGCTTAAACCAGTTTTACTCGCGCGAAACCTGGCCATTATCTCTGGATGCAGCTCTAAAAAAACATTCAAACAATACACACGGAAAGAAAACAGAAAGCAAAGTGGTCAGCCATAGACCACTTTATGGTCTAATACTAGAACTACAAAATGATGTTCAGCATCAGGGCCCAGTTGTTCAAAACTAACGACGTCGTTAGTTAACGATTCGTTAAAATTTATATCGAGTGATACGCAAATATGCTGAAATTTTTGGCTGAAAAAATGTGAGTAGCTTTTGCAGTGCAAAAGCTACTCACATTTTTTCAGCAAAAACTATCAGAATATTGTATATTGAATCCGCTAAAACAGTTAACGAAATGACCCTTAACGAGCTCGTTAAGCTAACGACGCTTTGAACAACTGGGCCAAGAATATCCGCCTTGGAACGAACAGCAGTGTAAACCACTGGAGGAATTAAACTAGTTTTAAACGCGCCAGTTTGAAAATCAGTCGCCATCTTGTTTTCACGTTAATGCAAAAATCATCCTGTTCTTGAAATACAGACACAAAAATGTCACGAAAGTTGAACTGGATTACCAAGAAAATCATACTTTATATTTGTGTCGCAGGTCTTCCTTCAAAAACGCCAACTGGACGTGATATTGCAGTCTGATTTCCATGATTTTATCAAACTTTCCGCGAAGTGTCAACTGTTGTTAGTGTTGTTACCAACTACGTCAGCAACGTCGCCTAGCAATGTCGGTCAAAACGTTGCTGACGTTGCTGACGTAGTTGGGGTTTACAGAGGTATATATTATCTTTTGTCTATTTCTGCTCAAAAACATAGATTGTGTACTCATTAGAACCGCCTCGCCGAGGCGGTTCTAACGAGTACCTACAATCTATGTTTTGAGTAGATATATGAAAATATCAGAATCTTTATCTGAAAATTTTCATTTTTTGGTGGTAAACTTTTCAGTATATTTGAATAGGCTTGTCTTCGTAATGGTACTGTCTGTCTTGGTTTGTTGACTCTTCCTCTTGAGGTAATTTGTAAGCTATGTTCTTTGATTTCGGATCTTTCAGGGCTTCTATTCATTTTAATTACTTCAGCCGTTGGTTCGAATATAGCATTTAATCAATTTATTGTAAGTGTCCCAGACCTTCTATCATTACGAAAACATGCCTTTTCAAATATATTGAAAATTTTACCACCTAAAACTGAAAGTTTTCAAATAAAAAATTCTGATATTGTTCATATACTGGACTACATGTAGTTGTAACTTTCCAGATGACTTTCTATTTCATTTTCAAAGCATCCACTCAAGACCTACAGTTGTGCCATAACTAGGAAAAACCATTACGAAAACGCACCTGTTCAAATGTAAGTGAAAATTTCACCTCCAAAAACTGAAAATTTTCAGATAAAAAGCTCTGATATTTTTCATCAAAAAGTCTTTCACAGCAACATTAAAGAATGAATATCAGTATATAAAAATATTATGAAAATCAATAATAAATAATAAAAATAATCAGCAAAATATGTTCGTGACACTTATTGACACTCGTTGCTGGTCACTTCGTGACTATTATTAATGAGACCCATAATCAAGTCCGCCAACTTCCGGTGACAACTTCCGGGAAGAAAAAACGGAAGAATATTGGTCGGAGCGATTACTGCTGAAAGTATATATCGTTGTATGTTACTTTCCTTGATCATATTCTCTACCGTAGAGCTCACTTCGTTCGCGACGCTCGCTATAACAAAACATACCTCAGAATATGGCAAAAAACTCTGCAACTATATTACGGTGTGCTGTGAGTATTGTATTAATACTGTTTTAACAGTGTTGGTTCAGCTACCCGTGGACAAGAGTCTGTCATAAATACAAATACATGAGTCGGAAAGTCAGAACATGTACCTTCGGACATGTGCACCCTGCAAAGATTCAGATCAGCCTGCGCATTCGCACAGTCCGATCATAATCTTCACTGCGCGCATTTTTGAAAACCACGGATGCAAAGTCTTCATGCGGACAACGAAGACTCTGATCAGGAAGCGCAGATGCGCAGGCTGTTTTTAGTCTTCGTGGGACGCACATATCACATCACGAAAACAAGCTTATATAATTTTGACCCCTTTAAACTCCACTTTTATATAGTGAAACTGGAGTTAACAGGGTATTTCTGCTCAAAAACATAGATTGTGGATACTTGTTAGAACCGCCTCGTCGAGGCGGTTCTAAAGAGTGCCCAAAATGTATACTTTTTGGCAGAAATATGACAAGTATCAGAGGTTTTATCAGAAAATTTCAATTTTTAGAGGTGAAATTTTCTGTATATTTAAATAGGCATGTTTTCATAATGAGTAGGTAAGTTTTCTCACATTTCGCCTCATTTAATATCATATTTTGTCCTTCGAGGCTCATACGATTTCACATACTTTGTACGGCAAAGTCATTTCAAAACAAACATTACGAAAACACGCCTATTCAAATATACTGAAAATTTCACCACCAAAAACTGAAAATTTTCTGAAAAAAAAAAAAAAGAAAAAAAAATCTGATAATTTTCAAATTTCTGCTCAAAACATAGATCGTTAGAACCGCCTCGCCGAATAAAAATGTAAACCCCTGTAAACTCCAGTTTTCATGCTTTAAAAGTAGCATTACAAAAACACGCCTATTCAAACATAATGAAAATTTCACCACCAAAAACTAGAAGTTTTCAGACAAAAAAAATCTGATAGTTTTCACATTTCTGCTCAAAACATAGATTGTGGGTACACTTTAGAACCACCTCGCCGGGGCGGTTCTAACGAGTACCCACAATGTATATTTTGAGCAGCAATGTGAAAAATAATGTATCCCCTGTAAACTCCAGTTTTTCTATGAAAAAGTGTGGTTTAAGGGGTTCAAAATTATATAGGTATGTTTTAGTGATAAAATGTGGCTTTGGAAGAAACATCACTCAAAGCAATTTTACTGCTGTTTAACATTAGAACTGCCTTACTAATTGTGAAAGTGTGATGTGACCGTGTGACCTATAATACATCTGTGAGAGGCAAACAGTGATACTGATAAACAAAACACCGAAAAGGTAGAAGCTATTATAAACATTCACACTCAACCGTTAGCTCCTGTAAAGCGGCATCATACAAGCATAGCTTGTACAGTAAAACTTCAATGACTCGAACACCGATCATTACGAAAACATGCTTATTCAAATATATTGAAAATTTCACCACCATAAACTGAGTTTTCCAGATAAAAATTCTGATATTTTTCATATTTCTGCTCAAAACATAGATTGGTGGTACTCGTTGGAACCACTCAGCGAGGCGGTTCTAACGAGTACCCACAATGTATGTTTTAAGGAGAATATAGAAAAAATAATGTTTACCTCTATAAACCCCAGTTTTACAATATAAAAGTGGGGTTTAAGGGGGTCAAATTCAAATCGGCATGTTTTCGTGATGGGCTCGTTTACCGTGGCTGATTCGAACTCGTTTTGGGGTATCTAGAAAATTCCGCCGATAACTCAAGAAAATAAATATTTAGGAAAATTATAAGGAAATTGTCTTATCATAAAAAATGTATGCTATATGTACTCATTAGAATAGTCTCGCCGAGGCGATTCTAATGACCCTAAATTATCCCCATTTACCTCCTGACTTGTCGCTATGATTAACCCTCAGTGGCTCGAACTAGCCATGTCTAGAACTTTCCATGATCCCAAAGATGTTCGAGTGATTGCAGCTCGTCTGTACTTCGGCAAAACCTAGATTTTGCGACATCTGGTTTATGTATAAGATATGTTTGCAGAATGCCGAATCATCTAGGCAGTGACCCTGTGCTCAGTATATGATACTACGATCGTATATAAAATTTTATATCTATTTTGGGTGTGTAAGTCTAAGTAACCTTTACCATCCTATGGGCTAATTCAGCAGATGGCACATTGATGATATTTTTTCTTATTTTTCCGAGGAATCAGGGCTTGACATTGCATGCAAATTGTCTCCACTGGAGACAATTTGCATGAAATTTCAAATCCTATTATCTGGGAAATATAAGTAGAAAATCAAAATGTTTTCTGCTGAAAATTTTACCAAGAGTGCTATGAGTTAAAACAATTTACGCATATCTAAAACCATAAACGAATCAGAAGTATATTGCGTTCTTGTTACATTGTAAAGCGTGCAAAACAAGTCTATCAAATAAATCTACAAATATTCTATGTGTTCGTAAACGGAAGGTCAATTGAATGACGAACCAGGCTATCAAAGAAATCTATGATTCAATGATGCATTAACGGAAAATCAATCGACTGACCTTCCCGAATATCGTTATTATTGCAACGATGAGTAAGTGTTTTAGATTCACCTATATATTAATAAAAGGTAACTGGTATATGTTCAAGAGAAACACCTCTTGTCCCCTCCTGAAAAGGGTTCTACTCTATAACCAAAGAAATAGCTCCCAGAGCGAGCATTTCCTCCAAGAGGGAGCATTCCTTATAAACCTTTTTTTCTTTTTAGACGGACCTTGATGTGCAGTAAAGCAAACAGGCAGTTACAAAAAAATGGTGGACCAAAAGTGTCCAGTTTACTTACATTCTTAACTCTTTCGGTGCCAAATTTCAGACGACATTTATCGTCTGCTTTTCTGTTTTAACAAACTATCGCTTGAAATAAAGTTTATAAGTAAAGATGAAAGACAGTGTCAAGCAGCGTAGGTCCAAATGAGACGGCTCTTATTATCGCCCGTGGCAGTGAAAGAGTAAGGAAGACACAGGAATATCACATAGTATGATTTTGGCTTCGTTTAACCCGTTCACCATTTTGACGCAAATGACCCTCATGGGTTGATGCGTCGTTAAACCTGAACTCATCATCATCATCATTTCAATATTAGGAGTGTCTGGTTAGAAATTCCTTTTCTAAATACAAACAGTGTAGATCCTGATTAGGCGCCGCGTTTTACAGCGTCTGATCTGGTTCTACAATGTTTTCTAATGTCCCTTTTATGGGACGATATGCATAAATGGTTAACTTTTCATCCCTGCACAGCCGTCTCAGCTGGATATTCAATGTATGGCATTTTGTTTTTTTGATGTTTGCTGGCATCACTATCTAAATAGCGGACATTTCACAATTAGAAGAAAGAAGAGTTCAGTTCAGAAACGGGGACGAAATGGCTAGTTGATACATCAGAGCTTCGAACAGATCGCTACTTTATAGCTCATTACATCACGAAAACCTATATAATTTTGACCCCCTTAAACCCCACTTTTATATAGTAAAACTGGGGTTTACAGGGGTAAACATTATTCTTCTTATTACTGCTCAAAAACATAGATTGTGGGTACTCGTTAGAACCGCCTCAGCGAGGCGGTTCTAACGAGTATCCAAAATCTATGTTTTGAGCAGAAATATGAAAAATATCAGAATTTTTATCTGAAAAGTTTCGTTTTTTTTTTTTTGGTGGAAAAATTTTCAGTATATTTGAATAGGCGTTTTCGTAATGAGACATCTAGCTGTAGCTGACAGTCTCCTAGTTTCAGTGGTGCGTTTCCGCCACACTGTTGCAATGGATGGATACATAAATGAGTCAGAACGTGAGTAAATGTACCGTCGGACAAGTAAGCCAAACAAAGACTCAGATCAGACTGCTCATTCACGCAGTCTGATCGGAAACTTCGCTGTGCGCCCCTGTCCAAAAAAACATCATCGTGCACTATGGTTCAAATACAATAATATGTGAACCGCAACATTAGAAAACGTAACTTCTGGCAAGTGCGCTCCCAAAGAAGATTCAAATCAGCCTGCGCATCCAATGACACCAAGAGAAAGAGCAAATAAATCACGAAAGACCATACACACGCCACAAATCTAAGCAACGGGACGAGCTCCCTCTTTCCTAACAAGGCGATCACAATGCCAGACAGGATGCATTGAACACAACAATAAGACAACGAACAGGATAAAAAAAAAAAAAAAAAAAAAAAAAAAAAAAAGCGAAAAAGCCCCTCAACTGGCAAAATCTGCATTAAACCCGGTAATGCCTAGCAACTCCAGAAAGGAACCATAGTCATCACGAAAACACGCCTATATAATTTTGACCCCCTTAAATCCCACTTTTATAAGTAAAACCGGGGTTTACAGGGGTATACATTATTTTTCTTAGATTGCTAAAAAATAGACTGTGGGTTATCGTTAGAACCGTCTCGACGAGGCGGTTCTAATGAGTACCTACAATCTATGTTGCTAGCAGGAATATGGAAAATATCAGAATTTTTTATCTAAAAAATTTCCTTTTTTTTGCAGTAAAATTTTCAATATATTTCAATAGGCGTGTTTTCGTAATGGTGTAGTCCAGGTCAGACGCATTAGAGCCAGAGCCTTCCCAGTTGGCACACTACATTTATACAACGCCGCATGAATGCTGATGCAACATCGTGACGTTTATACAACGTCGCTTGAAGTCGATACAACGTCATGCCGTTGCATCGACTTTCATGCAGCTTTGTATAAACGTTATGCTACATGTACCTCGCGTGAGCGTGAATGCAACGTCATGACTTCATGTGCCTGTTTGGTCTTAACGGATGTTGGAACCTATAGAATGAGAAATTGTTAAATGTGAGTGAGCGTCTCAACGCAATGTAGATATTTATTAGTCATGGTCAATATCGACGCAAAATGTAGAAATGCAGAAAAAAAATTCCATCATTGTATGTGGTTGTAATTTGTCTCCCCATCTGAGAGATGTATAAGATAAGATAAGATAAGATAAGATAAGATATAAGATCAGATAAGAGCAGATAAGAGCAGATAAGATAAGTTAAGAGCAAATAAGATAAGAAAAGACATTTATAAACCCATCACGGACCATTATACACATTGTATACATTCATATAGTAAATAATAATTGTCCCTACGATTTTATTATTCTGATACAAATGCAACATACTCGTACGTGAGAGCAAAAACATCAGGACAAGTACCTTTTACATGCGCACCCATCGAAGACCAAGATCACCCTGCGTATTCGCGCAGTCTGTTCACATCTTTACTGGGCACATTTTAGACAGCCAAGGATCCCCATGCGGACAATGAAGATTCTAACCAGACTGAGCTTGCCGACTTGAGTCCACGACGCGCGCACATGTATTGTTCTTGTTACTTTCGTCCGTCAGGATAAGACTAATCACTGTACTGTAAACTATGCGCTAGTATCACCACATGACACAAAAAATAAATGTTATAAAATAAATATCTAGAAGTTTGATTGATGTCCGTACATAGTGGTATTTACTTAGTATAATGTAACTTAAACGTAACTGTCCTACCCATCAAAGCAAAATGTTAAAAGTTCTACATTTCACGTTAGCGTGGACGCAGAATGGTATTGTAACACGGCGCATTTTTTTTCGCAATTGTGCCTAAACTAGTAATCAAAAACTCTATATGTTTTTGCCATTTCACGAAGACGGGCCAGCAAAATATACTTTATCATTAGCTTGATATGAAATGCAAAAGAATAATATAGAGTTTTGAATGATTAAAGATGTGATAAAATCCAGGGAGCAAGCGTGTAGATAAATAGAACCAATCACTGAAATTCAATGGGGCTAGGAAAATCCCAGCCCGAGGGTCCAACGTTCCAGTGGGAAACGAGGCGTGCCGAGTTTCCAACTGGAGAGGCTGATCGGGGGTTGGCATTTTCCTGACACCACTGAAAATCAGTGATCATTTTTCATTCTCACATGCCATCAAAAAACAGTGCTCTCATTGCTCACTCGGAAATGCCGGAACAAAATGGCAAAAGATCAATAAAACCAACTAATGTTGTTACCAAAATGTTCCTTTTTACTTCAACTAAGATAACAGATACTCACACTTAACGTTATTAAGGATTAAAGCGTTTCACAACCTAACGCCACGAACATAGAAACCCGACGCCATCCGATAATAACTTCGAAAGTCGGGACGTCAACGTAGCGTGTGAGCTGTCACGTATATAGCAACGCTTATCCGGAATGGGCACCGATATGGGATCGATTTTGCCGCCTAGAAGAAAGCACAGCGATTTCTCGAGGTGAAAAAAAAAAACAAAAAAAAAAAAAAACAAAAACATCTACCATTCGATATAGGCACGCTTACCTGTTGGACGCTTACTCGAATGCCTTCGAATGTTAGTGTTACATGACGTTGCTTCTCATTACGAAAACACGTCTATTCAAATATATAGAAAATTTCACCTCCCAAAACTGCAAATTTTCAGATAAAAACTAAACTCTGATATTTTTCAAATTTCTGATCAAAACATAGATTGTGGGTACTCGTTAGAACCGCCTCGGCGAGGCGGTTCAAACGAGTACCCACAATCTATGTTTTCGAGCAAAAATAAGAAAATTAATGTATACCCCTGTAAATCCCAGTTTTACTATATAAAAGTGGGGTTTATGGGGGTAAAACTTGTATAGGCATGTTTTCGTGATGTAAAGGCATCATAGGGTAGTAATGTCACGCCAACATTTGTCACGTACTTGTGCATGCTCTGAATTTTAGATAATAGAAATGCCTACTTTGAGGCTACAAATAATTGAAAAGGAATAAATATATTTATAGCTACATTAAAAAAGAATATAGCATTGGTACTTGTGAATATTTTCCCTCGTTAAAATATCATTGTCCCGCGTTGTCCTTTAATACCCCAACTCGAGACAATATTCACCAATATCAGTTAAATAACCTCATAATATTGGGACGTTGGAAGTGTGACAACAAAATTCGTGTTGTCATTAATTGAACTGAATCACCCGAGAAATTCGAAACACTCCAGTACGCTAATAATAGACAGCAGCTAAGACAGTTGGGGATTTTCTCCTCTGATATAAATCAAGAGCTAGGGTTGCATACTTCTTACGAGACTACTATTAAAAAAAGGGCGCTCACTGTCAGTGGGGTTGTTATGTGGTATAATTTATAATTTTGGATTTTTCGAATCTCCTGTATCCGATTTGTGGGTTTTATCATTCATCTCTTAGTCTATTTAAAGCATACATATATTTGATAGTCACTGCCCCACTTACGTTGCACTGCAGTGTTGTAAGTTACCATAGACATGCATGCTATACGTTTGGAATGGTGCTAGTTTAAGCTGGGAATTGTTTTACTTTGTTCCGGACATTACTAAAACGTTTCTTGTTCCAGAATGCGTCAAAGGCTAGTGCTCATTTATGTTTTGATGTATTTTGTTAAATATACAAACAGTTTCGGTAACTCTGACAACTTTACACATCCAGACTTTATAAAATGGACCCCAAGCGGAAGCCGACGAGATGACTTATTTTGCCCAGTCAGCTGTGCATATGATGAGGAATGTTGCAGCTGTCACGCTGTCACCTGCTGGGAAATCGACGCGTTTACCTGCAATGTGTGGATAAATTATTTTCATGTTGAATACTCCGATATTATAGGCTCATCGAATATTATTGCAGAAGTGGACAATGCAACTGTTTATGAGTTAGTGCATACGCCTGGACATATGACTTCTCTTCCTAAAAACTTATGCGACTGGAATTCGACCACCTTCATTGATTTGTGCCATAACCGCCTTCAGACAATTTCAACAATCAAGTGTTTGTGGAACCTTTATGTCCTGAAACTGGATTTTAATCGGATACAACACATACCAAATAACACATTTACTAATTTTAGATTTCTCAGAGTGTTGTCGATTTCAAACAACAAGCTGCGTTATCTTGATCCTAATACTATCAAAATAAAGAATGGTAATATTCATTCCTTCAGTGCTTCTTTTAACGATTTTATAAGTGTCGACGTAACGAATGTATTGTCAAAGAACACATTTTGTATTATGGATTACCATGGGAGTTATATGAGGAATATCACAAACGCATTGGATTTCTCAATTGGTGATGACGAAGAAGGAGGACCTGGATCAATTAATTTTACTTATACAAAGTCATTTCAATTCTTCAATTTTTCTACCATTGGAATGTCATATAATGACGCATTCGATCATATGGATGGATGTAAATTCCACTTTGACGAGTCCAGCATGAAATGTGACTGCAACTTGTATCCTTTGTTTGACAATTTGGGAGTTCGAACCTATGATATCTGGCCGAATCTTTTATCCGACAATTTCACTTGTGTTTCTCCAGAGCATATGGAAGGAAAGAGTCTGAAAGATATATTAGACAGCAAAACATTTGAAGTTCTTACTTGTGACTTAACTGAATATTGTCCCTATAAATGCAAATGCACTGACCGCCCAAGCAATAACGTTGTAACTGTTAACTGTACTGGGGCAGGTTTGACCGAACTTCCTGACTATATGCCAATTGGTCATTGGAATAACTACAAACTTGATCTTCATCTCGAAGGTAACTCTATTCAGACAATACACAACAGAAATTATATTAACAGAATAGCCAATCTGTACATGAACGCAAATCCAGTGTCAGATTTTCCGCAACATGTAGCGGAGAACTTTGAAGAACTTGAGTCCTTAAGTATGGATAGCTACAGAGGTTCCGCAATTCCTGTGGTATTTCAAAAGCAAAATCCGAAATTGATGCATTTTGGAGACAATATTATTACATGTGATTGTAGTAATCTTTGGATCGGACGGTGGCTTCGCAGTTACAATGTTCTTGATGGGTGGAATTGCTATGTACACGGTAAAGTTGTACCGGTTCGGGAAGTAGATGAATATTACCTGCAGTGCAACGAATCGGACGAACTGTCCCCGTTTATTGTTGTTGCACTGTTTATCTCAGCACTGGCCAGTCTTCTGATAACGATGCTTATCGGATACTACTTTAGATTCGAAATCATATTGCTGAAAAGAAGACACTTCCAAACAAAACAAAATCAAAATTCATCCGAAAAATCGTTAGATGTTTTTATTTCCTTTAATGAAGAAAATGACGACGTGGCTAGTTTTATTATAAATCATGTACGAAAAAGGCTTCTTGATTTAGGCTATTCGGTTTATATTCCTTTGTTCGACAACTGGCCTGGTGCAAATGAAGAATTACAAATAAACACTGCACTGAACGATACTTTTAACTATGTCGTTTTTCTGTGTGAAATGTATAACAGTTCGAAAAAGTGCCAGTCGGAATTTGAACGCATTTGGGCGAAATATATTGCTGATAGTCAAACTAATATGATAATAGTGAATTTTGATGCACTGAAAAGTAAACACCTTTTTAATAGACCTTTAAGGGCAGGTTTACTGGTTGGTAAAGTTTTGGACTTTGCAACAAGAGAAGATCGACTAATAGATCGACTCACATCTCAACTTAATCCACTACATAAAACGCGTATTCCAAATCATGAGTATAATATAGAAAATGAAGAAAACGTTAACCAGAATAATTTAGAAGTCGCTGCGGAACAAACGCATAATTCAAGAAACAACAATGTAGAACTTGATGACGAAACGAGATTCCAATGCGTCAGGCGAGGTACTAAGCACGTTCCAGTGACTGAGAATGTTTATGACAGACGAAGCTCTGCCTCTGCAGAAAAAATTGTTCGACAAAAGCAAGACAGGAAAAAAGCAGCAGACAGTGGTACCTGTAACCGTAAATACAGGAGATGTTACCTGACCAATACAGACAATCCTTGGACAAGAACTCCCAAGAGAAATGTTCATAACATGAATGACATAGTCATGTATGTTGATATAGAAACAAACATATAAATGCCAAACTATGTGCTTCATATCATGCCCTACCTGGTATCGACTATATGGGTCATAGTCTCAACCAGGCATTTACGCTCCATTGATACCTTCTGTTGCGTCAAATTATTCTGTTAGCTGACAGCGAAGGTCCGGATTAGACTGCGTGTATGGGCAAGCGGATCTGGGCCTTTGCTGTCCGCATATGCCTGAAGACACGTTTCGCATGGCGCGGCTCATATTGAAACATAACTGAAATGCTTTCATGCTTTGAGGTACTGCTGCTACACAGTGCATCTGAAAGCGATAAAATAGATTCCTAAAGGAATGGCCATTGAGGGCATTGAACATACACACAAAGATGAAAATGGCTCAAGTGTCGATGTTTCCTTGACTAGACTAATAAGCTTCGGCAAACCAGGACTCATCACATGAATTTTCAAAAACCCTCAAATGTGCTCAATGGACACAAATCACTACACAATCGTGAAATACGGGGAGAGTCGTATCCGCACTTGTATAGCATTCTACAATCCGATTCCATAAAAGTAGCCTTAGGCAATTTTCATGGTAAAGACCCCATTTTCATCATCAATAGACATTTTTGTTTATTTTTTATCCAAGAAAGGGTTAATAAATTGGTATATGATATTAATACAATCATAAAACGTGGCATTAGGCAGTCTGTTAAATTTCAGTCAGTCTCTCGTTTTTCAATTGGATCAAAAATGAAATGATTTTTACTGTATCTCTGTATAATGTTACAATCAAAAATTAATTTCAAATGATTTTGTATCTCTGAATTATTGCTGGTAACATTATTCGGAGATACGATAAAAATCAATTCATTTTTGATCCAGTTCAAAAACGAGAGACTGACTGATATTTTACATGCTGTCAGGTGCCACACATTATGATTTTATTAAAAACAGATATCAGTTTATTCAACTCTTCTTGGCAAAAATGTCTATTTTTGAGGAATATAGAGCCTTTAAGGGGAAATGATACGATTTCAGAAGAGGCAACTTTGCCACAATTGTTTTTGACTCCTTTCTAAAAACGACGGGTTTACTTTAAAAAAAAAAAAAGAAAGTTAGCTTTCCTTGGGAGAGAAAAATCTTTCGTTATAGAATAGCCCTCTTTTCAGAAGAAGTTTCGTGTGCAGAACTGCAAACACGAAGTCAAACAAGCTGAGACAAAGCAGCGGAAATATGTCATGCTTACCAAGTCCCCGACAGTAAAAATGATAAATTGCCTCCTGAGACGAACAACGACTTAATTTTGCTTCTTGCAAACATTTCCAATGATGATGTCAACTCTACTTTGATCGTTTCATCACATCCATACTGCAAAAAGTCTTAAACAATAAGACTAGCTATGAGTCGCAATGTGAGAAAACGCATCTTATCATGAAAACATGCTTATATAATTTTGACCCCCTTAAACCCAACTTTTATGTAGTAAATCTGGAGTATACAGGGGTATACATTATTTTGTTTATTTCTGCTCAAAATATAGACGTGGGTACTCGTTAAATCCGCCCCGCCAAGGCGGTTATTACGAATGCCCACGATCTATGTTTTGAGCAGAAATGTGAAAAGTTTTTATCTGAGAATTTTCATTTTTTGGTGGTTAAAAGGGCTAGTGTCACGAAACCTAGTTTACTACCCAGTAAATTATCATTTTAGCAAACTGTGAATTTTGTAAATTTTGTATTATATAAAATATTTCGTTTTTACAACTATATGTGAAATATTTGTCAAAATCGCTCTGAATCTTTAAAAACACTACCAAATTGTACCCCCAAAGCAACAAATAAAACAAAATATAATAAGTGATCTAGATAAGCCGCTTCAATGTATTCTCCTCGCGCTACCAAGTTTTATTCTGCTTTTTGGAAGACGGATAATCAGAGAAAACAAATGTTGTTCAGAAAAAAACAACAAAAAAAAACAAAAAACAAAAAAAACAACAAAAAAACAGAGCTCCGCCAAGCGGGGCATTATACGCTCGTGGCAAGTAATAAGATGTAGCACATAAAGTGGCTCCTGTATAATTCAGTGCTCCGGATATAAACTGTAAATGGAATTACAAAAAAAAAAAAAAAAAAAAAAAAAAAAAAAAATTCATTTGGCCATATCTCGGCTGATATTTGGTAAACTCTAACCTAAGGGCTGACCCAGAAATTAAGGGAGAAGTGACTTCTCCCTCCTGGGAAAATAAGGAGAAACTTGCTGCTTCTAGGGAGAAGTGCTTTCTGACGGAGGAAACACCATAGAAGCATGGCTATATTATAAGCTCATATGAGCCTTTGGCTGATTTGTTTTTCCTATGCTTCAATATCAGACCAAATAATAACAAAACAAAAAAAAAAAAAAAAAAAAAAAAATGCTGCAAGAATTTTTTTTTAAACCTTTAACTTGTTTAATGCTTTTTTTTTTTCTTTTTTTTTTCTTGTGGGGGAGGGGAGGATCTTGCTCTATCATAAGAGTCGTCTGCTTGGAAGGCAATTCAGGTTGGGTATCAGGATTTGCTTTTTATATGTGACTATAAGGAATAAAATGGGATGTCGCCGGCTGCTGGCTTTGCTTGGCACTTTGAGGGTTAAAGGAAGAATTTTATTATCAACCCATAAATTCGAAGGTAATTTTAGTATTGGATGAAAGCAGAGGAATTTGACACTTGTGGTCAGTCTGTGCAGCAGAACACGACACTGTAGTAAAAGAAACTTTAGACAATTACTCCTTGAAAATAATACTATATATAGGATATCCTAAGTAATGTTGCGTAGTATGAGCAGAAATAATGATTAAACCCATATTTTTATATAAATTTAAGCATTTAGATTCATAAGGTGCAATGATATTGTCATTATAAGTTTACCTTGACCCTTGACGCAAAGCGGGACTTGTGATGGACAACATTTCATATTTTATTTATTTATTTATTTTTTTTATTATATTTATTTATTTTTTTTTTATTTTATTTTTTTATTTTTTTTTTTATTTTTTATTTTTTTTTTTCTTCAGGGAGGACAGGTTGTCATATTTCATGTAGGTCGTCTGTCAAACAGACGATTTGCATGGGGTGTCTGGATTTGCTCTCTTTGAGGAATTAAAGGGGAATATTTCAAAATGTCGTCAGCTGCAGCTGTGATCTGGGCTGTAAGGGTTAATACATGATTATGACTCTAAGGGAGGCAATTTAATTTTCACAGTATTATAATGAAGTTAAAGTTAACTTTTCTCCCTTAGTTATGGTTAAACATAGTGCAATGATCCAGTGCCTGAGCGAGCAGTTCAGTCCTGGATTAGAATGCTCCCAAGGGAGTGGTCTGATCAGGGTCTGCACTGTTTGCTTTTCTATGAGCATCTTTTGGACTCATTTCAGCACAGTAGAACCAAAAATGTTTACATTCTAGGATAATTTAAATTATAGCATTTTAATGGGTGTCAGAATATTCAGGCATCCTAAAATTCTTCATAATAGTTATGGTAACAATGTACAGGCATGATGGGTTGTGATATTTCCTAAAATTACTTTGAATGCACTATAGTATTATAGGAGTAAAAATTTGAGGAAATTTAAATTGAGGGTCTTCAAAATTTTTTTGGGTATTTACAGTAGTGTATTTACTTTTTTAATATTGGGACACCTTATCTACTTGCCATATTGCCCTGAAGTTCGAAACAGTCCACTTTGCTACCTTTTGATGTGTCTGGAGTGATGTTGTATATATAACAAACAGTGTGGACCCAGATCAGATGCCACATTCTGTGATATCTGGTCTTAGTCTACACTGATTGCAAAGGCCTATCTGTCCCAATACTTAGGATTATTGCGGTAAATTAGATAAGCTTGTTTTACAGAGGCAGGGGTTCCTTTGCCAGGGTTGCGGGTAGGGCAGTTGTGTTCATCAAATTTCAAAGGAGTTGCAAATCATTATCATTGAAATCTCATAGTGAGTCGACACTGACAGATAAAATCTCTTTGAAATTTGATGAAATGGATTGGCCGGCTTGCGGGTTTTGGCTGTGAAGCCTTGTTTCTACTTTGCAAGCATAGATTTAGTTGAAATGACTTAATAATCTTGAAAGAGCTATATACAGTTCATTAAGACCACATGTACTATACCTATAGACAGTCTCTGAGCTTTGATGATATATGTATACTGTAAACTTCCATGAATATTAGAT
This sequence comes from Anodontia alba, assembly GCA_964016985.1. Classification (NCBI taxonomy): domain Eukaryota; kingdom Metazoa; phylum Mollusca; class Bivalvia; order Lucinida; family Lucinidae; genus Anodontia; species Anodontia alba. Next base: position 44,154,366 of record OZ024825.1, on the reverse strand, counting down.
AAGAAGGAGGAACAGCGTGAACCTAAATTAGAAGGCTACCACAGGAGCAGTCTAATTGGGCCTACGCTGTTAGCCAATACATTTACATGTCTCATTATGATCAGACCATGGTTATAGAAGTCTAGGATGACAAGTGATGATAGAATTCTGGAATTTTGCATATTTAAAAAAAAAAAAAAAAAAAAAAAAAAAAAATTATGTAATGGTTGGATTGTTATAGACTCAGATCAGACAGACCAATTAAGGTATACACAATCTGTTATTCCAATATTGTCAGTCTGATTTGGACACACTTTAACTATGTCTAAGTTACAGCATAATAAAATACATGAAAGCCCACACTATTTTGGCATGTTGGGCTCTAAGGGTTAACACTTGATTATGTATCACCCCTAGATACAAGGATACATGTCTACAGAGTATTTATCCCTTTGTTTATATTTGAGCCGTGGTGCGGGGCAGTGGCGCTTTTCATCCTCCACTGGGCAGTCCTCAAATGTGCATATGCAAGTATCTAGTGCGGCTGGAAAGCTGGGTCCAGGTCCAAGCCTTGGTTTTGTTTTAAACTATATGTGAGCGAACAGGGAGGGCTCTGGTGTGAGCCTTGCTGTTCGCAAGTGGGATAGGCGCCATTGTCATGTACGGTGGCTTGTGTTGTATTTTATTCTACTTTATTTATTTTATATATATATATTTTTTTTATTTATTTTTTTTTTTTATTTATTTATTTATTTATTTATTTTTTTTTTTATTTTTTTTTTTTTACAGATTATCTAGCTCTATGTTCCTGGTTTATTGATTAAGCGTTTGTTACACTTGTGTGTGGGGGTGGTATCAACCAGTAACCACGTACAGCAAAAATACATTTTATACATTTGGTACAAGTTGTACCAAATGTGTAAAGTGTATGAGTTTCTCAAGTATTTCATACTAATATGCTACATGCGTTGCATAATGGACTCTTTGTAACACAATTGTTGCAGTCTAAGACAGAATATGTTCTGGTTGAGCAGTTTTGTTGAATTCAAATGGAAATGTATATGGATTGTATGGGAAGACCAGTTATGGTCATTTTCTATATGATCAGTACATTTTTAGGATCCATCTTAGAACTCTGTTATATCAAATACCACATAATAACAAACAGTGTTATAAAGAGTTTATTTTGTATAGAATCAATACTTACGGACATAACAATTAAAAAAAAAAAATAAAAAAAAAAAAAAAAAAATGTACAGGAAATGGAAAGCAAAACAAAAAGAAGATAAATTCCTGAATTTTGTCTTGCAATTTTCGCCTTTTCGGCAAGGCAAAATTGGGGGATTAAACAAATTTGTACATGAAACCCTGCATGGCATGTTCTCTTCTTTACGGAGCTCCTACGGATAATGTAGGGGTTCTTTAAAATAAATTAACACCATTTCAGTATTGAGGAAGCTAAAAGGGGGTAGAAAATACGAATAATGTATCATTTTTACAAACAATAGGTACGTCTACATTTTAGAGAACCAAAAGTATAATCGAGACAGATTCTTAGTTCTTAGTTGTAGCCAAAGGGAAAGCTATCATGAAATTCTTTACAACTTATATTTAGGTATAGCTTTTGAAATTACATTTCTTACTGTATAGTACTTAAAAATATTTAAGTGTATACTGCAGAAAAAAAAAAAAAAAAGGATTCTAAAATTATATATACATGTAAATATTTAAAAATAAATTTTGCATTATACTGCAAATTAATCCATATGTTGTATGTGTTAGTATTAGACATCAAGTTAGTTATTGCGAAATGGTTGTGCAGTACTTAAACCTGTCCTGCTGAATGGATTTACATGTAGCTGCCACACCAACTTCTAATATTCAGCTGGTCGGATTGTTAGATCCAGAATGTTGCTATAAGTTCGCATGCTTGGTGGCAGGCAGTGTAGGTCCAGATCAGTTGGCTACACTGTTTGCAAAGGCAGGGTATATCCAGGTTCAGCAGGACAATGGTTAAAAAGCACATGTATTTTACTAATTAGAAGACAAAAGATAAAAGGTGGCTTTTGTGGTGTGTGCAACCGGTGAGGTCTTGGGGGATCCTGCACATTTGTGCAGTGTTGCTCGGGCTTTTGCTGTGTGCACACGCACGAACAGGAAACTAGCAGACGTTAAACATTGACATCAAGGAATGGCTGCAAGAGCCCACCAGAAATATCACTGAATATCATATTGACGGTCCAATACGCTTTGGATCATTACATATCCCACTTCTACATAGTAAATTGGTGTTGCTGGAGGTAGGCATTACCTCTTGTTAGTTCTGCAATGGGGCATGGTGTGTGGACATTTGATGAGGCAGTTCTGACAAGTGTTCATAATCTATGTTGTGTGCACAGACTGAAAAGGAATCACATTTTTCGTCTGAACTTTAACATTTTATGGTCATAAAAGTGCCATTGTGCTGCACGTATGTGTTTGTTGCAAAGCGTATGGGACCGTGAACATCTCTTTAGCTGGTCAACTCTATTTTATTTATTTATTTTTTTTTATTTATTTTTTTTTTTTTCTTATTTTTATTTTTTTTTTTTATTTATGTATTTATTTATTTATTTATTTTTTTTTTCTCCCTTCTTAGATATTCGTAAAACAAAAATCCATGTATCATTCTATGTGCTGCAATACAATAGCTGCAAGTTTTCCAAGAGCTAAAAATTCTGTTATATGTGGACATTATGCCACTCATATTTTGTTTTATTTTTGTTGTTTTCTTGTTTAAAATAAATTCTGCTGTTGTGCATGACTTCTTTGCATATGTGAACATAAGGGCTTTAGTATGGTTAACTTTAAACAAAAAGTGGTTGATTTGATAACTGTCTTTTCCCAAAATTGTCGAGGCCTCAAAAATATGCAAAAAAGAAGAGACTTATTCCAGTATATTCGTTCAAAAAAAATACAATATAGCATGCTTACAAGATGTGCATATTGACAAAAACATGTATTCATATGTAAAAGCAGAGTGGGGACATAATCTTGTCTTGAGTGCAAAGAATGGAGTAAATGCTAGCCGAGGAGTAATGATCCTAATAAATAATAACTTCCATTGTGATATAGGACAAATTTTAACTGATCCAGAAGGAAACCTTGTCATAATGGAGTTAAACCTCCATACAAAGAAAATTACACTAGTAAGTATTTACGGACCAAATGACGATAAGCCAAATTTCTATAAAAATATCAAACAAAAAGTACTAGATTTTGGAAATGAAAACGTCATTTTTTGTGGTGATTGGAATTTAGTTCTGAATCCGGATGTTGACACTGAAAATTATCGTCATATTAATAATCCAAGAGCACGGTCAGAAGTTTTAAAACTTATTGATGAAGATAATTATATTGATGTATTTAGAAGTTTACATGACAGCAAAGGCTTTACATGGAAGAAAATTAATCCTGAGAAAAAACAAGCACGTTTGGACTTCTTCCTGGTCAGTGAGGAAAGCTTCAAGCTTGTTTATGACTGTAATGTGGTATCAGGATACAGAACAGATCACTCAGGAATTATACTTAAATTAAAACTTAATCAAAATGAACGAGGAAAGAGTTATTGGAAATTCAATAATTCACTTCTGAAAGATAAAGATTATATTCAACTTGTAAAGAAGTCAGTAGAAGAGGTGAAAAACACATATAAAATTGTCAATATTCAACAAAACAGGGTTAACTTAGATAATAATAATAATAATAATAATAATAATAATAATAATAACAATAGTAACAATAATGATAATAACAATATCTTTAATAACAATAATAATAATATACATAATACGTATTCTATAAATGACCAGCTTTTGTTGGAAATGATACTTTTAGCTATCAGGGGGGAAACAATAAAATACAGCTCAAGAAAAAAGAAGGAAAACAGTAGACAGGAAAAACAGCTAGAAGACGAAATATTAAATTTAGAAAGCAAAATTACTGAGAATTTACAAACAGTCAGTCAAGAAGACATTAACTTACTGAATGATAAGAAAAACAGATTACATGAAATAAGAAAAAGTAAAATTGAAGGAGTCATGTTAAGATCACGGTGTAGATACGAGGATTTAGGAGAGAAACCTTCTGGCTATTTTCTTAATCTTGAAAAGAGAAATTTCACAAATAAAGTTATCACAAAAATAATAGAGGAAAATGGCCAAGAATGTTTGAGCACAGATGAAATATTAAACAGCCAGAAAACATACTTTAAAAATTTGTACAGTGAAAATATCATTATTGATGATACTCCAATTGACTCCAAAATAGGAGAAAATAGTTCTAGACTGACTGATAATGAAGCTGAATTATTGGAAGGAGATATTAAATATTCAGAGCTTGCAGAGGCATTGAAAAATATGAAAAATTTAAAAACACCTGGAAATGATGGATTTACTGCAGAATTTTTTAAATTTTTTTGGACTGATCTGAAATTTTTCATATTAAACTCATTAAATTATGGTTATAGAACTGGCTCATTATCAATAACTCAAAAACAAGGTATAATCACCTGCTTACCAAAACCAAATAAATCACCCTTCTATCTGAAGAATTGGCGACCTATTTCCCTTCTTAATGTAATCTATAAATTAGCTTCCTCTGTTATTGCTGCACGCCTTAAAACTGTACTACATAAACTGATACATGAAGATCAAAAAGGTTTTATTTCTGGAAGATTTATAGGAGAAAACATAAGACAAATTTATGACATTCTTTTTGAGACAAAACAACAACAACTACCAGGTTTGATACTTTCTATTGATTTTCAACAAGCATTTGATTCCGTTTCATGGAAATTTATACACAAAACACTCAAATACTTTAATTTTGGACCATCCTTTCAACGGTGGATCAAATTATTTCAGACTGGTTCTGAGTCATGTATATTACAAAACGGTCATATGTCAGAGTTTTTTGGACTACAAAGAGGCTGTAGACAAGGAGACCCTATCTCCCCATACATTTTTCTCCTATGTGCAGAGGTATTAAGCCAAATGATCAGAAAAGACAATCTTATCAAAGGGATAATAATAGAAAATAAAGAATTCAAATTGAGTCAATATGCTGATGACACTCAAATATTCTTAGACGGATCAGAAATATCGCTAAAAAAACTTTAGATAAATTAAAATTATTTTATTCAATGTCTGGTTTAAAAATAAATGTTGAAAAAACAAGAGCAATATGGATTGGATCAATGAATAGATCAAATCGTAAGTTATGCTTGGAATATAATTTAGACTGGAATCAAGAACCTTTTAAAATCCTAGGAGTGACTTTTACTCCAGAGGTTTTTGACATATGGGATCAAAATGCAACTGATGTCCTTAAAAAAGTGGAAAATATTATCAAGTCTTGGTCAAGAAGAAAAATTACATTGCCTGGAAAGATAACTGTTATTAAATCATTAGCCATATCAAAATTTGTTCATTTATTTCTGGCTCTACCCAACCCACCAGGAAATTTAGTACAAAGCCTAAATAAATTATTTTATAAATTCCTGTGGAATTCTGGGCCTGACAAGATAAAAAGAAAAATTATAATTAAAGATATAACACAAGGGGGTTTAAGAATGATTCAAATAGACAGTTTTGTTACAGCATTAAAAGTTACATGGCTAAGGCGACTAATTTCACAACCCAGTTGCACATGGAGCAGTCTTTCATACATAAATATGGATAGTCTTTTTACTAAAGGAAATAATTATGCAGGCATAAAGGCAAATGAGCTAATAAACCCATTTTGGAAAGATTTACTAATAAGTTGGAATAACTTTTGCAAAGCAGTCAGAATCGAGACACTTGAAGATATTTTATATTGCCCAATATGGTTTAACTAAAATATGAATGGGGGACAAAATTTATATTTTAAAGAATGGCATGATAAAGGTATTAAAAATGTTATAGACTTACTTAATGAAGATGGAAATTTTTATCAATTTGATGAACTGAAAGAAAATTATGGTATACATGGGACTTTTTTAGACTATCAATCAATCTTAAGAAAGTTGCCTACGTACTGGAAAACTAAAGTCAACCAAAATAATTTTGTATGTAAGAACAGGAAACAAAATGTTGCTCGAAATTGTTATCTTAAATTATTATGTAAAGACAAAAAAGGTAGTAGAACATTATATAATATTATTGTTGGAAACCAGGATTCAAGTCCACCATCTCAAAAGTGGGTTAATATATTAGGAAATATTACACAGGAAGAATGGAATAGTTATAATGATACAATTAAAAATATCAAAGAAGTAAAATTACAAGAGTTTCAGTTTAAAGTAAATAACCATATACTAGTTACAAAATCTTTTCTTCACAAAATAAATAAATTAGACAATGACAGATGCACTTTTTGCAGCCTGGAAACTGAAACAATAATACATGTGCTTTTCAACTGTAATAAGGTGAAAGAATTTTGGTTGGCTATGAAGAATTGGTTAAGAATTCAAGCTAATGTTATACTTCATTTAACCATAAAGAATGTTATTTTTTTCTAAACAAGAAAATAATGAACTACTTAACTACATACTGCTATTAGGTAAGTACTTTATCTACAAAACAAAGTTTTTGGCAAATAGCATTAGGCTGGAAAATTTTATTATCTACCTGAAAAGAAAATATCAGAATGAGAAATACATCTCAAAAATTCATAATAAACAGAATAAATTTCAAGCCAAATGGTCACTTTTAAGTCACATAATGGAAGGTACAACTGATACGCCATAGCCAGAAAAAACAAAACAAAAGAAAAAAAAAAAAAAAACAAAAAAAAAAAAAAACAACAATATTTTTCCACAAACATCATCTTGAAAAAAGGCAGTTGCAGGAACTATTAAACCATTAAACTTAATATAGATGTAGCCCATACCCAAACTCTTAAACTTAATATCTTTTGTAGCCATAAGCCATACAGCCCTATGTTTATGTTCAGGTAAGCAGACAAGTAATGCAGAGCAGATTAGAATGTTTATGTCTTCATCAAGTTCGGTTAGTATAGTATAATCAACTGCATGTATATATATGAACATGATCCTTTTTCAAATCACAAAGACAGTTTTGATAACTCATGGTTCCTATATCAAAATAAGCAGAAAGTATAAACAGTTTTTGTGGTTGCGAAAAGGGACTATAGCCAATGAAAAGTTGTTTCATATACATGTACAAAAGCAGACATTATTAATTAAAAGAGTCTCCTTGTATATGAATACTGAAATATTATTGTACTCTGACAGACAAAACAATAGTTCATATAGCTTAAGAAGGATGAGAGATAGAATGAAAGCTTATCAATATATCAGTATCTATTATGTATATGTATTACATGCATAAATTAATAAAATAAAGATGTGGACAAAAAAAAAAAAAAAAAAACTTGTTTAATGCTGATTTTATTTTTGTTCTTCAAGGCAGCCAAATCAGAAGAGTATTTAAAATAATAATAATAATAAAAAAAAACAAAAAAACAATAATAATAAAAAAAAAAAATTATGTATTATAAAGATTTAGTAATGGCAACCTTTCCTTGCAACCCTAATAAAAGAAGATGTTAAAAAAATCAATATCTTGCCCATATGACCCAAACTTTAGTTATTTGCAAAAAATATACCTATTATAAAATAAAATTTGCACACTATTACCTCTAAACAATATGCTGCGAAAAGTTTACAAAAACTTTCAAAGGAGCATAAATCTGCAAATATTTGGTGCATTGTAACCTCGAAATAATATGTGCTGCGCCACATCATCGTGTAACTATTTATGAAATTACAGCTTGATGGGATGTAAACTGTAGGAGGATTTAGCCGGAAACAAAAAAAATTAATAGAAATTTTCAAAGGGGTTTAACTCTGCTAATATTTGGTGGACTGTAACCTTGAAACAATATGTGCTGCTCCACATCATGGTCTAACTACAAATCAAGTTTCAGCTTGATAGGATGTAAACTGTAGGAGGATTTAGCCGGAAACTAAAAATTTACTGAAATTTTCAAAGGAGCATTACTCGGCTAATATTTGGTGGACTGTAAACTAGAAACAGTGTGCGCTGCTCCACATCATGATCTAGCTGTACGTGAAGTTTCAGCTTGATTGGATCTAAACTGTAGGAGGATTTAGCCAGAAACGAAAAATTATTAGAAATTTACAAAGGGGTATAACTCTGCTAATATTCAGTGGACTGTAACCTTGAAACAATATGCGACCTGGTTGCATATGCTATAGTTTTATTTCTCATCTAAAATTATAAATTTGTAAACTTTTCTGTCCACATGTATAATTTTTGTAAGTCATGGTACTTGACATAATATGAACTGTATTGTGGGATGAGTGGTAGACAAGGATCGACCCAGTCATCCTGACCTCACAACCCAGTTGTGTATACCCTGCCGGCGCGCGACGTTGGGGAGGCGTCGTTTAAACGTCGATGCAATGTCATCGCGTTGCATTGGCGTTGGTGCGGCGTTGTTTCGGCGTTGTGTGCCGGCTGGGTGTATGTCTCCTGGGTGTATGTCTCCTTGTAAATATGTTCTTCTTGTATATATATTCTCTATTTAAGCAACTGCTGTAGAGATGACCATGTTGACAAAACAGATCCTTTGGTAACATTTCCTAATATAATGCTGCATTATCATGTTTATCAATGCCAGAACCACATCACCCTGAACTCTTTGTCAGTACAGATTACCTACCATCCACCCATCTATCTAGACCTACCATCCATCCATCTATCTATACCTACCTACCTACCTACCTATTTGCCTGCCTGCCTGCCTGCGTACATACGTATCTACCATGCATACATACATATACATACATATATGCATACAAAAGCACATACATACATACGTACGTACATACATACATACATACCTACATGCATACATACATACATACATACAGTGTTAAGTTTAGTATCAAGAAGCTATCCTCACTATCTTTATTGTTATCATTTTTGTAGTCCTACCATCGGGGTATGTACATACATATACACACATATATGCTTACAAAAACACGTACATACATACATACATACATACATACATACATACATACTACATACATACATACATACATACATACATACATACATACATTGTAAAGCTTAGTATCAAGAAGTTATTCTCACTATTTTTATTGTTATCTTCCTTGTAGTACTACCATTTGTTTCCTGCTTGAAATCCTACTGGAAAGTATCAACAGACCTCTTATCTATATGAGCTGATTGAATCAATTGGAATATTTGTACATGCCAACGAACTGGCATGGAAGCAACGTTGGTTTCAGCTACCAAACTACCCTATAAAATTTCTCTCAAGATTTACCTGTAAATTGCGTTTGTTAGTGTGCGTAAATCAATGGTTCTTCTTATATTATTATACCTTATACACTACTTCTCTGCTTCCATAGTCCTTGCATTTCGTTTCGACAAGGACTATGCAACAAAGCGGAGATGCGTGTAATTGTCATGTGAAGGCTGCTCCGCTCTGATTGCCTCCAGGATATAGGTAGAGAAGGGGCTTTCGCTAAGATTTTTCTGAGTAAAGGGAAACAACTTCATTTGACCTTCACTATATTCTTGTAACACTTTTTGCACTTGGATAAAGATTTAACCTAAACTGTCCATTATCCTTTGCGTAGATTGTTATGTCTTTCCTTCTTTTCTTTTTTCAACCGTTAAGATACTCTTTATGCTTGCTCCACGGGGACGTTCATTTTCTTATATGTGACTCATGGTACATCAGAATTAGTAAGGGAATTGTTTTGCAGGGTCCTATATTTGCATCTTCCAAGGAAGTACGTTGTCTTATAGATTGCATTACATGATATGTGTGTCTACTTGTAAGATGCATATAGGACCTTACTATAGCCTTCGGCCAAAGCCTATTGATTTGATACGATTACTACTGCTCGCGCTACTCTCTCCGCTTCCTCAACTGAAATTTCATGTTTATGATTATTTAACATGACCGACATTCAGACTTATAGGATGCGGATTGGGTTGCATTATTGCCGTCAAACAAAGATAAAAGGGTTAAATTATCTCACCCCATTTGAGCTTTTAATTATCTTATCACTCTTGTTAATTCGTTCTGGTGATATTGAGCTTAACCCTGGGCAAGCTGCAACACAAGACAGTTCTTCTCCGAATGCAACTGACGATGTTGACGAAACCATTATAATAAGTAATTACTCCGTAGTGCATTATAACATACAAAGTTTACAACATAAATTAGATATTATTGGCACAGAGCTTAAAAGCTTTGATACTATTTGTCTTACAGAAACTTGGTTTAATCCGAGTGTAACCGATGACTCTCTTACTATTGAAGGATACAAACTTTATCGTCGCGACCGTAGAGGCGATAGTCATGGTGGGATATGTGTCTATATCAAAAGTAACGTATACTCTTGTCGTAGGTCGGACCTCGAACTCCCGGATATAGAATGTATTTGGCTTGAAATTGTATGCCACCATAGAAAATTTCTCCTAGGAACCTTCTACAGGCCTCCTAACTCTCCTGCGGGAATTTTGTCATCCATAGAAGACTCAATAAGCCTGGCATTTGATACTAATATAAACAATATTTTCGTAACAGGAGATTTCAATCTTGATACCTTAAAGCATTCGTCAAATCAAAAAGTACATGACATATGCCAGCACTTTAACATGGTGCAACTTATAACCGAACCAACACACATAACTGAGAACTCGTCTTCTTTAATAGATCTGATTTTCACTTCTAATAAAAATAATATACTTCTTAGTGGTGTAGGCGACCGTTTTCTCGACCAAAATGTAAGGTACCATTGTCCGGTATATTTC